>NIGB01000003.1:444391-471253 GCA_003055145.1 Escovopsis weberi | reverse complement strand
GGGGGGTGGTGGGAGGGGCTGCTGAGGCAGGGCTGGCAACGGTGATGCTGTCCTACCCTCCTCGTGCCAGCTCTATCCTTCAGACCGGGTCTATCGCTGCTCCTCAGGCTACGATCTGCATGTCGGAGAAGAGTTGACGAGAGAGAAAGAGAGAGTGAAGAAGAACGGAGAGAAAAAAAAAAAGAAGGCGATGCTTGGGCATCTTGCATGACGCGCCTCCTCGACATCGTCATGTGGTGGTGGTGGTGGTGGTGTGGGAGAATTTTTCTCTCCTCCCACCCATTTCACAGAGACACAAGGAGAGACAACGGCGGAGGAGTCGACGAATACAAAAGCGCACCTTGACATCATGGCTCCAAGACTCTGTGCCTCCGATCAATGCTTGTGCGCCAGAAAGATTGATCAATTGAATCTGTGACCATCAACGGACGGACTTTGCTCCTGTGGCCAGCTTCAAGTCGTTTCGACGAGTCACCCACGTCTCGCCATCTCACCAACTACTACTACCACTACTACTACGATTACCCTTGTTTCCCTCGACCGCCCGTGATCCCCTCGGCACATCTACAGCACCTCCCGAGGCAGCAGCCCGTAGGACCAAGCACGGCCGTCGACCGCCGAGCGGGCACATCATTCTCCACCTGTCCTTCCATCTCTCTCCATTGATCTCCTCGCAATGACTACAGTCGGTGAGAGCCGCAGAGACGGCGGCGGCGGCATACAAAAGGGCGTCTCGGCCGAGGGTGCCAGAGCGGCCTCTCGCAAACCATCGCCAGAAGCCGGGGAGCTCCTCTCATCCAGCATGCAGAAGTTGACGAGCGAGCTGGCCTCTGCCCTGGGTGTCGTCCCCCCGGCGGGGAAGACGGCGGCCAAGAGGCACCTGGACGATGTCATCAGGGGCCTGGAGGAGTGGAACGCCAAGTGGCTCCAGGAGCTCGTCACCAAGGTCAAGTCGGAGCGTGAGTGCCCCTCCCTTCTTCGCAAACTCCAAGGCCCCTATTCTGCCTGGAATCTACCAGAGCTTCCAAAGTCCTGACACGAGACCAGTCGCGCAGAGTGCCGAGCATGACGCCCGCTCCATCCAGAGCCTGTCCTCCCGCGAGGCCTCGACCCCTCGGTCCAGCTCTCCCAGCAGCAGCAGCAGCAGCAGCAGCAGCAGCAGCAGCGCATCAAGGCCCTACCAGCCTACCGTGGAGGACATTCGCACCCCCGAAGACGACTTCGAGCTCGGGAGGTGCTTCCCCAAGCCCGCGAGCCCGCAGACCATCAATGTGCCTCCCGCGGCCGCATCTTCTCCCCACCTCTCCCAGCCCCCCTCCCCGCCATCATCCTCATCCTCGTCCTCGTCCTCGGCCTCCTCCAGCCCCCCCTCCTCCCCAGCTTCGAGCTACAGCTACGGAAACACCCCGCTGCACAGCCGGCCCTCCTCGCCCTCGGCCGCCGCCCCCGCCAAAGCGGCAAACAGCCGCTGCTGCGAGCCCGATCCCGCCCCAGCCCGCCCCGGCATCCACTTCTCAGACCGCCCACTGCACCTGGCCCCCGTCCTCACGCGCCCGCGCCCGCCCTCTCGTCCAAGAGACGGCACCGGCGGGCCGAGGCTCTCCGCCGTGGACGCCAAATGGGGCACGCTGTTCGACGAGCGGGACGAGCCCACGCCCGAGCTCGGCCGCTTCCTGCGCGGAATTGCCAACTACATCGTACGCGGCCCTTGACCTCCTCCTCGTGTCTGTCGAACGCGGACTGACAGCGTGTATCGCCATAGGTCGGCGAGTACGCTCCCGTAGACTCTCTCGTCATCACCCCCGAAAAGCTCCACCGGTTCTACGCCGAATACAAGCTCGACCAGGAGACCATCCCCTTTCAACGTGAGCCCCCCTTTTCTTCTTCTTCTTCTTCTTCTTCTTCTTCTTCTTCTTCTTCTTCTTCTTCTTCTTCTTCTTCTTCTTCTTCTTCTTCTTCTTCTTCTTCTTCTTCTTCTTCTTCTTCTTCTTCTTCTTCTGCTTCTTCCCCTTCTCCCAAACGAAACGAAAACAAAAGCAGTCCATCAGGATAGACAAGGCTCACCCCAAGCACAGGCATCTTCGACACAACCCACCCCAGAACCATCAGGGCCCTCGAGCTCCTCTACCTCGACCTCCGCTGCGAGCACCACCTCGTCCCGCCCCCGCGCTCCTGCACGCCGCGCATCCCCGCCCTCACCCCCGCCGGCTTCCAGGCCTGGGCCACGCTGCTCATCCGCGCCGCGCCCGGCAGGGAGGCCCGCCGCCTCGCCCTCGTCGCGCAGGACCTGCCCCTCGTCGCCGACGACCGCCCCCCTCCTCATCACAGCCCTTCCCCTTCCCATCACAGCCCCCTTGACCACACCCTCCCCAGCTGCAAGCCCGAGCGCCTCCCGCGCCAGCTCTCGCGCCACCTCTTCCCCGAGCGCCCGAGCTCCCGCGCCCTCGACGCCCTCGCCGCCGCCTGCGCCGCCTGGCGCAACGCCATCCTCCTCGCCCCCGCAGACCAGAGACCGGCCCCCGACGCGCGGCACGCCGCGCCGCGCACACACACCCACACTCACACCCACAGCCACAGCCACAGCTGCGAGGTCGAGGACCGGCCCGAGCGCGCCAGGGGCAGAAGAAGCAGCGGCAGTGGGACTGGTGGTGCGCAGGGGCGGTGCGCGAGGGGCAGGCGGATGGAGGCGTCTGGGTACGTGTACGCGCGGTCGCGGGAGCCGTCGCCGCCGGGGCTGGCGGAGCGCTCGCGCCGGCGGCGGTAGCACGTTCCGTTCCCTACACATGCCTTTCAGACTTGCTCCCCTTTTCTTGTTCTCCTCGCTTCTTGCAAAGACCTTCCTTACCCTTTCCTTTGTCCATCCTTGCTTATCCTTCCTTGGTCCCTTCTTGCTCATCCTTCCTTTGTCTATCCTTGCTTCTTCTACAGAGGCGAACCGACGGCGATACTCCCATTTCCCTTGTTTGTTCCCTTCCTGCACCTTGTCTCTCCCTTATCCATCACTCCCCGAAAAGAGGCTTCTCTAACCTTTGCTCTTCTATGTCTTGCTTCTTCAGGGGGCATGCATGTATGACAGCCGGCGGCATAGCCCGGGCCTTTCCTCGCCTCTCTCCTTTATTGATTGCTCTTGTCTCAATCAAGCCTTTCCCCTTCTGACACTCCCTCTTCTTCAAGAGAAAAGGGAGGCTGTGTTTCTGGCTTTTGTTTATTATTTCTATTTCTTATTTTCTTTTCAAAACAAGAGAGAGAGAATATCTGTTCTGTCGAATTCTCATTAAAAGGGGCGCAAGTGTTTTTCATTTCTTTCTCACTTCCGTTTCTAAAAAGCATAGGACTTATTCGCTTCCTTCCTTTGTTTCTAAAGAGGGCAAAGTTTCCTCTTCTTTTGCTTTTTCTTTCATTTTTCTTAATCTTTTTTGTAATTTCTTTTTTTTTTACTCTGTTAAAAAAATGGTGTGAATTTCAAGTCCATGCGTTGCTTTAACAAAAGAGTGCGAATCTGTGTGTGAAATCTACTACTACTAGTACTACTCCAAGAAAGGGGGTTTGTTTGTTTATTTCTACAAGAAAAGGGGCAAATGCGTCATCATGCGGAGTGCATATTCCTAAATGCTTCTACTCTGTATTTCATAACACGTCGGGCAACGATCAATTACTACTAGAATGCAAGAATCAACACACGAGATTCTCTACATCGCGCCAGGTTCCTTCGCATGCTCGAAGCTAGTACATTCGAGTATGCTCTTGACACCCGCCTTCTCGCTGACTTCAAGTCGCCGTAGACAACGGACCCTACGCAGCGTCCATTCCATCCACAGGGGTTCAAGACCTCGAGAACAGTCTCGCACACCATCACGACTCACCATCATGCTGCATGTACGGAGTATAGGTAACCAGCACACAATTCCCGAAGGAAGCAGTCGGGTCGTAGTCCCAGCCCTCATGCGCAGTCAAAGTCACAAGCTCAGATGCCAGATGCCAGATGCCAGATACCAAATGCCAGATGCCAGATGTCAGATGTCAGATGCGAGGTGTCAGATGTCAAATTCGGATCAGAGAGGTATTCGAAATCTATCCCAAAAGGCCCCCCACCCCAGCCCATTAACGCTCAATGGTATCCCGCACGGAGTCCCAACTCCAGAAAATAAATTCCCCGAGAAAGAAAAAATCAATCCAAAATCCAAAAGTCCAGAAGAGAGAAAAAAAAAAGGGACCCAAGGGCGACCATCAAGCGAAAACAAGAAACAGCACGGTTTCCGAGGGGCCACGAGTCCTTTCCGTGCCTCATGCCTCCCTCGCCGAGGGAACTCAACTCATACATTAAACACGAACAAATCATTCAGGGCGCGGACGAGCAGCAAAAAAAAAAAGAGGAAAGATAAAAAATTACAAGGTGACAAAGGGAAAAAATAAACTTGTGGTTGGGTGACAAAGGAAAGATGGAGGGAAAAAAAAGGAAAAAAACCAGGTACCTGTGGAGGAGGGAATGACTTAAGTTGGAGTTATACAAGTTAAAAATAGATAGGGATGAAAAAGAAAAGAAACGGCTTGGAAGAAAACGGGGAAACGCCTTGGTGCTTTTCGGGCGTCGCCTCAGAGTCTCACTGGCCCCCATTCACATACAAAGCCATGTACAACGAAGAGAAGGGGGGGAAACAAAGAACCAAGAACAAAGAAAATGATGAGAAAAAAGGAAAAAAAAAAGAATATTAATAAGAACAAGGGGAAGGACAACTGGCGGAGAGATGTCGTTCCTAGCTTGGAGACCGGGGCTCGGACCAAACCGAAAGAAGTGAAGCGAAAAAGAAAGGAAATGAAAGGTTAAAAAGGTGCCGTCTATGACACAGTCATAGACCGGAAAAAGCAAGTAAAGGGGGGGGGAGGGAAGAGAGGCGAGACGGCTCGACGCTCGACGCTCTAAGACGAGTCTTCCCCGCCCCCAACCCCTTGTGCTGCCTTTTCGTGTGGCGATGTGCAATGCGATGCGATGCGATGCTTGCGCTAGGCTGCGCTATGCGATGCGATGCGCTTTCTCTCTCTCTCTCTCTCTCTTTCTCGCTCTCAAATGCCAATTTTGCAAGGTTCACAGTTTTTTTGCTCGTCATAAGAGGTCATAAAAGTAAGGGCGGGTATGTATGATATGGTACTCGTATGGCATGAACCATGGATGGACGGAATAGATGCGCCCATGGATCGAGGATGAGAAGACCAGGATCAGGGGGCCGTCGTCTCTTTCCCCTCTGAGGAAAGACGGACGTGAGACGGGGTCCTGAATCGGCTCAGAAGCGAAGCAGAAGAAATGCAGAAAAAGCATAAGCAGTGCCGTGTTCCGTGGTGAAAAAAAATCGATGTCGTAATCTCATTGCCGCGAAAAATCAGAAGCGGTTCGTCAAAAGGACAGTCTGGTTCCCGCTCCCATCCGAACAAACATCTTTCTCGTGCGTTGTCAAAACCTCGACCCGATGTCGCTGATTGAGTTCCATCCTCGCCACGTGCATTCGGCATGGCATCGTGTAGTCTTTGCGATGTCGCCGAGCAGCATGATGAAGGCACGGAAACCGGATTCTCTTTTGGGATCCGTGATTTCATCTCATGCTTCGTTCTTCCTTTCAATTTGTTTTTCTCTCTCTCCCCTTCATGGCAGTCATCTCATTTTTGTCGGCGACGAAGCTGCGATCGCCTGGTCATAGCCGAGAAAGCTGACCATGGTGGAGCGATGAGCCCGCTTTCTCTTGAGCGCCTGGTAGTCTTCCTTGATGACGGTGAAGCACCGCTGCAGCTCGTGGTCGGGGTGCCGCGGCATTTGAATTTCGACTTGTTTGAGACCGACGCGCAGATGCTGGAGCTCATGATCGTTTTCCTGCAATTCCTGTTCCCTGCATCGATGTTAGCAGATGGGAAAGAGGAGACGGGACATCGATAAGGAATCTCACAGATAAGTGATGCGGTTCTGGAGAAAGATGATGCGCTGGGCCGCCCTCTCAGCCCGTTCAATCAACAACTTATGAATATGCTGGTATGAATATGTCAGCGGTGATGATCGATGAAAGAAATTAGGAGACATTGAAGGAAGGCGAGGGGAAATTAAAAAAAAAGAGCGCATGCCAGCAAGGTATGAATGAAATCGCAGATGGAAAGAAAAATGTTTAAAAAGAAATGCGAGAAAGGCAAGGAGAGGCTTACATCGGACTCCTCCTGGCGCGCTTGGAGATTCTGGACCACGGTTGCCAGCTCCTCGTTCAGTTTGATCATTTCGGAGATGACCTTGTTGGCCTGCTGAGCGGTCATGCCCTTCTTGGGGGGCGGCTGCTCCTCCTCTTCGAAATCTTCGTGGCGGTGCCGTGGCAGGGAGGCGGACATGTCGGAGTAGTGAGTGCGGTGGAGGGAGGATTCGGGAGAGCTGAAGCCGAGAAGGCCGTTTTCGAGGTCGCTCCGGCTGTGTCGCAGTGGGGTCTGGTAGTTCATGGGCCGCCGGCGCGGGTCCTTGTGGGGTGAGAGAGGCCTGCCCATGAGGCCGCTGGCGCCGATTCCCGCGCCGATGCCACCGCCGAGGGCCTGCTCGATCTGGTTGACCTGGATGTCCAAGGCGACGAGCTCCTCCATGCTGTCGCCGTAGGTGAGGCGCTGCGCGAGCAGGCTCAGGCGCTTTGCGAGCTCCTGCTTGCCGGCGCGGACCGAGTCCATCTCGCTGGCGCTGCTCGCGCTGGCGCTGGCGCTGGCGCTGATGCCGATGCCGATGCCGATGCCATGGCCGTGGCCGTGGCCACCGCCACTTGCGCGTTGGAGATCCAGCTCTTTCCTCAGGGGGCTCAGGACGCTGCTCGCAGACTGGCCGAAACTGGAGGCGACGCTGGGGCTGGATAGGATCCTGGGAGGGGTCGTCTCGGCGCCGACGGTGGAGCTGTTGTCGCGTAGGAGGTGGTGGTTGTGGTGATGGTGGTTGTGGTGGTTGTGAGAGTGGTGTTGTGGTGCGTTGCTGCTGGTGCGACTGGAGCGCAGGCTAAAGCGGTCCCTGCCATGGCTGAGTTGGCTGCTGGCTCTGCTGCTGGTGCTGGCGCGATGGTCGAGCAAGTCGGCGACGTCTGTCTTTATTTCTCCCGCATCGTCGTCTCTGGGGGCCATCGTGACACTGTCGCGGCGAGCGTTGTGATTTTTGGAGGCCAAACGACATCCAAAATGGAATTGGAAGGGGGGAGGGGAGCGAGGAAGAGGTTAAAAAAAAAATCAAAAAAAAAAAAAAATCCGGTACTGATCCCCCGCCTCGCTGCCGACCAAGCCGAAGGAGCGTTGAGCCAACCGGCCGAGGCGATACGAGCCAAGGCAGCCCTTTGAATTTATTGTTTCTTTCCCCGATTTCCCTGGTCGCTCGGCCCTTGTATGAAGAAATGCTTCGAAAATTTGCTGGATCGGGAGGGGGAGGGGGGAAAAGGAAGAGTCGGAGTCGGATTCAGGCTGATTCTCGATTGAGCACGCGTCGGCGACACGCCCGGCGGGCCTCGCTAGTGGATGTCGATAAGAGTGGTGGTGGAAAAGATGGCGGCGCCGAGAGGTGGAGGGAACCCCCCGGGGGGGAGGGCTGGCTGGAGGGGATGAGGACAAAGCCGCATCCAAACGGCTTTCGCCGCCGAAGGCCTTGAGAGCGATGGATGTCCGTGTATGTATTGACGCCGCGAGGAGGGGGGGAGGGGAGGGGAGGGGAGAGGGGGTCGGAGGATTGCCGTTGTCGTTGTTGTCGTCGTTGTCGTTGTCGTTGTCGTTGTCGTTGTCGTTGTTGTTGTTGTTGTTGTTGTCGTGGTAGTTTCGCTGGTGTGTCGTCGGGATGATGCGGTGGGATCGAGGTCGAAATGAATGGAGGTGAAGGTTGACGGGCTGGTGGCCGAGGTGAGGTGAGGTGGGATTGATTGACTGATTGACTGATCAAGGATTGATTTGATTTCAACTGGGGTGGGTTGAACCGAGCACGTTGTTCGCTGGCGCTGCCTCCTGTGAAGTTTTAGGGGAAACGACTTGGAGCGGCGGGAAAGGCAAGGCAGGCAGGCAGGCAGGCACAGGCACGGCAGGCACGGCAGGCACGGCAAGGCACTTTTGCACTTTTGGGGCAGGCGCAAGAGGCAAGCAGCGGGTGGGACTTTGAAGGAAAGAGTCGAGGTCCAGGTTAGCTGCGGGTACGAAATATGAATCTTACGGATGGATTGATGTTGGTACATACTACTCCGTATAGTAGACTCCGACAGTCAATCCAGCAGGACGGGAGGTTGGAGTTGGAGCGGGTGGAAGGATCAATCCATCCATCCATTGATCCAAAGAGGACGCGCACGGAACAATCGGGGCCGGCTTCCGGTTTAGAATCACTGCGGGCAAGAGCGACAGCTCGATGGAGCAAAAGAGGAGTAAACTGGGCCGACTCTCAGTGGATGGACGAACGGATGGGCGGACGGGTGGGTGGAATGGATCAAGATGGATGGGGCAAGTCGGCGAGGGCAGGGGTCTCGCGCGGCGGCCAAGGTATTGGGTACCTGGTTCCTACATTAGGAGGCGCACGCTCCCGCCAGAGCCAGCATGTATGGAGCAGGTACTAACAATTGTCGGAGAGGTATAAGTACTCGTAGTAGTACTCCGTAGTCCGTACAGTACCGCAGGTCCGTGTGAGCACGGAGCACGAGAGCTTCAAGTTCAAGTTCCAGTTCAATTTGGCTGAGACCGCTCGCACAGTGGCAGCCCTGGAGATATAAACCTCAATCTATTGGAGTTTCAAGATGGAAGGCCGCCAGTTCCAAGCCAGGCTGCATCGATGATGAACTCAGTCTTCACCCGATGGAACTCGAAGCTGGCAGTCCAAGCCTGTTGAAGACGTTCGAATGTATTCCGTATCCCGTACTCTGTACTCGATACAGTACTAACTTCGTACTCCTCCTCCTACTCGCATCATTGTACTTCCTTTTCTGCTCCGAATCTGCACGGTGAAAATTCAAAGGCTCCTCCCAATGGAACCTCAGCGCAACCTCCAACCCCTCCAACCTCCAACCTTCAACCTCCGACTCCAATCTTCCAACCTCCATCTTCCAACTTCCAACTTTTTTCCCCTCAAAACGTCGGTCGCTCTCCGCGCTCGTCCTACCAGTATTCCGTATAAGAACTGTACCTTCACATCTACATGCCCTCCTCGATTCAGCCCGTTTGCGAGATGGATGGCCGCTTGATTGCGTGATGCCACGCATCGGGCGTCGAGAGGGAAGATCTCTCTCCGTCGCTGCCGCATCCCGTCTGTCCCAGCTCTTCCATCGTGGTCGTAGCTGACTGGCCTGGATCCGAGTACAGAGTAGTCAACAGCGCCCGTCGCACGCAAGATTGGACGCGCTGCCGGACGACACGAATACGGGTCACCGCTCGTATGTGGCTTTGTCCTCCGCGAGGCGATCCTCGGGGTATTCCACAAGAATACAGTGCAGTATACGGATACGGAGTAAGGCGACGCTCTGGGCCTCTTGTTGGGGGATCTGGTTGGGAGGAGTTGCGAACCATTGCCGCTAAGGCAGTCACTTAAATCTGATGGTCCCCAGGACGGATGGCCCCCCCAGGAACGAGCGGTATGTAAAGACTCCGTACGGAGTATTCGTACATACGAGTGGGCGAGTCGATGAATGGGGCGCACGGAGGACGCGCTGCAGTTACCCGGCTCCCTCTTTGGAGCATCGCGTAAGACACGTGTGGGGATGGCCTCGCGAGAAAGGGGCCGGGGAATACTGGTACCATCCGGATGGATATGTATGAGCATGAGCATGTACTCCGTACATATGAGCATGTACGGAGTAATGTACCTGTATGCAATCATCCTCTTCCTTTTTCCTTATTTCCCTGGAAGAGATCTATCCGGGCAGCATTTCTCCAAGCAAGGCATTGATGCTGCTTGCTCCATTGCACGCCGATGGGTTCGCGCCGTCGAGCAGCAGGCCTCGCCTCCAGCAGGTGGTTCCGAGCGAGGTCCCATGTGCATTCGCCCCTCCCCTTGCCGCTCGGCATCGTCAGCATGTGATGCGAGATGCGGATTCTGGCATGTACGGAGTATGTATGTACGGAATCTGTCTCCGTCCCGAATCCATATCTTATCCATACTCCGCATCGAGATCCCAGTTGTCTGCGGACGCGAAGCTTCACGCCCAGGGACCCCGTGCGGCCTCGGCCGCCCTGCGCTGGAATTTCTGGAATCCCCCAGGGATCCCGCCCGCGCCGTGCACGGCATACCTGTACATGAACGGAGTATATCATATGATATGCGATCTCCAGGTGGCATTTTCGCGGCCTTTTCTGTCAGTCGTCGTTGACTTGTCGCGAGTGCGGAGTGAGACAGGTGTCTCTCGATCGGCTGCCCGTTGACGTCGCCGCGCTGGCTCTTGCGCCTCTCTTTCAAGGTTCTCTGCCTTCCTTTGCCGTCCATGCGCGTTCACGGGACTGCTCGATGTCGCGGGGGGAAAGGGGGGGGAGAAAATGCCTCTGCGAAGGGGGCGGGCATTTAAGGTCGTGATGCTGCTGTTGACGTTGGTGCTGGTGATGCTGTTACCTCTTCCCGAGACGCATCCACCTGTACTTCTAACTCATATTAACGCGTCCGCGCGTATTGAACTCCGGAGGTACGGAGTACATACATACCTATTGACCTCGGCTGTCGCCTACCCTGGAGCTCGGCGCCTGGGGAGGCAGGGATAGCGCGTGTCCAGCACCAACACCGCCTTTCGCGACCCGCTGTGGCCGCTTAGCGTGCTCGATGCCGGCTCCACCCGCCCCAGCACCTCCAAATTCCGACATTCAGACCCCGGGACTCCGCCTCGGCCCCCCGAAGCCCGCCTCCAGCTTCTCCCAGCTTTGCCCCTCGAGCCCTCCGATGATCGACTGCACGCCCGGCACCACGGCACCACGGCACCACGGCACCACGGCACCATCATCCCTCGCACCGCTGTCCCTCGGCAATCCCAAACTTGTCAGCCGCCTCCAAAGGGTATAGTAGGAGGTACGGAGTACCTCTACCTCTCCTCATCAAGATCGCACAGGTATCTTTTATACCTGATTCACACCTAAAAGGTACTCTGTACATCCCGTCCCTGCGCCTGAGGCTCCACTTCTTCCAGCACCGAGAGCTCCTGCCGCGGGGCCGCGATCGCTTGCGCTTGCGCTTGTGACTCGTGACTCGTGACTTCCAACTCGGCACCACTTTCGAGCCTCTGCTGAGCTGCTCTGACATCAATCAAATTGGCATCCACCATCCCGGCATCTTGATCCATTCATCCTATCATCCCTCTACCCGAACTGCCGCTGCCGGCTTCTTCGCTTGATTCCATTGCTCTCTCTCTCTCCCTCCCGTATTTTATCCTCTCCATCCGCTCTCGAAACCGACTCGCTCCCTTCAAGTTGCTCACTCTCGACGACCATTGTGCCCGCCCGCCTGCGACAACCTCCCTCGACCGGATCGCCGCCCCCGACTCCCCACATATCCTACAACCACAAGCCCCCCCTTTTTTTTATCCTCGATCTCTCTGCTCGCCTTTCCATCTATTCTTGTTCGAATCGCCACTGCCGCCGCATACTTCCCCCCTCCCCCCTTTTTTTTTCTACGCATTCGACTCCGCCGCCGTCGCACTTTTGGGGGCCCAGAGCGCGCAGCTCCCCCCCGCCAACGCCCATCATGTCATGGAAGGCCTCCGGGGCCCTGATGGACACCATCCGGTACTATGCAAAGTTCCCGGCAACAGGCGTGAGTTTGCGCCAGATGGTCCAGTTCGGAAACAAGCCTTCCACAGGTCAGCGCCTCCTCGTCATGCCCTTCTTCTCCAGGCAATGCTCTCTATTCCACCCCCCCAAAACGCCTGTCGTCGGGACTGACATCATCGTGCCGCTTTTCCTCGTCGCTTAGGGACCCTCTTCCGCGCCTCCCAGTTCCTTGCTGAGGAACTGCCCATTCGACTCGCCCACCGTGTGGAGGAGCTCGAGTGCCTACCAGATGGCTTGAACGAGATGCCGTCCGTCAAAAAGGTCAAGGAGTGGTACGCACAATCGTTCGAGGTATGCTCATGGAATCCCATGCTTATTCATCTCTCCATACACCCCCCCCTTTTTTTTAACCCCCTCTCTCTGCGCGCGATCTCTTTCCGCCTCTTCCTTGACGGGCATCAGGAGAGCTGACACTTTCGTCTCTTCCTTATTCAGGAAATCACACAACTGCCTCGGCCGCAGCTCCCGCGCGACCTGCGCGATCGCCTCGCGAAACCGCCAAAGCACGGCAACTCGAGGAACTATCAGCTCTCCGAGGCGACGCCCAACCCATCCCTACACGACGCCGAGGCCTCGGGATGGGGCGGCCTCACGGCCAACGGCAACGGCAACGGCAAGACGAGGTCCGTGGCGCGGCGCTACTTCGCCGTCGTCGACGACATCGGCGACTGGCCCCCCGAGCTCCAGCTCTACAACAACAAGTTCGCCCAGACCCTCCACAAGATCAAGAGGCGGCACGACAGCGTCGTCACCACCATGGCCCAGGGCATCCTCGAGTACAAGCGCCGCCGCCAGCGCATGCAGATCGACAACCACATCCAGTCCTTCCTCGACCGCTTCTACATGTCCCGCATCGGCATCCGCATGCTCATCGGCCAGCACATCGCCCTGACCGACCAGAGCCACCACCGCGACCCCACCTACGTCGGCGTCATCTGCACAAAGACCAACGTCCGCGAGCTCGCCCAGGAGGCCATCGAGAACGCCCGCTTCGTCTGCGAGGACCACTACGGCCTCTTCGAGGCGCCCCGCATCCAGCTCGTCTGTAACCCCAACCTCGACTTCATGTACGTCCCCGGTCACCTCTCCCACATGCTCTTCGAGACAATCAAGAACTCCCTCCGCGCCGTCGTCGAGACGCACGGCATGGACAAGCAGGAGTTCCCCGTCACAAAGGTCATCGTCGCAGAGGGCAAGGAGGACATCACCATCAAGATCTCGGACGAGGGCGGCGGCATCCCCAGGAGCGTCATCCCCCTCGTCTGGACCTACATGTACACCACCGTCGACCGCACGCCCAACCTCGACCCGGACTTTGACAAGAGCGACTTCAAGGCCCCGATGGCCGGCTTCGGCTACGGCCTGCCCATCTCGAGGCTCTACGCCAGATACTTCGGCGGCGACCTCAAGCTCATCAGCATGGAGGGGTAGGTTCCCCCCCTTTTTTTCTATTTTTCTTTTTTATCTCTATTTTTTTCAATTTTTCAATTTTTCAGTCTTTCAGTTTCATTCTATTTTTTTTTTTTAAAAAAGGCCAACTAACGATGAACAGCTACGGCACCGATGTGTACCTGCATCTCAACCGCCTCTCCTCCTCCTCCGAACCCCTCCAATAGCAATCAATCCCCGCCAAGCTGACACCACCCCCGTTCCTACACGCAAACCTTGGCGGGCGGCTCCTCAACGACAGGAGGGAAGTCTCGGAGCGCAAACAGGTCGGCGACACAGAGTCCCTCGTCAATGCGCCCCCCGGCCTGTCCAACAAGGACGACAGGCAGCTTTAATGCTCATGCGATCTGCGTCCTCACAATACTTGATCTCCACAATATACCCTCCTCATCGCCATGTACGAGTATCGCGACAGTCTTTTTTGAAAAGAAAAGAAAAAGAAATCTACAGATGAGAGAGAGCCTTGGAGGAAAGAAAATCTACAATCTACAAATGAGGGCTTTGGAAAAGAATGCCCTCACATTTTCTCAAACACACGAAAGAGATTGAGGCTTTGTCTAAGGGGCAAGACGAAGTCGATCATGGATTGATGTATCCATACAAGCAGACACGGCCGCGAAAGTCCACCAACAGCACGCCCCTCGGCCCACGAAAGCCCCCGTGGCAACAACATCACGCCAGATGATGGCTCGCGATCCTCCAAGTCGGTTTCCCGCGTCATTACTAGATCAGGGCGTTCAGCACCGAGAGATATTTTTTTTATTACCCTTTCCTCTTCCTCAATCCCCCCCTATCCCCTGGTCGCTGTTTGTTTCCTTGGACGCTTCAATGATCTATCTCCGCTTTTTATACCGTTGGGTTGCTTGCTACTATATGCACGGAGCTTCAAGATGGGCGAATTCTCGAGTACGGGCACATGCCTCATCTATTGCGACCTGACAGCATGGTTCTATGAGACGTATGTAGTACTCCTCGAGGCGCAGGTGGCGGGTCATGGATGGATCACTTCGGGCGTAACGTACCGGTGTTGCGAGACATGCGAAGACGTTCTGGTGGGGTTCAAAGAGGGCGGGCGCGTCGCAAGATGCGAGGATGCGGGATGCAAAGCAACTTGTCGCGGGGGGAGAGGTAGTGCGGGTACTACTACATACTTGCGAGAGTCATGGGGGGGCACTAGTAGGCGCTCGAGGAGGCGGGATGGGGAGAAAAGTGTTGTGCATGGCCCTGTTGGGCATGCTTGGCAGGTCTGTCCTAAAGACAAAGACATCCATGTGAAATATCTACGCGAGGCATACCGAGACGAATGGCGCATGGAGATGCCCACTTCTCGCTTCTTTTTTTGCATCCTCTTGATTCGGGTGTTTGCCATCCCGTGGGCCCAAACGCGGTTGTTTTCTTGTGATTCCTCGAGATGCCACCGAGTCCTTGGACTTGTCTACGACAATGAGGAGTAGTGTCGCCAATGAGACCAGAGGGGAGAGATAAGACGCCATTGCGGATCATGGATCGTAGATGTCATCATCGTCATCGTCCGGCTCGCAGAATGTGGATCGCTCCTCGCTGGTCGGGGGAACACACGGGCGCGCCAGGACGATGCTCTCTCTCTCCCGGCGGCGCATCTCAGACTGAGAAATACGACACTTGTCCACGGTCAGTACAAGTCCTCACTGCGGCTGCTTGGTGCTCATCCGGGCGCTCACCTCGCTCGCCTTGGGCCATTTGCCCTTGCCCTTTTCTCTCATGGCCAGGGGCCTGACCGGGCCGGGGGTCTGCCACCCGGCCTCGAGGCCGTCGGGGGTGATGGAGGAAGAGCATGTGGAGCCGGCGTCGGTGGACTTGGACTTGGACTTGATCACGAGGTGGCGCTGCCCGCTGGCGTCCCAGGCGTTGAACGCCACGCAGCGGGTCTTGCCGTCCTGATCCTCGGGCTTCCTCAGCGTGGTTGCCGTCGAGAAGCTTGCGGTGCTGCAGGTGTCGCTGGCGCTGGCTTGCGTGACTGCTTCGGGCTTGGTGTTTTCCTCGGTCGCGGCGGCCGAGGCGTTCCTCACCTTGCCTCTCAGGTGCGGAGGCAGCTGCCTGCCGGGGGGCTGTGCCGCGGGGCCCGCCGATTGCTTTGGGCCAGCCGGTGCCGGCTTGGCGGGCTGCTGAGGGGCGGCCAGCTTCTTGCGGAGATGGGGGGGCGCTCGGGACGCCGTCGTCGATGCGGAGGACGAGTCTGCCGTGGAGGCGTTGGACGACATGGACTTTTCGATGAGGGCGTGGATGTCGAGGCCGGGCCGGATCGCCAAGTCCCCGAGCCCGAGCGACTCTGGCGCGGTGATGGGGGCCTTGTCGTGATCTCAGCGAATCAAGCCTCCTCTCGGGTTCTTGGGTGCCTCCTCTCCACCCCAATGGTGTTGTGTGCGACTTACCCGAGGTCTGCTGTCACCGGCGAAGAAGTCGGTGTCGTCGAAGAACCGCTCCGTCCAGACCTTGCCGGCGACCTCCTCGGCGGAGATGTGGCCCGTCTCCAGGGGCGCAGGGGTCACGTCGGGCTCCTGAGTCTCGATCCAGGCGGCGCATCTCTTGCAGTTCTGTGACCGGTCAGCCCCTCCTCCCCCCTTCCCCCCCTTTTTATCTCGGGAGGAATGGTGACCGTTGGAAGAGAGGTACGAAGGCCGGGGAATCTAAACTCACATAGACGCCGTTTCTCCTGCTGCTCTTGCTGAAGTCGTCGATGGGCTTGCGGAGGCCGCACATTTCGCAGAGGAGCTGGGTGCGGCTCCCGGCCGTGTGGTCTTTGCAGGTCATGCCCGAGTGTGCGGGCTCGAGGGACTTGCCGAGGGCGAGCTGCGACTGCAGCAGCTTCTGCTGTGCGTTCGAGAAGGAGTCGAGCTCTTTCCATTCGCCGCCGACTTTGCATCGGAATCTTCGAGTTGTTAGACATATGGGCCAGGAAAGGGGCAGAGTAGCATTTCAGATTGAAGATTTTCTACCTCTTGACGGCTGCGATTTGAGATTTTGCCCTGAAATGTGTGAGCTTAGGTATCATCAGAGTAGTATAGAGTAGGATCAATGTCATGCAGTCCTCGATAAGGGGAATCGGTCATACTTGGCGTGCGCATTTTCTTTGGGCTTGCCACTGTTGCCGTTCATTGTTGCGGTGCTTGATCAGGGGCTGGATCCGAGCGAAGTCCAGGCGCGAGGGATATTGGCAATGTTGAGCGAGGAAGATCAGAGTCTCCTTCAGAAGGCCAGGACAGAACTGCCACTTCTCGCAGACACTCAGAGGGTGATGAATCGAGAAGTGAAGCAGCAGAAAAGGCAGCCAAGGCAGCGAAGGCGGTGACGAAGCCATCGCGGGTGGACATGAAACAAGGTCGACGAGGCAAGTGCCGAGCAGCCTTGGTCCTTCCTTCCGCAACGGGCAGCGGCTCCCCTCGAGTGCCTCTGGCTTTTTCGACAAGATTCCATCGATGACTTGGACTTCAACTCCTCACCGACAGAGTCCAGCCTCACATTGACTCCGACACTCATCCTCGCCGAGAGTCTACCAGCGTGAGGGCCGCTAGAGATCCCTGAAACTCGGTCACTTGAGTCCTCGGAGCTCGGTCTTTGGTCTTGTCCTCGGAGAAGCGCAGACGCTCGCGGTCACCTCGTCGTCTTCCACACCAACGATTCACTGATGATGCATCGACTAATAGAGGCCGATACTGAATGATCAGGCCCTGACAGGAGTCTTTTAGGGCCGATGGCAAAGTAGAGTCTTTCGCTTGTCCACCATGAGGTTTGCGTATGTCGGTTCATTAGAATCGAGACGTGCTGACTTTAGCTGCGCAGGTATGAAGCTTTCAACGGTCCGAGAAAAAGACAAAGAGCTCTCAACCCACCAAATGCCTACTCCGACTTCAATAGCTTGAAGATCGATATCTTCGCCCCTCAGAGGAAAACGCGATGCCTTCTTGCTGGGAAGATGGCAGCGCCATAGAGAGACCAAACCTTGCTAATCGATGACCCATCACTATGCCATCCTGGGGACAGCGTTTGGTGAAACACCTGGAGTGGACATGGTTTTCAACCTGGAACGTCATGCTCGATCGTCTGTCGCGGGCTGGCAATGCTTGCTCAATCACAATCAATCTCCTGCCACATTGCGATGGCTGGACTGACTTCAAGAAATCCTCAATTCAATCGTCGTCGTCGTCAAATCAACGATTCTCTACATTTTCCCCTCGGATGGATTCCGAGCGGAAGTGTCCGATCTAGCCCCCCGTTTCGCCCCTGGCTAACTCCAGGATGATTCGACGGGTCGGGCGCGTAACCGACGGGCTGGCGGCTAGTGACAGGGCCAGCGGAACACAGCCCAACCTCGTCTGGTACCAATTGACCGACCAGAATTTGGATAGTACCGTCACATCTCCCAAAAGTCATCTTCATCCTCCCTTTGACGGTCTCATATAAAGTCCCCCATCGAGTGCATCGCCGTGCTCTCTCTCTGTCCTCCTCAAGTTTGCTACCTACCTGATTTGGGCTTCACGATGTCAGTCCCTATGACCAGTTTGGGCGGTCGAGGTAAGACGAGTCTGGTCGGCATCTATCCATGTCGTGCAATCTGTGAATATTGACTGATGCGACGGCACACAACGCAGCCCTACACCACGGCGACAATGACGAGGTAGAGCAAGAGTATGATCGCTTGCGCGATGCTGCTCGCGCGGAAGCAGAGAAGCGCAATGACTGCTTCGAACGGGTGCGTTGAAAGCAGGCAGCAGATTCCCGGTCATCTCGGGGCTGCACGGCCTCCCGACCCAAGCCTGGGCAAATCTTGGATGATTTTCTCATTCCTCTCACCAACAGTCCCGCCGAGCTTATGAAGATGGCGACGGAGCCCGAGCCAAGGAACTCTCCAACGAGGGAAAGGCCCACCAAGCCAAGATGGCCGACTACAACCGCCAAGCATCCGAGTACATCTTCCGCGAGAACAACGCCCCGGACCGTGTCGAGGAAGACTGCATCGATCTCCACGGCCAGTTTGTCGAGGAAGCCGAGCGAATCGTCGAGGCGCGCATCATGACTGACCAGGACGCCGGCCGGACTCACCTTCATGTGATTGTGGGAAAAGGCAACCACTCGGCCAATCATGTGACCAAGATCAAGCCCAAGGTCGAGGAAGTGTGCCGCCGGATGGGTCTCAACTACCACGTCGAGGAGAATGCCGGGAGAATATACGTCAATCTCCAGGGAGGAGAGGCGATTCCTCCCCCGAGGCCCGATTACCACCAGGGTCCCCCGCAACCGCAGCAACCGCCGCCCCAGCAGGCTCCCGAGGAGGACGTCATGGACGATTTGGTCGGGCTCATCTTTGGCAAGCTCCGACAGGTCTGCTGCGCGGTCATGTGATGGGTTGTGTTGTGGAGGTGGAAAGCGCGATGATTTGGCTAAGAATCCAATTTCTGGAAGCATCGGGGCGTCCTTGACGATTGTTGGCCGACTCAAGGTGTTGGGCGAGTTGGCGATTCGACATCTTGGGCCGAGATCCAATGCACATTGCCCAGATACTACTAGATGTGGGACAGGTACGTGGACAAGCGATTTTGAAATGAATATTTACTGTATATAGACACTACAAATGCTATTATGATGATGATGATCAACGCTAGAACATTGCAGAAGACTCGAGACCACGTCTACTTGAATTCGGATCTTCTTTTGACCAGACCCCTGAATCCAATACGCCCGCAATCCATGATGAAAGTCACTCGGAGTTTGCTCAGGCCCCCTTTTGTCTATCCTTTGGGCTCCCCCCTTGGGCTTGTCCATTTCTCTTAGCATGGCTCGATTTCAGATCGACAGCATCAGCAGTCTGATTGCGGAATGGGGACAGCATCCTTGGGGAGCACGTCGAGGCGCAGGCCAAGGATGACGCCGACCAAGGTCACGAACATCTCCGGCAGCGACGACAGGCCGAGGTAGAGCCACGGGGAGGACTTCTTGCCGCCGAAAACGAGCAAGCAGGTGTACGCCAACCGGACGGCGACGAAGGGCAGGCACAGGGCGACGGCGTGGACGACCTTACGCTCTCGCGCGGGCACGTGGCCGATCCTGGCGGCGGCGAGGGCGAGGGCGAGGCCGGCGGCGGTGGCGGCGAGGACGACGATGTGCAGGACGACGGCGACCTTTGTGATCTGGGAGTAGTCGGTGGTGGGCTGGCCGGCGACGACCTCGACGCGGGAGCGCGACCCGCCGACGGCGAAGAGCACGACGGAGGCGGCGAGGAGGAGGAGAACGGCGCGGCGGTGGACGGCGTGGACGGAGAGGTTTCCTGGCGCAGCGGCGGGGGTGGAGGCGAGGGCGCGGCCGAGCAGGCCGGTGAGGAGGAGGAGGAGGGGCGCGATGCCGATGCTGTCGAGGACCTGCCAGCCGATATAGAGGTTTATGTTGTGGGGGTCGTGGATGGTGGCGAGGCGGAGGGCGCTGCCGATGATGCGGACGAGGGCGAGGACGAGGATGGCGCGCCAGCCGAGGTCCTTTGTGAAGCCGTGCTTGAGGCAGAGGGAGACGGCGGCGGCGAGGGCGAGGAGGTAGAAGACGAGCTCGGCGATGGCGATGCCGTCGTAGGCGACGAGGGGCCTATGCATGGCGGCGCGGGGGATCCTGGGTGGCTTTTTGAAAAAGCTTCAAGGTATGAGGAAGAGAGATGATTCTTGATCGACGTCAAGCTTTTGAAAGGTAGGATCGATATGAGGTAGATTTGAAGTGTCTGTGAGGGCAGCGCAGGGCGCCATGATATACTGGGCGAGGAGGGCCATGGCGCGTAGGGTTGAATACTACATGTAATGAACTGATTGATCAAATTGATGGATCGATGTGTATGGACCTGATGCATTCAAGTCCGATGGGATGCCGTGCTAGCCGTGGGGGAGAGAGAGCGTGCTTGGCCGGGCTTCCCCTGAGACGGGGTGAGGGCATCACGATGGGCGCGGGCTTTGGTGGTTCCATCGTCGAATGGATTACCGGATCGGGACTGGCGCGAGGAGCTCAGCTGGGAGGCGCACGCTTCAGGGTCTTGAGGCTTTGAGGCGGGGCTGCGGGGATTGACGGATGAGGCTGACGGTGCGTTTAGGGTAGGTGGGGCTGGTGTGAGGCGGTGCACTTGAAGGATTCAGGTCAATGGAAACGGATCAATATTCTGAGAAGAACATGGATTGATCAAGAGACTTATTGGTCCTTTCAAGCTGTTGTTTGTCGTTGGATTGTTCATGAGAGAAGATGCAATGGATTAGTGCCATGGCTGTGTGAGTTGTGCTTGAAAGGCCTCGAGGTCTGTTGATACTGGTACGGTAGAGGCTAGAGTCGGGCGTGGCTACTACTCGTGTACTACTAACTAATGTATGGCGAGGAACACTCCAGGTCCATGGAAATTTCCCGTTATCATTGAGGGGCGGCATCCGGGCGAGTCGACTGGCCTCGAGATGGATTTGATCAATCTTGATGGATGGAAATCTCGAATCAAGTCTCGAGCAACCACACACCCCTTTTGAAGTCCCGGACGCAAGCCACGCAGCATCTGGTCACTCGGTCGATCGCATCCCATTCAGGTCCCTCTTGCGATTCAGCTTGCGGGCCCGTCAGGCGGCTCCCTCTTCAACGACCGTCCTCTGATTGACGATAAGCCCGGGGAAAAGAAAAGAATTGATCAATTCATTTCTCGTCAACTTTCAATCAAGCTCATGCAATGCCGGTACGCACGTCACCAGCCCCCGATCGACCACGAGTACTCTGTCTCATGAGGGAGCCTCGTTCCATGACATCATCATCTCATCTCTTGCGCAGCTCATCGTCCTCACGGGATACCCGACATCCGGCAAGTCGACGCGCGCAAAGCAGCTGCACGACTATCTCGAGGAGCGCGCGAGGGGCACAAAGTACCGCCTGCACCTCGTCTCCGACGATGCCCTCTCCATCTCCCGCTCCGTCTACGACCTGTCCGCGCTGCCGGCGCACACCCGCTCCGCCAACGCGAGCGAGAAGGACGCCCGCGCCGCCGTCTACGGCGCCGTCAAGAGGGTCCTGAGCGACAGGGACATTGTCATCCTCGACGGGCTCAACTACATCAAGGGCTGGCGCTACCAGCTGCACTGCGAGGCAAAGGCCGTCCGCACCATGAGCTGCATCCTGCAAATCGGCTGCTCCCCGGACCAGGCGCGGCGGGTCAACGAGGAGCGCCTGAGGTCGGCGAGCAGAACCACCACCACCGCCGCCGCCGCCGCCGCCGCCGCCGCCGACGATGACGACGACCAAGACCAAGGCGGCGCCGACCAGGGAGATGCCGCCGCCGACGACAACAAGAATGGCAAGGGGCAGGAGGACAGCACGGCTGGGAGGGAAACGCGGCAGAGGCTCCCGGAGCCCTACCAGCCCGCAAACTGGGAGAACCTCGTCTTCCGGCACGAGGAGCCCAACCCCATGACCCGCTGGGACAGCCCCCTGTTCACGCTCGTGTGGGACGACGGCGCGGAGCAGACGCGCCGGACGTTCGACTCCATGTGGGACGCCATCGCCGGCGACGGGCGCAGGGTCGTGCGCCCCAACCAGGCGACGGAGCAGCGCGGCCGCGACGCCGGCGGCGACTACCTCTACGTGCTGGACCGCGAGACGCAGGACATTGTCAAGCGCATCATGAGCCGGCAGGGGGACGACGAAGGCGGCAGCGGGGCGAGCGTCGGGGTGCCGCTGAGCGGCGGCGGCGAGGGCAAGGGCAAGGGCAAGGGCGCAGAGGGCGAGCTGGTGGTCGAGCTGCCCGCGGGGAGGAGGGTCGGGCTGCCGGAGCTCCAGCGGCACCGGAGGGCGTTTATGGGGCTGAACCGGGGCGGCATCGGGCTCGAGAAGGTGACCAACATGGGGGCGGACAGCTTGCGGGTGTCGTTTGTCAACTACCTGAATCACGCCTTTGAGCAGGGCAGCTGATGCAGACGGCAATTTTGGACCTCTGGTGCCTCCACTGGTACGAGTACTCGTACGACACTTGTGTAGTGGTACCGCCTGCACTGGGACGACTCCATCGATGTCACCGCTTGGGTCTTTGATGCCTCATGCGAAATCTGATTGACGTGGGGTCGCCCATGGGGGACGGGCTTGTCGATCTGGATCGGGTCTGCGAGCTCGACGAGTCGCGCGAGGCGCATCTGCCGACTCTGGACAGGTACTAATGTATGTATGTATGGAGATCTGGGGTGCACTGTATCCGCACTGTACTAGAGGTCTCCAGTCTGGCGTCGTTGCGCGGCCTGCGTTGCCTGGCAGCCAGTGGAATTTCCTGGAAGGTTCGACTGGCGCGCCCGGCTTTGTCATCACCATCTCGGATCCATCAATCCATGCTAAGACCGCTCAAGCGGGTGGCGGGCTAATCGCAAGTGCCTGCTGGCGCCATCGTGGATGCCTGAGAGCGCGGGGAAATACAGCGAGTGCCGGTGCCTGTAGCGCCTGTAGCGCCTGTAGCGCCTGTAGATGCGAGTTGCAGCGATGCCGTGGAAAGGGCGATGGCACTCGGCCGCAGCGTGCCTGCATCTTCGGGGGTTCGCTAGCGGATTACATAAGGGAATGTGAGCCTTATCATTGGCCAAGTCCGGCTCCGCCTGCCGTTTGCAGTCGGATTGGATTGACTCGACGGCCCCAAATCGGTACAAAGGTACTCGGTACAGTACGAAGAGGCACAATGGACCACTGGCAGCCTGCAACTTGGCTTTCGCCGCCTTCGACCTTTTCTGCGGATGCATTGATCGTCATCATCCTCCCCCCTCCAAACCTCCAACGCAGCCCGTCACCTCCACAGACACGTACCCTCACCACCCTCTCTTTGGCAGTTGTGATCTACTGTTGGAGGGGCTCTCACTCTAAAAGAAACCTTTTCCTCTCTTTCTTTTACATCATCACGGTCCCCGCGTTCGGCCTCACTCCACACCTCGATCCTGATTTACCGACTTCGCAAACATGGCTTCCCAGCCTGAGGACCACAAGAAGAAGGTCAACTTGACGTGCGTATCTCCATTCCCACCGGCCGCCATGATCAATCCAATCCTGCGCAGAGGATGGCCCTCCTCCCGTCAAACGTCGCCAAGATGCCGATGCTGACTCTTCCCCCCCCTCCAGCGACCCCTCCGGTGCGGAGGTCAAGCACGTTCGTACATGCCGCCTCGAGCCTGCGAGACCAGGAAAGGCTGACATCCGTCCAGGAAGATGACACGGCTACCGCGATTCTCCGAAAGAAGAAGAAGCCCAACCAGCTCATGTATGTTATTGCTATTGCTACAGCCCCTTCCTCCCAGTCCCTTCCCCCCGCCCCGTCACGACCCGCCCTCGCCAAGGCATCCGCTGACATGGGCCGATTGTTAGGGTTACCGATGCCGTCAACGACGACAACAGCATCATCGCCCTGTCCAATGCCACCATGGAGGAGCTCCAGCTCTTCCGCGGCGACACTGTGCTTGTGCGAGGAAAGAAGAGAAAGGACACCGTCCTGATTGCTCTCGTCGACGATGAGCTCGAGGACGGCAGCGCCAGAATCAACCGAGTCGTTCGCCATAACCTGCGTGTTAAGCACGGCGATATGATCACCGTGCACCCATGCCCCGATATCAAATACGTGAGTCCAATCCATTTGGCGGGGGCTTGAGGTTGGCCCATTCAGAGGGTTCGAGATGAGAGAAGGGACAGATCAATATGCGGAAGAAGGAAAAGAAAAAAAAGAAGCAAAGGAGCGGAAGAAGAAGCAGAGAACAAATGAAGGGAGAGCTCAGTGTCTGACAAGCAAACAGGCCAGCCGAATTGCCGTCTTGCCCATTGCCGACACCGTCGAGGGCCTGACCGGTTCCCTCTTCGACGTTTTCCTTGCTCCCTACTTCCGCGAAGCCTACAGACCCGTCCGTCAGGGAGATCTCTTCATCGTTCGCGGTGGCATGAGGCAAGTCGAGTTCAAGGTTGTCGAGGTCGATCCTCCAGAGTACGGCATCGTCGCCCAAGATACAGTCATCCACTGCGAGGGCGACCCGATCCAGCGAGACGAGGAGGAGAACAACCTGAACGAGGTCGGCTACGACGACATTGGTGGTTGCCGAAAACAGATGGCTCAGATCCGAGAGATGGTCGAACTCCCGCTCCGCCACCCCCAGCTCTTCAAGTCCATCGGTATCAAGCCCCCGCGAGGTGTCTTGCTCTACGGTCCCCCCGGAACCGGTAAGACGCTCATGGCTCGAGCCGTTGCCAACGAGACCGGTGCCTTCTTCTTCCTCATCAACGGTCCCGAGATCATGTCCAAAATGGCCGGTGAATCAGAGTCCAACTTGCGAAAGGCCTTTGAGGAAGCCGAGAAGAACTCGCCCGCCATCATCTTCATCGATGAGATCGACTCCATCGCCCCCAAGCGAGAGAAGACCAATGGCGAGGTCGAGCGTCGTGTCGTCTCCCAGCTCCTCACCCTCATGGACGGTATGAAGGCTCGCTCCAACGTCGTCGTCATGGCCGCCACCAACCGACCCAACTCGATCGACCCCGCCCTGCGACGATTCGGACGCTTCGACCGTGAGGTCGACATTGGTGTTCCCGACCCGACCGGCCGTCTCGAGATCCTCCAGATCCACACCAAGAACATGAAGCTCGCCGAGGACGTCGACCTGGAGCAGGTCGCCGCCGAGACGCACGGTTACGTCGGTTCCGACGTTGCTGCTCTCTGCTCCGAGGCTGCCATGCAGCAGATCCGTGAGAAGATGGATCTCATCGACCTCGACGAGGACACCATTGACGCTGAGGTCCTCAACTCTCTCGGCGTCACCATGGAAAACTTCCGCTTCGCTCTCGGCGTCTCCAACCCCTCCGCTCTGCGCGAGGTCGCCGTCGTCGAGGTCCCCAACGTCCGGTGGGAGGATATCGGTGGTCTCGACGAGGTCAAGCAGGACCTCAGGGAGCAGGTTCAGTACCCCGTCGACCACCCCGAGAAGTACCTCAAGTTTGGTCTCTCTCCCTCCCGCGGTGTCCTCTTCTACGGTCCCCCCGGTACCGGTAAGACGATGTTGGCCAAGGCTGTCGCCAACGAGTGTGCTGCCAACTTCATCTCCGTCAAGGGTCCCGAGTTGCTCAGCATGTGGTTCGGTGAATCCGAAAGCAACATTCGGGACATTTTCGACAAGGCCCGCGCTGCCGCCCCTTGCATTGTTTTCCTCGACGAGTTGGACTCGATTGCCAAGGCTCGTGGTGGCTCCGTCGGTGACGCTGGCGGTGCCTCCGACCGTGTCGTCAACCAGCTTCTCACCGGTAAGTGTCCTCCGCAGCACCCCCAGGCCCCGGTCACGTCTTGTTGCTAATTTCCCGCAGAAATGGACGGAATGACTTCGAAGAAGAACGTCTTCGTCATCGGTGCCACCAACAGGCCCGAGCAGCTCGATGCCGCACTCTGCCGTCCCGGACGTCTGGACTCCCTCATCTACGTGCCCCTGCCCGACGAGCCCGGCCGTCTCAGCATCCTCAAGGCTCAGCTGCGCAAGACGCCCGTCGCTGCCGACGTCGACCTCGGCTACATCGCTTCCAAGACCCACGGCTACTCTGGTGCTGATCTTGGCTACATCACCCAGCGCGCTGCCAAGATCGCCATCAAGGAGGCCATTGCCGCCGACATCGAGCGCAGCAAGGCCCTCGAAGCCGCCGGAGACGACATGGACGTTGACGAGAATGCCGAGGACCCCGTGCCCGAGCTCACCAGGGCCCACTTCCAGGAGGCCATGCAGAATGCTCGCAAGTCGGTTAGTGACGTGGAGATTCGCCGATACGAGGCCTTTGCCCAGCAGATGAAGAACACCGGTCCCGGTGCCTTTTTCAAGTTCCCCGATGCCGATGCCGTTGCCGGCGACAACTCTGGCAATGCCTTTGGTACGGTCGACAACGATGACGATCTCTACGACTAAATACCTGGCCAGCGATGGCATTACAAGGGACCCCCGCCCCGTGTAACCCGAAAAGAAACACTTGCTCGTGTGACGAGACTGTGTACTCCATTACCATATAAAACCACACATCCGGCCATCTTGCTGGGGCTGGGGTGCGGAGGTTTGGTGACAAGGCCAACAGGATGCGGAAAGTGTTGAATGACCTCGGGTGGGAAAAGAAAAGGGTAAATTGAGAGAAAATAAAATAGCCGCAAGAGAGAACGAAAGAAATCACAGAATGACAAGTCCAATGACACTCCAATTCTCACCCCAGGACGGAACGGCGGAGGAGAGAGAGGCATGAGTAGGCCATGTTTTGCTGGGTCAGGGGAACACATTACGCTAGCTTTAATAGACGATGCAAATGGAATATCGCAGACACAATCAGGCAGAACGGGCCACAATGTTTCAGTGATGGGGATGAACTGGGCGGACTTTTCAAAGGAGACCCCATAAGCAGAATCGTTTACAGATGTGAACCTATACGTGAGGGTAAGATTGGTACGAGCATGGTAGCGGTACGGTATTGGTCCCCCCCTAGATGCAGCGACTCGACGGCTCAGGGCTCGCGTGGCTGCTCCTGGCATGGAGGTGATGGCTGCAGGGCTGGCTGATGATTCTAGCTGATACTACTCCGTAGTACACCCAAGAACGTGCAATGTCCCCTCCTGACGAGACACGAGGTTTCGTTTTCTTG
>NIGB01000003.1:406062-417975 GCA_003055145.1 Escovopsis weberi | reverse complement strand
GGGGGGGATGGTGATGTGTGCGGTGCAGTGTCGATGGAAACCTGGTATATTCCTCACTTATATGAGGACCGGCTCAGCCAGGCTACATGTAGAAGCACATGTAGTCATGATGGACATATGAGTAGCCGACATTCCATTCGGGAACAATGCGGCAATGCAAATCGTGGTTGTGAGACATATCGTGTACATACATGCCGTATGAACAAGTTGATATACGTAGGATTCAGTGACCCCCTTTCTCCTTCTCCTTCTCCTTGTTTTTTTTTTCTTCTCGTGCCGGAGCCTTCGTGCGCGGCGCAGATCTAGTTGCGTATTCAAAAACCCAAAGTCGTCTTTCTCGTCAATTCAGGGGACTCGTCCGTCCTCGTGGCCCGCGGTGCGCCGTGTCCCGTGCATTACAATTATCTGTCGTGTTTTTACCCAGTCTCTTTCTGTTCTCCCTCTGCGAGCCCCCCCCCCCCTCTTCTCTCTCTTTCTCTTTTTCCCTTTCCCCATTTCTCTTGTAGAAGTGATCCCGTACCCCGTTGCCTTCGAAGCAAAGGGGAGATCACTGAGACCCCGGCCAGGAAGCGATGCGAGATGGCGACCGCTACCACTACTGCTTCTTGGCGCCGGGGGGAACGTGCCTGCCCTTCCCGTTGAGGGCTTGGCCGTTGACCTCTAGGATGGGCACGTTCTTGCTCTCGCCGGCGCCGCCGCCGGTGCCGCCGTTGCCGCTGCTGCCGCTGCTGCTGCTGTTGGCGTGCTGCTTCTTCTTCTTCTTGTCCTTGTCCTTGTCCTTGTCGGTGTCGGCGGCGACCTCCTCGCTGTCGTCGTCCTCGTCCTCGGAGCGGTCGTCGGTGGCCTCCTTGTCGCGAATGAAGCGGAAGGCGATGCGGAGGATGTAAAAGAGCCAGAAGAGGTTGAGGGCCTGGAGGGAGGAGAGCAGGGCGCTGGTGATGACCTGGCTGATCCAGCACTTGTACTGCTCCGTCTCCCAGTTGAGCTCGAAGGGGCCGACGGTGCGGAACTCGGTGAAGATGGACCAGATGATGCGCAGGTTGATGACGTGGCGCAGGTAGACCCAGACGGCGACGAAGAGGGCGAAGTAGGGGGCGACGATGGGGTGGTCGAGGTAGTTGAGGACTTTGGAGGAGGCGAGGAAGAAGTCGCTGATGTCGTGGGTGATGTAGACGGCGATGCCGATGTAGGTGAAGTGGAAGCGGTAGCTGAGGCCGATGAGGGCGAGGGAGACGATGTGGTGGCCGACGAGCTCCTTGAAGTCCTTGCGGGGCTTCTCCATGCCGAGGAGCAGGACGATGGCCTGCTGGGCCCAGTAGGCGGCCTGGAAGAGGTAGTAGAACTTGACGACGCCCTCGTGGGTGCGGTGCGGGAAGCCCTCGTACATGCCGCGCGTGTTGAAGTACCAGACGGGCGTGCGGCTCATGACGTACATGCCCGCGGGGCCGAGCACGCCGAAGTAGATGGCCGTGTAGAGCTGCTCCATGAAGCGCGCCTGCTTGGCCTTGGAGAGGCCCGTCCGGCGCGCCAGCGGGCGCAGCAGCTCCTGCATGATGAACTCGCGCGTGAAGGACAGCACGACGGTGTAGAAGGCGACAAAGGCCACGTCCCAGCGGCCCTTGCCATAGTGCGCCGGCTCCGTCGGGTCGGCCTGCGGCAGCGGGTAGGACAGGAAGATGAAGTGGTGCAGCGGGTTCTGCGGCGACGGGAACACGGCGTACGCGGAGAGCAGGACGGCGAGGATGAAGGCCGGCAGCACAAAGGTGTGCTTGACCATGATCTGCTTCAAACGCGAGAGGAGGCCCCGGGCCCTCCTTCGCTTCGATGTCCGCTTCGCATCGTCTTGCTTGTATTTCTGCATCTGTCAGCCTCTCTCTCTCTCTCGCGCGCGCCCGCGATGCTGCGTATCCGTCCCCAGGGAGATTATTGCACATACCCGATCACCAGCGTCGAGGCTCGCCCTGCTCGAGGCCAGCGAGGGCCCCGTGTCCCCCGCCCGAATCTCGCCTCCCAGCCCGCTGCTCTTCCTCCTCCTGCGTATCTGGCTCTCATCCGCCGGCGCCAATTGGTCGACCGAGACGTTGTACTCGGGAAATGGCTCGACGCCCGACATTGCGACGACCTCTCTCTCTCTCTCTCTCTCTCTCTCTCTCTTCCTCTCTCTCTTGCCTCCTTCTTCTCCCGCAGTCCGTCGCGGCTCGTTCCCTTCTCTTTCCGAACTGTGTCCCTTTCTCCCGCCTTACCAGCCCGCTATGAGACTTTTTTTCCTTTTTTTTTTTTTCTCGCGTCGCTCGTATTTCGTGCGCCGCGGCGTTGCGTGCTCGTTATGTCGCTCGCTGCCTCTTCCAAGCCGCCGCCGTCGTCGTCGTCGTCGTCGTGCGTTGAAAGTTGAAAAAATTCTATGCGATGGCGACACTGGCAGAGCGGCGAAGAAACCGTGACGTCGGCGCACTTGCCTCGCCCACAAAGATGATCGCAGCGCTCCTTCTTCTTCCCCCTTAAATCTCGGTGCCTCTTTGGTCGCGGGTGACAGAGTGGCAGGCGCGACTCCCCCGAGCGGTATTATTGGGCGGGTAGGTGCGATCAATCGATGCTTTCCCGGGTGTGCAGGGTCGCGAAAAGGATCGAGGAAGGTGCTGACGGACGGCGATGGTGGTTCCACTACGGAGTACGGAGTATGTACGGAGTACCTATGTATGTACTACTCGTCGTCGAAGCCTCCTCCACTTGCGTGGCGAATGAGCGTGCGGCGCGAGTCGTGACGATGAACAAGTCACGGAGTAGAATATCAATATCTACTGTGACTAAATGCAGGATGCGGAACAAAGATGGCAACTCGATGCAAAAGAAAAAAAATTAAAAGAATATATGCGATCGATGCAGTCCGTACGGAGTATCGTATGTACGATATCGACGAGGCACAGGAAAGACGGCCGGCAGGTGCGATCCAAAAAAAAAAAAGGCTCCGCGAAGAAATGGAAGGATCGAAGGAAGTCGCGGGCCGGAGCTTAGTCATCATGCGACCACGTTTCCCGGAATTCCTGAGACCGACATGGAACACACACGATGTGCCTACAAAGTATCAATTCTACCAGCACTCCATACTCGTACTACTACTAGAACTTCTCCGTGCTGTCCTTCGAGAATGTCATGTCCGGGATGGGCATCTCCAAGCAACAAGGCCAAGATCGACATGCTGGACTAGGACTGGTGCGGTATGACGCGCGCGCCGAGTAATTCGAGCGTCAAATGGCGGTCTGTCGGGGGGTGTATGTACGAGCAATATGCACTCCTTGCACGTATTTGGAATTTGGATGGGAATACGGGTGCTTCGTGCGAAAGGGAGACCAAAAAAAAAAAAAAAAAGGCGGCAAGACGGATGTGGACTGGTGAGAGGATAGGGGTTCGGACTACTGGTAGGACCGGAATGCCCCATCGGGAGGCTTCAGTCCATGGGAATGGGAATGGGAGCTTGACGACGGCATGGGGCGCGCGGGACGCGGTCCGAGGAGGGCCGTCATGACACGGAATGACGATGGGTCGGGGCGATGGTCTGCGCCTAGATCCGGCCCCGGGCGCTCGGTGGCTTCTTGAGCATTCGTCGGGTGGTAATAGTCGCTAATCAGTAGTAGAGCAGCACTAATAGTATTGATGACTCGGTGGTAGTAGCCTGGTAGTAGTAGTAGTAGTAGTAGTAGTAGTAGTAGTAGTAGTAGTAGTAGTAGTAGTAGTAGTAGTAGTAGTAGTAGTAGTAGTAGTAGTAGTACGGAGTAGATGATCAAGAGATGGCATCTCAAAGGGTATAGAGGTAGGTATTGATCCATCAAAGCTTGCCCAAGCAGAGTCCTGACTCGCCATGTCCTCCTTGCCCCCCTTTTTGTTCTCCTTAGACATGATAGGGTCAAGATCGTGATAAAGGAATATCCAGAAGATTTAGATGCTGTTCATCCTACTCCGTAGTATGGAGTCCTCCGTACGAGTAGCACGTTGGTTCCCCCCATCCCGCGATAGGATTGATCTGCTCAAATGGCCTCCCCCCCTTTTTTCCAAAAGGCCAAATCCCCTGAGTACCTATAACCCGCTCGCAATCCGATGGCCATGCCCCCAAACGCCTCGCTCTCGGCAAACACACAAAATTACAAGATATAGTACACCCCTGATAATAATAAAAAAATTCCACTTCGTTGTCATGCATCCAAAGCACGCATACAGGTTGTCGTGGTTTGAAAAATCCCGATTCGATGCTCATCAATAGCCCGGTGGCTGCTCTGAGCTTCTCGTATCTGGAGGCCGTGCCTGCGATTGGTGAGGGTGCGTTTGCGACTCCAGGTCAATATCAGCATCAGGACCAGCACCAACACCAGCACCAGCACCAGCGCCAGCACCAACACCAGCATCAGCATCGGCATCGGCGCCCACATTGTGCCCCCGAGACACCACAGACAGGCTCTCCGTGATGGAGCCCTCGTAGGACTCGGCGTATTCTGCATCGCCGTCGTCGTCGTCGTCGTCCACGCCGTCATCGTACGTCATCTGCCGGTGCCGCACCCCCGGCCAGAGCGGGAAGCTCGTCCGCGCCGGCGGCGCATTAGCATCCGACGGCGGAGCGGCAGCGCCCACGGTGCGCTCGTGCGCCTCGCGCTCCGCCTCCAGGTCGGGATTGCCTCCGCCTCCGCCGCCGCCGCCGCCGCCGTGGCTGCCGTCTCGGTCGTTCGTACTGCTGCTGATGCTGCTGCTGCTCCTCCCGCTATTGTTGCTCTCCTCGTCGTCGTCGTCGTCGTCGTCGTCGTCGTCGTCGTCATGGTCGTCGCTGCCACCGCCGCCGCCAACCCCGCTTTGTCGCCGGGCGCGCCGTATCGCCGATGCCATTGAGCTGCCGAGCTCCTCCTCCTCGAGCACCTGCAGGAGCGCCGCGCCGCGCCGCGCCGGTGCCGGAATCACCGTCACGGGGAGGCTGTTGGTGTCGGCCGTGGGCTGCAGCCTCTCGCGCATCTTCTCGGCCTGGTCCGCCGCGAAATCCTCGAACCTGGCGAGGAGGTCCCACCGGCTGCGGCTCTCCGACTGCGCCCGGAGCAGGTTCGTCCGGGAGGGGCTCTCGCCCGGCTGCGGGGCCGACGACGTCTCGCTGCCGCGACGGCTGAAGAGCGGGTTGGTGGCCTGGACTAGTGTCTGCCAATGGCTGCTCTTGCCCGGCTCGCCGCGGCTATCCCGCTGGAGGTCCGGAGCCGGCTGGGGAACGTGGAACGCGACGTGCCCGCTCTGCGAGTTGGTCATCGGCGAATCGCCGGCAGGTGGCGTCCCCTCGGTCCCCGGAGTGGTCTGCGGCGCGCTCGTCTGCCGGGAGAGATCGGCCATGTGCTGCAGCTCGAATGGCAGCTCGGGCGTCCTCGTCAACGGCGTCCTCGTCAATGCGTCGGACCCTGCCTGGTATCTGACATGGTAGACGGTGCTGTCGGCGCTCGTCGTGTCGGCCCGACTCATGGGCGTCATGACCGGCGCTGGCCTCGTGAGCCATCCGGGCGGATGCGAGAGGGTCGCTCCCAATCCCTGGCCGCGGTTCCCCGCCTCGATGCCGCTGGTGTGGTGGTGATGGTGGTGGTGGTGGTGGTGGCAGTTGGAGTTCCAAGCTTGACCGCCGTCCGGCATGGGGCATCTCGACCAGGGGCTGGGACTCCCAGCGGTTGGCGAGTGGTCTCGGTGGTCCCCGACGGCGGCGGCGGCGGCGGCGGCGGCGATGCCCGCGTGAGTTTGAACGTGGATATCCCCGGTGGTCCCGCCTCCGTCCCCATCGCCGCCCCTTCGGCCCTTTCGATTCTTGCGCCACGGCGGCTCGGACGCGGTCACCTCCAACGTATCGTCCCCGTCGAAGACCTCCCTGCCGAGGATGCCGTCCTTCTTCTCCTCGCGCTCGAGCGCCTCGATGCGCTCCAGCCACTCCCAGACGACGACGCTCGCCGCCGCGGCGCCCACCCAGCGCACGTAGTCTCCCCAGCCCGTGAACTCGGGCTTGGAGATGTCGAGGATGAAGAAGACGACGGGGATCATGATGGCGCCCAGCGAGATGCCGGCGACGAGGCACATGTTCCTCATGAGCGGGTGGTAGAAGGCGTACCGCTTCTTCATCAGGGCGTAGTATATGACCCAGGCGGCGTAGAGGACGCCGAGGGAGAGCTGGAACAGGTAGCCCAGCGCGGGGACCGGGTGGGTGAAACCCTTGGGCATGGACCTGTTGGCGTTGCCCGGGTCGCTGTAGATGAAGCTGTTGAGCGCGCTGAAGATGACGTCGAGGGAGATGAGGGCGACGGCGGTCCAGGTGATGATGGTCTTCTCGCGCTGGCGGGGGAAGAGGCGGATGAGCGTCTGGGCCTGGGCGGACCAGAGGAAGGTGTCGGAGATGAGGCGGATGGCCTTGAGCTCGGTGCTGCCCATGACCTCGTTCTGCAGGACCTTTGCGTTCTGGACGCCCCAGATGTACTGGTCCTTTGCGATCTTGAAAGTGTCGGCGGTGGCGATGGTGAGGGAGATGGCGACGGTCAGGGCGGCGACCTTTTGCAGCCAGGGGCGGCGCCCGATGTTGACGTTGGCCGAGGAGCCGTTGGAGAAGCGCCCGCGGCGGCCGAGATAGACCCTGCCGCTGTCGAGGAAGGACCGCGGGGTGATGAAGAGCATGATGACGAGCATGTAGGCGGTGACGGTGGTGGACGCCAGGGCGTAGCAGATGGGGAAGCTCGAGGCGAAGAAGGGGTCGCGGAAGTCGGAGAAATGGGGGATCTGGCCGCCCATGTCGTCGTCGCCGCCGCCGCCGCCATCGCCGTCGGACGTGGACAGGGTGAGGCTCCCGTCGCTGGAGCCGTCGCCGACGTTGGAGCTCATGGTGACGGAGATGGTCGGCACGGCGGCTGTCGGGCACGGCGCCTTGAAGATGACGTTGCTGTCGAGGGTTAGGACGGTGCTGGGCTTGCCGCTGATGGACAGGATGCCGTGGGACGGGAGCACCGTTGTGGTGCAGAGCGCCGATGTCGCCGTCAACGAGGCTGTGAGGCTGCTGGTGGTCATTGTGTCGGCCTGTCTCTGGGATCTTGAGGGGGATTGCTCGGGTCTCCCCTCGTCTTTTCCCTTTCTTTCTATCTTTTCCTTTGCTTCTCCTTCACCGAGGACTCGCCATCGGGATATGAGTCGTCTCCGTGTCGGCTTCACCTCTTTCTGCTGTTGCCTTTTGTCTTCTCCCGATTCATTTCCTCCTCCTCCTCCTCCTTCTCCTCCTCCTCCTCCTTTGGCCGAATCTCCTCGTTGTCGTCGTCATCGTCGTCGCTGTCGTCGTCGTCGTCGCCGTGGTCGTCGTAGTCGTAATCGTGGTGAGATTCGTCGTGGAGTGTCGTCGTGGGAGTGCCGCCCAAGGGATCGAGGGCTGGTTGGTCTGTCTCTCTCTCTCTCTCTCCGGCGCAAGCGTGTCCACTCGGTCTGGAGCAAGAGTTGAGGATCGCAGCGTGGTCTCGGGGTCGCGTATCGACGAGCGCTCGAAGCGATGACGGCGAGCTCGAGACGGCGCAAGTTCAATGCTTTGGTGCGCTTCGTGAAGCCCCGAATAATCGTGGCTGGAGGGGGGTTTGTCTCGGTTCTCGAGTCTCGGAAGGAGCGAAAGGGGCCCTAAAATCCCACCTTCCCGACGTGCACTGTCCAGTCTCCAAGGCCTCGATCGGCTTGAGACTGCAGGTACTGGTACCTACCCCGGCAGCCCGTTTTCACAGTCACTTGAAGTATCACAGGATCTACGGAGTACGGAGTACAGGTGCGGAGGGTAATAAATTCCATGCAGCTGACGGGCTGAGGGAATGGTTGATGCCACTGGCGAGTTCAGCTCTGCCAATGTCAGCAGGCATTACTACTACTACTATTACATACGGGGTCAACTGCCACAGCGCAGTACTCCGTACGGGGTACGGAGTAGTAAGTGCCGGGTAGCCAAGCTTCGACTCGGGGCATATGGAACTCCGTGCATCAACATTGAGGTTCCCGAGGTCAACTCAGTGTTAGCACGGAGTACGGACTCTACATACGCCCGGGTACCTCCCGCTACCCACCAACAGTACGCGCCACTCCCGTCCGTGGCTGGGCAACCCTGAGCAACCCTGAGCAACCCTGAGCAACCCTGGATAACCCTGATAACCCTGACAACCCTGTCGTACATAACCCTGAGCAGAGCAGCACCCAGGCCAGCCCCCTCATCCGCCGCAAGACTCGACTCCGTGATGGCCTCAATCTCGTACAGTGTGTATGTACATGTATGTATTCGTACTCCGTACCCGCCAGCTAGAGAGTACGGAGTACTAGATCTCCAGATCCGACTCCTCTTGGCAAAGCTTGTCCTCCCCAGCCCGCCTTGGCTGGAATCCACCCTTCTTTCCCCCTCCCCTCTTCGCCACTCCTCTTCACCATCGCCCCCAAAAGCCGCATCCGGCCATGAGCCATCCACAAGAGCCATCACGCGAACACCAATGCATGACAATGCGAAACATCAGGTACTGGTAGGATGTAGACCCCCCTCCCGCGTGGCCTAAGCTCGGAACCCCCCCTTTTTTTTAGGTAAATGCATCTCGTGTGTATCATTGCGTCGACCCTTTTCGTTGCCTGTCTTGCGCCTTTGCCTGCCCTGCCCTGCCCTGCCCTGCCCTGCCTTGTCCATCCGTCCGCCCGATGTAGCAGATGGAGAGAAAAACAAACAAACAAATAACAACATCACTACCATCTTTAACAACAACAACAATAACAACAACAACAACAACAACAACAACAACATAGAACAACTTTTCCCTAGGGCCTCGTCCTCCTTTTTCTCCCCTTGGCCGTGTCTAGAGTTTCGGTCCTGCCCTTCCCCTTTTCAGGACTAATTTCAACCGCTTATTTACAGGTGCCGGTACGGGCACGGGCATGGGTACGGCTCGGTCGCCACGGACCCGGGAAGCCCAGAAGCCTACTCCGATTCCGAATCCTTGTCGGATCCGCGATACCGCATCTCCAGTACCCATTTGCCCTCGAACTCGATCCCCTTGCGGATCCGCGTCCCGGACTTCCTCCACACCGCGCTCCCGAGCCCGAGGTCCGCGATGAACAGCCGCCACTCGTCCTCGTGCGTGCCCGTCGGCGACGACGCCTGGTCCTCTCCGGGCGAGGGCGGCGCCACGGCCTCGAGAAGCCCCCTCTTCGGCGCTCCTATCGCCACCACGTACCGGGGCTTGATGAACAGGTGCCCGCCGTCGATGATGGCGATCTTGCCCGACGTCGGGTCGATCCCCGAGGGGACGTCCACCGCGAGCACAAACGCCTCGTTCCGGTTGGCCCACTCCATCAGCTCATACACCGACGCCTGGTCGCCGATCCGGAGCTCCTCAAACGACATGGTCAGGCCGAGCAGCGCGTCGATGATGAGCGACGTCGAGAGGCCCGACGCGGACTCCGAGTTCCTCCGCAGCCACTCGAAGAAGTCGTTCTTGTTGAGGACCTTGCCCCCAAAGTTCCGGTACAGCTGGATCTGCCGCCTCAGGTCCTCGAGCAGGTCGCGCTCGCGCTCGATCCCGACCAGGCACACCACCACGTTGAAGTTCCTGTTGCGCAGGTGGCGCCCCGCCGCGAGGGCCCGGATGCTGGACTTGTTGTTGCCGGCGAGGATCACAATCGTCGACGAGTTCAGGGTCGCGTCCCCGCCCGCCGGGCCCGAGCCGGAGCCGGAGCCCACCATCTGGAAGCGCACCTTGATGGCCGGGTCCGACAGCGCCGTCACGGCCACCTCTGCGATGCCCCTCCCCGCGTTCTCCGCCATGAGGATCTCGCTGAACCCGACCTCGTTGGCCGCGATGTTCTCCACGTTGAGCATCTGCAGGCTGGAGATGGTCTCCAGGCGGCGCATCGAGGGGTACAGGTACAAGCCCGACTCCTGCCGGCCTTGCTGCTGCTCGTAGTCAGTACTCCTGTGGCCCACCCCGGGGCTAGACCGCTGCGATGCTTGGTAACGTACGCTCGAGTTGACCCGGCTGAGCGGCTGGCTGCCGGCGGCGGTGCCCGTCTTGGCCGGCTGCGAGCGCCGCGACGCCGCGGGCTTGCTGTCGCCGCCCCTCCGCGCAACCGACTCTCGGCCGCTCAGCTTCTCGGCCCCGTTCACGTTGACGTCTGCCTCGCTATTCCAGAAGTCCGCGCCCCCCGCCCCAGAGGGGAGGTCGAGCACGTTCTCCGTGTAGTGTAGGTTCTTGCCGCCCGCTGTCCCGGGCTTGGCCCGACGGTTGTGCGACACGAGACGGCTCGATTCGTCGACCTGGTCCTCCTTCCTCATCTGGTCGAAGATTGTGCGCTTGTCGAACTTGGCCAGGTTGTTGGCAAAGTCGAACTCGCCCATTTCCTCCGTGACATCCTCCGAAGCCCATCCGTTGTCCAGGGAGGACTTGCCCTTTTTGCTCATGCGTTTCAGCGAGTTGAAGGGCTGGAAGGCCGCGGTGCTCTGCAGGATCGGCGTCTGTCTCCAGCCCTTTCCGTGACCGCTGAGGCCGGTCTCGGCCGTTTGCGTTGTGGTGATGTTTGGCACGCGGCGCTCTCCTCGCTGCGTCTTCGCGACTCGTGTTCGTGGCTTCTTCCTCATTACGCGGGGCTCCCTCCCCGTTTCCGCCCCGCCATTGCCGTTCTTGACGCCACGGTCCTCGATCGTGACGTTTTTCAAAGACTCCGCGATGACGGTCCGGACCTCGTCCTCCTCCTCTTCGTCCTCCTCATCGTCCTCCTCTACCTCCTTTTCAGGCTGCCGCAAAGCCTGACCCCCGAAGAGGTTTCCAGGCCTGGACACTTTCGGGTCCGGCCTCGCAACGTTCCTATCCGACGCGCTTTGATTGCCCGATGAGATGGACTTTGGCCGCTTCCCAAGACTCAATATCGCCGGGTCGACGAAGGCGGGCGGATGCGGTGGAGGTTGGGGAGGCTGCAAGGGAGGCTGGGCGTAGGCGGGTGCGGGTGCGGGTGCCGGGATGGACTCCGCTGGGGGAGCTGCGTAGTTGGAGGGCGGCGGCGCATCGTCCTTGATCTCCGAGAGGTCCGCAATGTTGAGGGCGCCGATGCGCATGGAGGGGCGCCATTCTTTTGTGGAGACGATGAAGACTTGAAGAGGAGGCTATGTCAGCCCAAGGCATTGACGGTGACTGTGCCGAGCCCGTGACAGCTCAAGGATCTCTCGGAAACGAACTCGCAAGACGTCCAATTTCACATACCATTTGTCAGGGTGAGACCGAGACCCGCCTCGACTTCTCGAACCGTGCCCGTGACTTGCTGTCCAGGTGGCTCCCTGAGGACCACACGCATGTGAAGGCCGATGAATTGGGCCGCCATGTTGACCGAGACCGATACTTTCTGGAATGTTTCCGAGACGGTCGATCCCGCCCCCTTGGACCTTTGACTTATTTTCTTCTCTGAGTATCCTTAAATCTTCGTTCGTCGTGGTCGTCGTCGTCGTCGTCGTCGACGACGAAAGCGTGGTTGGAGGAGACTCCCGAGGTGCGTCTCTATCGCTCGATCTTCGTTTCCCTCCGACAATCCCAGATCGTGGCGGAAAAGGGGAGAGGAAAGGCACCCGGTCGGACTCCCCGGCGGTGAACACGAATTTCCCGACCGCGAAGAGACCGAGCAATGAGTCAACCCTCCGCAATGGGATCGAAAACGATCTGTCCGCGCTGCTGGACCTCAGCGCCGCGCTGACCGCGAGATCTCGTGCTCTCTCGAGGGATCGTACGGTAGGCGTGAGGGGAGGCAAAGCGGGTTTCGCAACGGTGAGGGACCGGCGTGCGGATTCGGCGGAAACTGCAAGAGAAAAACTTCAAGCTTTCAGAAACCGGCAAGGGCTGCAAGATAAATATGCGAGGCCTGTCGGGGGGGGGGGGG
>NIGB01000003.1:385728-406037 GCA_003055145.1 Escovopsis weberi | reverse complement strand
GGTGGGGGGGTGGTGGGGGCGGGGGGGGTGAGGAGGGGGGGAGGCAGACGGAAGAGGTGACTTCCTCGCGACGGCAGGAGTCTTGTGATTGAATGGGTTTGAAGGTCGATTGAGCATCTGCGCAGAGCAGGCGGTTTCATGGCGATGCAGGCTAAACCCGATCGGGACGCCGGCCAGGCGATCCATGTCTCGGAGCTACAAAATACATGGGTCTTATCGATAACAGCCTTGCTCCACCACCTGATGGTTGCACTTGCCCTTGCACTTGCCCTTGCACTTGCACCTGCCGTCGAAACGTTCCAACGCCATCAGGTCCTCCTTCCTCGTCGCACCGTAAGCCTTGAATGCCTTCAACTCTTGGCTGGAAGTCACGAGGTCGGCAGCGACTGCCAGTCCAAATTCCTCCTACTCATCCATCAATTCATCACCAGTCCAAGTCAGTCCGGTGCCTCGTCGTGGGCTTGGAATGGGGACGCCACCCTGAAATGAATCATTCAAATACTACTCCGTACTATCTACGATAATCATCTTGCAAGAATCTTCAAGATACTCCATCTAGTCGTGTTGTACCCTCCCGTATGATTTGTGGAAGCTTCAATCCCTCTAGTGTATGTACGTACATGCAGCATTCGCGCTCGGAAAGCAACGCTCGCATCGAATCCTCGACCCAAGCCCGGAATCCATCACATCAACGACGCCAGCGCTTCTTCGCCATCAACGTCGCTGTCTTCGCCGCCCTTGCTTGCCGGCGGAGGGGCGGCCTTGACCCCTCTCTTGTTCGCCACAAAGTCCCCCACGCTGCACGGCTTCTTCGCAGACGCCTCCTCCGCGCTGTACAGCTGCTGGTAGAACGTGATGACCCGCGGGTGCGCCATCACCTTGGTCTTGTCGAACCCCAGCACCCGCAGGCCCTGCTTCGTCGTCGCACGGCTCAGCGCCACGTACGCCTGCCCCTTCTCAAACACCCTCCCCAGGTTCACCGTGACCCGCTCCAGAGTCTGGCCCTGGGCCTTGTGGATGGACAGCGCCCAGGCCAGGATCAGGGGCAGCTGCGTGCGCTTCGCTTGCACCTCGCCGTTGGGCAGCTCGACCTTCCACTCCTCGGGCACGCACAGGATGACCCGCGCGGAGCCGCTCGCCGAGATGAACCGCACGACGGGGTATTTCCTGTCGCCGGAGCCGCCCTCGTCTGCTCTGTAGCTGTACGAGTTCAGCTTCTTGCGGGCCTTGGCCATGGCGTCCGACAGGTCGTCGTCGTACGGCTGCCCGTTGGACATCTCAAACGACTTCTCGTCCGAGAAGCCGATGACTTTGCCCAGGCTGCCGTTCACCAGGCCCTCGTCCAGGTTCTTGATCAGCATCACCTGGGAGTTGAGCTTCAGCTCGATGCTCTTCGGCGCCATCATGTTGAGCAGCAGCTTGTCTCGGACGGCTGGATCGCCAGAGTCGAGCGACTCGTATCGCCAGGCCTTGCCGGGAAGCTCCTTCATGCGCCTCTCGTTGGACCCGTCGACCTGCGCTCGCGTGGGGAATAGCTCGGCCGACTCCACCCCGTCGTCAAACTGCAGGGGCCTGTTCAAGGACTGAAACGCGCGCACCGTCTCTTGAGTGATCTTGCCCAGGCGAATCTCGTTGAGCATCCTCGCAAACTCGGGATCACGCTGGCGGAACACCTGCGTCAGCCCAATCGTGTGGTCGATCGACGTCCCCCATGTCGCCGCTTCGAAAGAAAACTTCATTTCCCGCTTTTGTGAATGGTCGGGCACGGGCGGGAGTTGGAAGAAGTCCCCAGTAAGGATCAGCTGGATGCCGCCCCAGGGGCGGCCGTTGTTCCGGATCGTTCGCCCGATTTGCGATAACTTGTCAAAGAGATCCCCGTCGACCATGGAAATCTCGTCGATGACCAGACACTGCGTGCGTAACCAGCGCTCCCGGGCTTTGGGGTTTCGCCTGATCTTCTTCACCAGAGTCCCGGCATCTTCCTTCCCAAGACCGATCCCTAACGAGGCGTCAGCGTGCTGCGCGTGGTTGACAGTTGTCCACTCGGCCCGAGGGCTTGCAGCAACTTACCCGAAAAACTGTGAAGCGTGATTCCCCCGATGTTGCACGCTGCGAGTCCAGTCGAAGCCGTCACGGCCACTCGGCCGGGGTCCTTGGCGTGCTTCTCCCTCAGCTCTTTGATGATCGCTCGCATCAAAACGGACTTGCCAGTGCCAGCCGGGCCCGTGAAGAAGACGCTTTTCCTTTGCTCGACTACCAAGTCGACGACATGCTCCTGTTCGCTACTCAGGTGTATGACGTCTTTCCTGCTCGCCCCGGTGCTAGTCTGCGGGGCTTCTCGGCTCGGGATCTCGGGCTCTGGGGAAGCCCCGGGCTGTACTTGGCGTTGTGTCTTGAATTGTCTCTTCTGCTCCTGGATCGTGCTGGCGCTGGCGTCCCAAGGTTTTGGTTTCGCGGGGGGTGCAGAGTGGTTAGTTGCCCGCTTCTTTTCCTCGACGCGATCTGTAGACCGGAAGCTCGGCGGAAGCACTCGTTTTTTGGCCTTCTTCTCGAAGTGTTCGTTTGCTGGCTCCTCTGTTGCCTTGACTTCCTCATGCGGCCTGGGAATGGTCTTTGCTGGAGGAGGAGCTGCTGCTGCTGCTGGAGGCTGGGCTTTTAGGGGCTGTGGTCTTGGAGGTGCGAGATGGCTGAGCGGCGAAGAGGACCAAGGAATGGACGGCTCGGACTGTGAGGTTCCAACGTATGATGACGGCGGCATCGTCTTATGTGGTGGCATGTTCTCCTTCATGTCCCTCCTTGGTTCCGCGGGCAACGGGGCCGCGGGGAGAGGGATCGGCGCCTTGAAGTCGAGATCGAGGTTCTCATCGTCGCTGAAATCGTCCTCGAAGAGAGCCACGTCCTCCGTCACCCACCTGGCCTTGGCCGGCCTGTCAGGGCCCGTCAGGTCAATGACTTCCCGCTCGGCCTCGAAGGACCTGGCGTCCGACCTTGCGTACAGCGAAGCCAGGGATCCGGAGCGGGCGCCATCGTCGCTGGATGCAGCTCGCGCGGGTGCGGGTGCGGCCGCGGGCGCGGGCCTCGACGACCAGACTACCCTCGCTTGCTCCAGGGCATCACCCACGGCGCTCGAGGACCCGGGCGGCTTTTTGAACTGCTCCCTGATGTCACCGGCCGGCGCACTCGGGCTGCTGGACGGGAACAGCTGCTTCGCCAGGTTGTTCCGCCCCGCAGGCGGGGGATTGGCCTCGAAGTTCTTCTTCGCCTTGGCCAACATGGACGACGCTGCTGCTCTCGCTCTCGCTCTGTGCGTTGGGGTCCTCTGCGCTCGGCGGGTGATGCGAGCCGCTCCTCGAGACCAAAAGCCCAAAGCCTGCAGGGATCCGGGAGCCGTGCGGGCGAGTCCAATTCCCATAGAGCAGGCAGAGAGGCTTGGGCGGGTAGGACCAAGCTGTCAGATCGAGGCAACCCTCATATTTGAGTTCGAGGCGTCAGATAGGGCGGGCCTTGGGGGGCCACTGTATGCACTCGGATCCGCAAAGTGGGAGCGAGCTCTGGCGCGGGACGTGTCTCTCGATCAACAATCTGCGAGCGATTCTCTTACTGATCCGTGCCAGCAAAAGAAAGACCAGACCGTGAGACGCGAGAAGAAACGCGCCGCGAGCCGCCCAAGACGGTTCGGGCAACTCCCTAAAGTGCTGCTGAGTCATCATCCACTTTATGCAGGGTCTATCACGTGCAGTGGCATAAAGAGTACCGGTAATGCATCATCGAATTGTGCTTCTCCAAATCATCAACGCCTTTTGTCCTCATCATCGACGCACAAGCCGCTCAACACCACGACAAGCCATCGTCGCCCCTACGAGTACAGCGTGCGCGCTCTTCCCCTCTTCAATATCCTCCCCGGCATCCTCCGTAATGGCTCGACTGCCGTGATTCATATCCCGCCGGCAAGTAAGAATAATCCCAGCCTTCACTCCCCCGACCATGCTGCTGCTGCTGCTGCCGCTGCTGATACGAGTACCTCCAGGCCGACTGGCCCATCCAAGGCTGCCGCTCCTGTTGATCCTCCAGGTATCCGCGGACCACGAACTGGGGCTGTCCGCGGCTGCCCGAGTCCACAGACGCCTGTGCCTGTCCATGATGAGTCCATCTCGGGAACTGGTAGAACCCGTCCTCGGCCTGCGGCAGAGCGCCACCTGGGCCTAGGCCTCCCAGAACGTCCGCGGCCCTGTCATACGCGTGGCCGCCGCCGCCGCTCGATTGCCCGCTGCTGCGCCCGCCGTGCGACGCCGGGTTGCTGGCCTGCTGCTGCTGCTGCTGCTGCTGCTCCTCCTTGCTGGCCCCCTTGATCCACTCCACCCGGATGCAGTCCGCAAGCGCGTGCAGCACGTCGCGGGCGTCGAACGCGGAGCCGGGCTCGGCCCTGCCGCGGCTCTTGTCCCTTGGCCCCTCGGCGCCGGCCATCTTGACCCGCCTGTGGATGCCCCTGGGCTCCTCCTTGCGCTTGACGCTGCGCGAGCGACGGATCTCCGAGTCGTCCGACGACTCCGACGTCAAAGTCTCGGCCGTGTCGTGCGACGAGGCAGAGCTGTCCGACAGGGTCGAGCCGTAGCTGGCTCTATCCCGGGCGCTCAGGTCCGCCCTGCTCTTCGCGCCGGCCGGCTGCTGTCCTCCCCCGCCGGGGTTCCCCACCATCAACGGGACGCCCGTGGTCTGCGTGTGCGCCGGGGCCGGGATGACCGCCGGATGGAGAGCGGTCGCGAGGGGAGGCAGGCGCTGGAACTGCGGCACGTACGCGTTGGGATCCAGCACGGCGTGTCTCGACGCCCGCACCCCGGGCTGGAAGGGCACGGGCTGCGGTCCGCCGACGACACGATGCTGCATCTGGTAGGGGAACACGTTGAGCGAGGCGTGCTTCTGCTCGCCCCAGATGCTCAGGCAGTTCTCGTCCGCCTTGGGCGCGCGCTTGAAGTACGCCAGGATCGAGGAGCAGCCCGCAGTCCTCCCCGCGGACTTGGACCGCGCCGACGACGACCTCCTGCTCCTGCTGCGGCTCCTCGCCGAGCGCTCGGGCGAGCCACCACCGCTGGCGTTCGCGCCCCCGCCCCCGCTCCCGCCCTTGAACTCAAACTCCAGCTGGGCCAGCGTGTGCTCGTACCGGCAGTCCTTGTCCCCCTGCTGCAGAAAGTCCCGCACCTTGTCCAGCTGGCAGCGCAGGACGGCCTTGAGCTCGCTCTTCTTGTCGGCGACCGTCTTGCTCGACGCCTTGTTGAGCTGGCGCACCCTGTGGCGCGTCTCCTGCTGGTTGGCGCTTGTGTAGATGAACCACACGGCCCGGCCCCAGCTGTCCTGCTCCGTGCCGTTCGCGTGCGCGCTCTGGTCGCTCGACTTCTCCATCCTGACGATGATGTACCGCGAGAGCTTCTTGCGGGCGTCGCTCTCGGTCAGGCACTCGTCGCGGACGTCGCTGATCTCGACGTGGGGCTGGACAGCCCGGGGCGCGCCGAGCATCTGCGGCATGACGGGCTGATGGATCGATGAGGGCACGCCGGCGCTGTCGCTGCTGCGGGTCGGTGAGAGGGGCGACGGCTGCTGAGAGAAGTGCACCGTTTGCAGCGGTTGCTGGAGACTCGTACGCTGTCCCATGGCGCTCCCGAGCTGTTGATAAGACATGTTTCGATCTTGGTCGTCCGATCCCCCCTTTCCAAATTTCGACGCTGAAAGAGAAGCTGCAGTTCCGTGGATGAGGATGAAAGCGAGAGAGCGAGACTGTAGAAGAAGGGGGGACCATCATCGCGATATATAACCATCCTGTCGAGTTCTCAGGGAGGGCATTTTTCGCCATAGAAAAGTGAGCAATGCCTACGCGTTTCGGTGGACTGCTGTCTCCGGGCGCAGTGAATGCACGTTCGGTCCATGGCCTAAAGTGGCTTTGTGGCTCGAGCGGCGTTTGCGATGCGAGCACGCCGATGTTTGCTATCCGAAGATGATTCACATGCCTCGGCGTCCTTTCGATACCTCGCATTGCGTGGCCCGGAACATAGCGAACAAGGCGGAAAGGGAGAGGAGGTTCTGTCCCTCTTCGCTTTGTCCGCTGCCTTTCGGGAAGAGCGTGTCTGTGCATGAAAAAAAAAAGGGGGGGGAGGGGGGGGATGCGGCCTGACGGACATGCACATGAGACCATTCCATCTTCGACCTGATCGTAGGCAGTGCCTTCAAACAATCATCAGCCGAATTCATCGAGCCCCGTCGGGTTGCGTGACTTAGTATCTTGGACATCCACCCCCCCGACGCCCCTCCCCGACGAGAGGCGGCACGAGGAAACGCAGGAGTCGAGTGACTGAAATGGCTTGATGCGTGCCCCTGAAAAAGAATTTCCATTTTGCAAAAGTACACTGCTTCGGATTCTGTAGCGTCCAATACTGTTTCTCCTTGGTATCCAGCTGGTCCCCCCCCCTTCTTCCCCCCCCCCTTTCTTCTGCCTCTTAAGCCATATACGTATACGTCCCATCATCCTCTCTGTCCAGGTAGTCCTTCTCCATGAGGCTGCCCGACTTGTCAGTATTTCTGCCAGCACCAGGCCTCGAGCCAATTGAAGAAAAAATAGTGAGCGTACCTCTCGATCTCCTTCTTGATCGCCGCGGGCTCGACGCTGCCCCTCTTCTTGGTGAGGTTGATGACCTCCGCGACGAGCTCCGCATGCCCCATCCTCTTGCGGCTCTTCATGATGCGCACAATGGCCGCCTGGGTCTCGAAGCGCCTGTCCTGCGCGACCTTTTCGTTGGTGGCCTTGTTCTCGGCCTTGGTCTCCTTGAGCTGGATCTGGTTGATCTTGACGCGGTACTTGGGGTCCGAGAAGGCCCTGTTGAACGAGAACGTGTCGGTGGGCTTCACGTCGCGGCCCTTGGGGTGCTTGGCCAGGACGCGCGCCTTGCCGCAGGCGAGCGACTGCAGGGTCCGATCGAGGTCGCCGCCCTGGAGGCCCGTGGCGGCGCCGATCTGCTCGTGGGCGAGGAAGCCGTCGTCGGCGACGTCGTTGAAGAGCAGGAGCACCGCGGCCTGGAAGGCGGAGACGAGGAGCTCCTTCTGGCCGCGGGGGAAGTTGGCCTTGACGGCGCAGTGCGCGAGGGAGGGCTTCCACGTGAGCGTCCGCCCGGTGTGCTTGCTCTTGTAGTGGCGGTCGAAGCGCTCGATCTGGACCGCCACGTTGTTGGGCAGGTTGAGCCGCACGTCCGGGTATGTCGGCCAGGCGGCGGCGGACAGGATCATGACGTGGAGGTCGACGGCGTCGCCGCCGCCGCCGCCGCCGCCGCCGCCGTCCCTGCGCTCCGCGGTGCCGTCGCACCACTCCTTATAAGCCTCCATCTCGTCCTTGGCGAGCTCCTGGTCTTTAAACATTTGCTCCAAATTATGGGTAAAGTTTGACCCGCACTCGCCCCGCAGCTTGGTGAGCATGTTCCTCTCGGCGTCCTGGCTCGCGCTGCGGCCCATGAGGAGGCGGCGCGCGAGGTCCTTTTTGTAGAAGGCCTCGAAGGTGTCTTTGCCCTCGATGAACCTGAAGAGCTCGAGGGCCTGGTCGAGCTGCCGGTCGAGCTCGGCGTCCTCGTCTGCGGAGTTCGCCTGGCCGTCCTTCTCGGCCATGACGCGATCCTTTGCGTCGGAGAGGAGCTCCTTGGGCAGGCTCTTGATGCCGCCCCGGAGAAGCATGTCGATGTACTTTGCGGTCATCTCGCCAATCTTGGATGTCCCTGTATCCCAGCAGGAAGCCACCTGCCGGTCGTTCATGAATTTGCCGAAGGCGTCTCGCGTGGCCCACAGAAAGTCCTCGTCCTTGTCGAATGCCTTCTGTATCATCAAGTCTAGTGCGCGGCGTAGCTCTAGGAGCCGCACGACCATCTCGTCGCCCCGCTCTTTATCGGAAACGATGGACGCGCCGGCTTTTCGTATGAAGTCGCTCCAGGGGTCCTTCAACTTCTTTTGTATGCCAGACATTCGAAGCAGATCATACAAACCCTTCATGGACTTGACGTCCTTGTCGTTGAGGAGATTCGAGAGGCTCTCGCCGTGCAGGAGCTTGTCGGAGTACTTGTCGATGAGGATGGAGTGTGCCGACTCCATGAGCCGTCTCTCGGTGGTGCTGTCGAAGTTGTAGATGATGCATCGGTCGTGCTCGCGCTGCAAGAGCTTCTCGCAGGCTGAGATGTACTCCTTGAGGCTCATGGCAGAGCACATCTCTCCGAATTCCTCGAAGTAGGATGCGGCCTTCTGCAAGAGGATAGGTTCCAGATACTTGACGTAGACCCCGAGCACGTGGATCATCAGCAGAGACCCCTTGAGCAGGCTCGAATCCATCCTCGCATCACCCCTGCGGTCGAAATCGATCAAGTCGCACAGCCCACGGATGCTGACGCCGCCGAGGGGATGGCCGTCGCTGGTCATGGACTTTGGAGAGAAGACCATGTGGCAGAAGCGCGAGATCGCCAGGTCATTGATCGACGACTGCGCCTTGAGGAGCAAGTACGTGCGATCGAGGAAGCTGAACGTCGAGCGGATCAGAATCTATAATAGCGTCACCAGCACCACCAGCACCACCCCACCAACCCAGAGTCAGTCAAAGCCACCAGAAGGAGGACACACAATTGGGGCCAATAAAGGGGGGGGGGGGGGCAAAGGACTCAGTGTGATTTTACAATTTGGGAGTTCCAATTCGTCCATTCGTCCAGGACTCTCCTCAGGACGCTGACATTGGAGGCGATGCCGGTGGTCCGGATTCGCGGCAGAACGACCTGCTTAAGGTGCTGATCGACGCGGTCCTTGAGCAGGCGGGAGATGCGATCGGCGCCCCCGTTGCGGCAGACATCCTCGACACCGCGATAGAGCCTCTCGAGGGGGACGAGGGGCGTCCTGTTGCTGAAGATGGCGTCGAGGGCAGCCTCGAGATCCCTCTGGGTCTGGGCGTAGTACTCGCGGACCCTCTCGTCGCCGTGGGTCGGGTTCCGGATGTTCTTGATGACGAGCTTTCGGGCGCCTGTGTGGGGCTGGAAGGCGGAGGGGGGCTTTGAGAGGTCGGCAATCTCTGGGAGCTTGCCTCGAGCCTTTGCGCTGGCCATGGTGGCGCCGTCCGATATCCTGGGTCGCTTGGGGGCTGTGGGCGAAGAGGTGGCGGACGGGACGCGCGGGCGGCGGCGGGAGGGGGAGGCCGGGTCGAGCGTTGCAGATTGCATGAGACGGACTGGATGAAGGTGCCAGCACCAACCCCGGGACTCTGTGTTCGTGTATGTAGCAGTAGTAGTAGTAGTAGTAGTCGTCGTAGTAGTAGTAGTAGTCGTAGTAGGGATGGATCCAATGTTTCCGCGAGCTGTGATACGGGATACCGAGTTGGGAGGGATGCGGTGCTACAGATCTGCGGTCTCTTGTATGTAGAAATCGAGGAGGTACTCCGTAGTATGCACTGGAAAGAGAGCAAGAGGGAACAGGCGAGCTATGGGAAGATGCTCAAAAGAAGGAAAGGTCTAGAACAAGAAGAATGGATGACGAGGACTGGATGCTGCGATGGATGGTCTGGAGGGTGACGGTACAGGTTCTAGCCGAGAGACGGAGTTGTCGAGGATGAGTCGATGAGGCGAGCAACGCGGTCCCAAAGTCGATTATGTCATACCATCATGGATCAAATTCAATAGCACGGAGTACGGAGTACGGAATACTCCGTATGTGATTCAGACAATGATACGGAGTATGTATGTACACATATGTATGGTATCTTGTCCCTCCGTGCCTCTCCGAACAGCTACCCTAGACTTGCATCATCCTGCGATAAGATAAGAGAGTCGGCCAAATGGGCCAGATTGAACAAAGTAGATTGAGGCTTGAGTCGATGGATGACAGATTGAAGCTTGTCGGTAGTGGATTGATTCAGAGATGAACTTTCAGAGATTGCCTTGATGAGCAGCCGGCTCACGATCGTTGAGCACGCCGAGGTCGGGTCCCCGTGCTCTGGTAGGGCTGAGTCGAGCTCGATGCAGTACACCGAGATCCCTGACCCTAACCCTGCCACGATCTAGGGTAGGGCAGCGGCAACATTGACTCCAGCACATTTACCGGGTAAACATACGGAGTAGCTTGGATGCATCTGGATGCATCTGGATTGAAGCTGAGACTCTCATCTGTGGCTGATCAGCCACAGTCCCGCCCTCGCCCATTAATGCCTCAGGTGGCTGTGCACATCAAGCCCCTCTTCCCTGCCGGCCCAGAATCTGCTCGGCCGCCTACGAGTACCTGCCTGCCTGCAGTGCCTGCCTGTAAGAAAAAAGATCCGCGCCGCCCAGCCAATTTTCTCGGGCCAGATTCGCTGCGCATCATCTCGATTTTTCAAAAGTTTTTTTTTTCCCTCTCAAAGATTGATACCCCCCCTTCTCTTCTCTCTTCCCTTTCCAAACCAAGAACCAAAGCTCCTCCATCTTCTTCTCCCAAATCAAAAATCACACAACCACCGCAACCATGGGTTTCGCTGATGTCCTCACCGATGCTGGCCTCGCCAGTGAGTCTCCGAACCACGTTCTCCAAAAAAAAAAATTCAACGACATTCATGCTGACGAAGCTCGCCGTCTACAGTCCTGAACACTTGGCTCGAGACCCGCTCCTACATCGTTGGGTACGAACAAGAATCCCTTCACAAATCGTCTGCTGTGTCCTCTCGGGTCTTCCTGCATTGCAGCTCATGCGAACGCTCTTCTTCTTCTTCTTCTTCTTCTTCTTCTCGTTCCTGGGGTCGCTGGCGATGCGAGGAAAACTCGGTGTCCGAAGCTCCCTGCACCCTTGTTTTTTCTCCCCCTCCCCCACCACTGTGCTATGCGACCCCTCCACCACCTAAATTTTCTGCAACCCCGCTTCTTGCGGCCGGCCGTCGCAGAAAATCGGCTTCAAGAACAAGAAGAAAAAAATGGCAAAAATATAAGGAAAAAATATAGGAGATAAATCACAAGCAGAGGACAAACAAGAGGAAGAAGAAGAAGAAGAAGAAGAAGAAGAATCAGCGCGACACAGCAATCTTGTGTTGCGTGCTTTTTTTTAATTCCCGCTCACCTCGCTCGGCGCTGACCCGTCCACCGCAGCTTCAACGCCACCCAGGCCGACGTCGCCGTCTTCAAGGCCCTCAAGGAGGCCCCCTCCGCCGACAAGTACCCTCACGCCGCCCGCTGGTTCAAGCACATCGCCTCCTACGAGGATGAGTTCCCCACCCTCGACGGCGACGCCAGCCAGGCCTACACCGCCTACGGCCCCGAGGTCGTCGAGGTGACCGAGAACCCCGCCAAGGCTCCCGCCGCCGAGGAGGATGACGAGGACGTCGACCTGTTCGGCTCCGACGACGAGGAGGAGGATGCCGAGGCTGCCCGCATCCGCGAGGAGCGCCTCGCCGAGTACCGCAAGAAGAAGGAGAGCAAGCCCAAGGTCGCTGCCAAGTCCGTCGTGACCCTCGACGTCAAGCCCTGGGGTGCGTACCATTCCCAATCAAACCTCCCGAATCAGCCCTTCTTTTTATCTTCCCTCAGAACCAGGCGTGGAGCCTCTTGAATGAACCAGGAGGGAGACCACGGAGAGGATTGAAAGAAAAAGAAGACATCCGAGTCATGAATCTCGAATCTCTCGTATTCCCGCCGCTAACCCTCGCTACAGATGACGAGACCGACATGGCCGCCCTCGAGGCCGCCGTCCGCAGCATCGTCATGGACGGTCTCGTCTGGGGTGCCTCCAAGCTCGTCGCCATCGGCTTCGGTATCCGCAAGCTTCAGATCAACCTCGTCGTCGAGGACGAGAAGGTCTCCCTGGACGAGCTCCAGGAGCTCATCGCCGAGTTCGAGGACCACGTCCAGTCCTCCGACATCGCCGCCATGCAGAAGCTGTAAATCCGGCGCGAGGCCGCCACCACCACCACCAACAACAACACCATCCAACATCATCATCATCAACCACGCAAAAAAGAGAAAGGATCATGTTCAAGAAAAAAACTGCCGTTTTGTCACCGGGGGAACCGCGGACGCAGCGGCTTTCCCCCGCCCCGCCGCGAGGAGCGTTGCATACTACGCACTCGCCTGAGATTCATGTAGGCTATGTGTGTTTGAGGCTCAGCAGGAGGCATGTACGCAGATCGCGCTGAGCAGCGCCGCCACCGGCGCGAGATGCGAGAACGGAATAAAAAAAAATGAATAAAGGGAAAAAAAAAATCATAAACACACTCGGGGACTGGGCAGCGCCCTTCGTAGCAGGTGGACAGAGTGCTCCCCGTGCCATTGCGTAGTTTTCACTTGCACATTCATCCCGTGATGCTCATGTGCTCTCGGGACACTTATCCATCCCTTGATGCACACATGCTCTCCCGTCGCTACGCCAAAGAGAGAACTCGTGCTCTTTCGTCTTCACCCCTTCCTCATTTGAGGCTGATTGGGATGAGTTCCATGACTCTTCACCATTTGATCTTCACAGCTTCTCGGATTTCATCTGAACACAACAAATCTCACGAGAAAGAGGCCCTGCGCGCGTGTTGCTGATCAAAGATTCTTATATTCAAATTCAGACGGCAGCTATGATATTCTATCTGAATAGTCATGTTTTGTTCACAGCAGCGGTAGTCAAGATCACAAGAAAAGGTTGGCAGGGTGGAAGAGGCATCTACGAGGAGAACATCTACGGGGACAGGGCAAGAAGCAACGTCTCATCAGCATCAAGGGGTGAACGACGGCGTGCCGGCAGTGAAGGAATCGAAGGATGGTCGGCGGAGAACAAGATTTCGTCGTCCAAGGTGCCTCGACGAGGATGACCTAAAAGTATCAGCAGGTCAGACGATGCTCTCTCATATCATTCAATCATTTAAGAAACAAGGAGAAAAGATAAGAGAGCAGAACACATAAGCAGGAGAGCCACGACGCGGTCTTCTTGATCTCACAAAGGCCACCTCGAGTGTTGAGCAGCGAACCGGACCCGCGAGGCGGGAAGCTGAAAGCGCAACCGGCTTGACAAACGGCCAATAATCTCGGCTTACTTGTCCGAAACGGGGCTCAACAAGTCGGGGGTCTCCAAAAGGCTGCCCACGGGACAGAGCTGGGTTCAAGGGCCCACAACTCGAATGCAATTCTCCATCGGAGGAAAGCAACCAACACGCATTCCGCCCAAATGCAGTGTCCATCAGTCGAGTTCACTGATGCGAGCTCTTGTCCCGTGACATGGAGGGCCGGAGACACAATGCTTCCCAACTTAAGGGCATGTCCAACCAGACACATGATGGTGCCGGGCGAAAGCCTCCGAAGCTTCACAGCTTAAGGACATACCCAACCAGTCGCATGGAGGAGTCCAACCAAATGAATGGATGGGCACCCCCCAGACTTTGGGGCCCTTGCTCGATCGGACCGCGCGTGAAGGGAGGCCGAGAATATTGACATGAGGACAAAAGAGAACCTGTCTGCCTACTGACCTGATGAAGGAGGTGTATGGGCGGAGTCCCGGTGAAAAGGTTTGGTCGTCCAAACGCGCATGGGGCAAGGACGACTGCTGCTAGAGGAGTGTGACTGTCTTTCGTTTCGTACCAAGGTGAGATCTGAAAGCAAAGAAAAAAAAACAGCAGGTCAGACAACGCGATCAAAGCCAGTCAGAGGGTAAAGGTAGAGGTGAGGGCCACAACGTGGGGTCGCGATCCAACAAAGCCACCCACAGACAGTGAACGACGTCCCGGTCCTGCGAGGCGGAAGCTAAACGCAGCCAGCTTGACAAGGTCAATATTCTCGACTGACTAACCGAGACGCGTTCGACAGTCGGGGCTCTCCAAAGCCTGTCCGCTGAACAAAATCGGATCTGCGGGGTGGGAGCTCAACAGCCCGGCTAACGAATCCAGATCCGTCCCATGGTATCCAAGGGCGAGAGACGATGCTTCACGACTTAAGGACATAACCACCCTATACGCAATTATGTAGGGCGAAAGCAAGTGCTTTGAAGTTTTAAGGACAGAGGTCCAACCAGAGACGAGGATTGCCCTCCCACAGGTCCTGGGGCCTTGCTGGATTGCACCGCGTTGTGGGGAGAAGGTGGTGAGAGAAGGAGAAGAAGCCATGGTAATGAAAGCGTCTCCGCCTGCTTACTGACCTTGACGAGAAGCGCAGATCTCTGGAAGAGATGGATCGAGGAGGACGAGGAGAGTCGAGGAAGTCGAGGACAAGGAGAGGTGAGAGTCGAGGAGACTCGGTGGTCGGGCTTCGAGGATCGCAGGAGGCGGTCGAAGTGGTGGTGGTGGTGGTGGTAGTGGTGGTCCAAGAGCGATGATGGGAACGAGTCCTCGCCCTGGAGAGATGGAGAGGTTGGAGAGACGGAGAGGTTGGAGAGACGGAGAGGTTGAAGAGATGAGGTTGAAGTCGAGGGCGGGAGGGAGATGGTGATGTTGTATATCGGGGAGGGTCGAGGACGAGATGGAAAGCGCGATGGGTGAGGACGGATGGCAGTTGAAGCGCGTGACCATCTCAAGGAAAGGGAAGGAAGGAGCGCGCCCTTATGTACCGGTAAGGTACGGCCGTGACAGGCTGGCAGGCAGGCACCCAGCAAGTCGTCCCTGCCGTCCTTGTTGTAGCGCTCCCTTCCCGCCAATGGGACGTCCAGGTTCCGGGCCCCTTGGTCGTGCATGCCGCGCAGGCACTGGAGCCCGACGTGCAAACGAGAATGGAGGGATCCTGTCCGTGCGGATTGTGATTAATGGACTGTATACCGTATGTATCTCACCGCGGTTACAACGGGATCAAGGCCGCAACCTGCACGAAATCTCCGCCTCCTCACACTGTGCTCGCTTGAGTACCTCAGAGTGTCGGTACACGCAGCTGCCCAAGCTCGGAAGGTGCCCGCCTGCAGCACTTGCAGGTTGCAGCAAACTGCAGGAGCTCTCCCCCCCCTCCGCAAGCGCCTCTCGGGCTGCTGATTGGTTCAATGCATTGCGCAGAGCCTCGTCGGCGACTTCACCCTGCGCTCGGAGTCATGCAGGCAGGCAGCAGGCGCCCTGACGTGGTCAATTCGCCGTCCAGAGTGTGTCTCATCCTGCTTCACGAGCTGCATCAACGCAACCCGCAACGACTCAACGGGCACAGCCGCACAGGCGGTCTCGCTCTTCGTCTTCGGCACACCAACGCCAGTGCTCCCTCAATCGTGAGGATCGGATACTCGTCCGCACAAAAGATACTACTCGTATGCATGTGAGTATGTTGTATGTACATCAATACGTGAAGTATCACGGTCCATCAAGTCAATCCACGAACAGTGTCGTGAACACAATTCTGAGCGGATCTCGGCGGGGAAGGGGGAGGGAGGGAGCATCATTCATTACAGGTATGCATCAATTGGTCTCAAACAGAACTAACTCCTCAAGAATCAGGCTTGCACACAATGCCACATCCAAATCCACATCACCATCATCATCATCATCGTCATCATCATCATCATCATCACTATGCACGACATACACGGCGACACAGTGAACAAGAAAACCCTTCTCAATTCTGCTGGTGGCGAGAGGCTCGGCGGCTCGTCTTGGAACTCCCACGATGATGCTTCGAGCTCTCAATCTCTGAACCCGTGTCGGACCCATCTCTGTGGGAGCGACTTTTCGCATGGGCGTTCTTGAACATCCGTTCCCTCATCAACAGCAAGTCTCTCTGCAGACTGAGAGAGTCATGCTCGGCTTTTCCGAAGCCCTTGCGGATCTTTCGGCGAAGTTTCTGCAGATCGTGACCCATGGCGGTTTTGTGCTGGGCAGAATCTTGGGATTGCTTTTCGAATCCCTTCCCCATGGCGCCCTCCAGTTCGGACATTTGGCGTGCGAGGGTTTCGTGGGATTTGGAAAGCGAGGCCACGCTGGTGATCAGATCCTTCAAGAGCTTGTTGCCTTCGTCCACGGTCGTGTGCATCTCGCCGAGGTGCTCATCCTGTCCGACAATTTTATCGCCGACTGCCGCCTCGAAATTCACCATTCGCTGCAAGGATTTTTTGCCGAGCCCACGGTGTTCATCGATGGCGGTCTTTGCGGACGAGGCCATCAAACGGGTCATCGCTTCGAATGCGTTGACAAAGGCGATCGTCTGCTCCTGGTGGTTGCTCCCAGCCATGGCTTGACGAATTTGGTTCTTCAAGGCAACGTCAGAAACTGAAAAGCATCGAGAATGGGGGCGGGTGGGGAGAATATCTTACCATGTCGAATGGCAAAACGATCTGCGAAGCCTGTTGAGCAGTGGCCTCGTGAAACTGGCTAGCAGGCGAGCCTTCGGGCGTAAAACTGGATGGAGAAGAAGAATCCATTTTCAGGAGCACAAGGTGGTGATTTTCTAACGAGACAAAGGGGGGTTTCGACTTCGATGTATGGAGAGAAGACGGTAACGACAGAGGGAAGACCTCTGCCTACCATCGACTTTAAATACAGACGGTGGCGGCGCAGTGTGCTCTCCCGGAGCCTTCTTGTCCACGACCAAGCTGCAGAGATCAGACCTGCAGGCCCCAGCTGCACGCCCCGTGTCGTTCTCCCCAGTGCTTTCAACGTACGACTCGACCGGGCTCCGGAGCCGAAAAGGGGGGGGGGAGGGGGGAAAGAAGGGGGGGGGGGGCAGGGCTGCACCTCTGAGTGGTCTTTCACATGCCTGGTCGCCCTCTCTTAAGCTCTCAATGCACTGGGCCATCCATTTCATCTTCCACCTGGATTCCCACTGCTTCAACCCACAGTTTACTCTCTCATCGACCTCTCCTCCACGACGACGGATGGCTTCCCTCTTCATGAGAGAACCAAGCCGTCACCGCCACGACCTCGACATATAACACCCTGACCATTTCCAACCCTTCCCATTCCATCCATCCCATCCAATACCATCCCCCACAGACGATCCGACAATGGCGTGTGGGCGGAATCTCCTGGTCTGTTGGTCGACGAAGCCGCTTCGCTGGCCGTGGACAGCGTGACAACACAGACCAGCAGCGTGTCATAGACCGCATTCGCGCCCGACCAGACATCAATCGGAATAAGTCGCTTCCGTAGCTCAGTTGGTTAGAGCTTCGTACTAATACTTGCTCTTCCGAGCAATTCTTGGTGATGCGGAGGCCGCAGGTTCAAGCCCTGCCGGGAGCAATTTATTTTTTTTTGCCATTTTTTCTTGTTCATTCATTATTTTCATAGCTACTTTGCACATCTTCACGAAGACGAACGGCCTTTTTTTGTGAAATATGCGGTGATTCTGTGATGGCTGTTGTGCTGTGCGTCTGCAGTGGTGCGTTTGTTTTGAACAGGGGCTGGATGCGTCTGGTGCACCGAGATCGACGGCCGGTGAGTTGCTGCAAGTGCCTTCTTTCGACACAATTTCTCACAATGAAGACATCGAGGGCGGAAGAGACAAAGAGAATATGGCAATGAGGCATCGGAGAAAACGTCTCATTATCGTACATGCATTGCCCTCTGGCGGATCCTATCTCGCCTCATCTCCCGGACAGCTCTAGGCGGCTATTTCAAGAGCTCAAGCAAAGCATCTCCATCTCCATCTCCAACATGCTCAGATAGGTCAGGGACCTCCATATTCTTTCTTCGCTCGGTCAAATGAGGCATTCACGCCCAAGCCTTACATTCCTCAGTCGGCCCAAGTCATTTCCATCGGTCAGTCTTCCATCCATCAGCCGAATTGAGTCGTTCACATCGGTGATCTTTGTTCACGTCGGGATCTTTCCTCAGAAATCCTATGGCTTCTGGCACCTGACAAAGCCCTGGTACGCGGCGAGCTCCGCCGGGTACTCCTTGTCGAAGATCTCGGACGCGTAGTCGTACCAGTCGCGGTTGACGGCGCGGGTGCCCGTCTCGAAGAACTTGGCGTAGTCCCACCACTCCGGGTACCACCCGGAGCAGTTCCACCCGAGCACGGCGACGATCTTGTTGTTGTCGATGACGATGGAGCGCGGCGCGAGCTCCCCGTGCGCGAGCACGAGCGCGTACTCCTCGCCGCCCGCGCCGGGGCCCTGGAACTGCCGAAAGAGCGCGTTCGAGATGGTCCGCGGCACGCTCGGGTCGAACGTGGCCTGCAGGAAGCTGACGAAGGAGTAGTGCGTCGGCGAGTCCTGGATCGCCCAGTACGTCTTGGTGCGGTGCCGGTCCATGATGATGGACCACGGGCCCGAGCGCGCCGAGCCCAGCAGCCGGTCGCCGCGCCCCGAGCCCGCGCCCGCATCCACGGCCCGCATCGCCGTCACGATCCGCCGCAGCTGCCGCGCCACCGAGAACTTGACCGTCGGCGACAGGCTGCTCCACACCTCCTCGAGGACCTGCCCGCGGATCGTCTGGTCCAGCGCGCCCGCGACGACGGGCTCGCCCGCCGCGCTCGTCGACGTCACGGCCGGCAGCGCCAGCACGGGGATCGCCGTCTCGTCGCGCAGGAACTGGTGCAGCAGCAGCCCCGCGTGCGTCACGATGCGGCTATACGTCATGCTCCCGACCTTGGCCGCCCACGGCTGCACCGTTAGCCGGAAGCGGTGGTACCCGAGCATGCCCTCGAGGTACCGCGTGTCCGCGTTGATCTCGTACGGCAGTGCTACAAAAAAAATGGTCAGAGCGGTCCCCTGCCACAAAACGAGATCTGACGGAAATGGATAGCCCCCCCGCATCCATCGTGTCCTGGGGCTGGGGCAGATTGCTACTCACCGCCGCTGTGCTGCACAATCGGCCGGCACCGCAGGCCGTTGGCCGTGACGCCTTTTCCCTTGTCGGCTCCGTCCTCGACGTGGCTGGCGGGCCGCTTGACCCCGGTCATCTCGGAGATGGGCGGGAGCACGACGCGCTCCTGCTTGAGGACCACAGGCAGCTGCTGGGCCCGGGCAGCCGCGGGCTGAGCGTTCCCGGCCTTGGCGTGCGCGCCGGCACCGGCACCGGCACGCGCACCCGCCGCCGAAGGTCTGCCGACATTCTTTCCCCCGCCGCCGGTTGGGGGTCGGGGGCCGGCGACTTTGGGCCTCGCGGCGCCCATCTGGGCCGGGCCGTTCTTCTTCTGGCCCTTTCCGTTCGGGGGGTGGGCGGGCTTGGCCCTGGCGCTCGAGTTGGCCGCCAGTGCCGGAGGTGGAGCTGGAGCTGGAGCCGGAGCCGGAGCCGGAGCCGGAGCGGCGGCTGGAGCGGGGACAGGGCCCGGGTCCTGCGTCTCGCGCTTGGCGCTGCTCTTCCGGGGCAGCGGCGAGCCGTCCATCCTCTGGTAGACGAGCTCCTCGTTGGAGGGGCTCCTGCGAAGCCTCTGCAGGCGCTCCGGGTTCATGTTGCCCATGCGGTCGGCGCTGCCCCCGGGCACGGCCTTGGGCTTGGCCTTGTCGGCCGGAGGGGCAGGCATGGTCGGGAGAGCGACGGGAGAGAAGTGGATGGATCAATGGATGTCGAGGCGCGACGGGGTCTCTGTGACGGAGTCAGATGAAGGGCTGGAGTCGAGAGGGGTATCACCGTGTCGGGTGGTAGATACTGCAGAAGGATCAAGGCGGAATGCTCTGCCGTGGTGAATGATGATGGAGGAAGGGAGGAACAGAACGGGAAGGAGAAGATTCCGACGGACTGATGTGTGAGATGAAGAACAGCTCTGAATCATGCTCTCAATTCTTTTTTCTCGCCTACTGTTAGTGTCCACTCACTTGTTGCTCACTTTCTTCTCACCACCAAAGTCAGGGGGCGCGCTCACAAGGCAGAAGCGGCCCTTCACTTTCGGCAGCTGCCAGACCCGCTAATTCATTTCACTTCCCACGCGTCACTCATTTTCCGCTGCTCCAGCTCTTCACGGAAATTCACTTTAGGGCATGATGATGAGGATGAAATTTTTTGAAGTTTGCATCGTTTCGGGATACAAATCCTTTTTGCCTGCCGTCCCGTAAAAACATGTCGCCGGCGCATCTAGTTCCCAAAACGCTTGGCGACGGTGCCCCAGTTGATGACGTCCCAGATGGCCGCAAAGTACTCGGCCTTGCGGTTCTCGTACTGCAGGTAGTACGCGTGCTCCCAGGCGTCGATGCCCATGAGGGGCACGAGGTTGCCGGCGATGGGGTCCTGGTTCGCGCGGGTGGCGATGCTCAGGGTGCCCGAGGTCTTGTCCATGACGAGCCACGCCCAGCCGGAGCCCTGGATGCCTGCGAGGGCGGCGTTGGTCTGCTTCTTGAGGTTGTCGAAGGATCCAAAGTCCTCGTTGATGGCCGTCTGGGGTCGTGTCAGTCAGAGTTTGGGGGGGGGGGGGGGGGGGGGGGGGGGGGGGACAAAAAAGAAAGGGACCCCCCAGGGGCTTTCCCCCGGGGCC
>NIGB01000003.1:369512-381224 GCA_003055145.1 Escovopsis weberi | reverse complement strand
TCCCCCCCCCCCCCCCCAAAAAAAAAAAACCAAAAAAAACCGAGGGTGCATGTGGTGGCGTGTGTGCATCGCATGAGAAGCAGAGCACTCGCGAGCAGGACCGGCACTGGTACAGAGTACTCGTACTACCTCTATACTCTCGCGCTCGGTACTCCGGGCCACTCGTAGAGGTATGTTTCCGCAGGTCGTAGCATGTAGGTTGCGTCGAGCGGCCCTGGGAGCCCGCGGCATCCTCTGTCGCCCGTGACTGATTTCTGCCGGTGCAGGCAGGGTGGGCCAGAGTTCTCAGACTCTTGGCCAGAGGAGGGTGTGGATCGCATCGTCTTCGCCCGCAGCATTCAAGGTGCATGATGCAGGCTCTCTCCCACTACCTTGTATGTATGTACATATCCGCGTCCGTGGTTGCCCATGTCGAGAGGGTCTGTGTCGAGGAGGCCAAGGCCAGGGCTACTCCGTAGACGGGAAAGGCTCGAGCCCCTCGCAGAGGGAGATCCGAGAAAGGCGATGTGGGATGTGGGAGGTAGAGAGGAGCGGACAGGGAGGAGGAGGTGGAGTCGCGGCAAGAGGAGAGACACCTGGCGGTGGCTTGATTGGATCGAGGGGGGTCCGGTTTGGTGGTCGTCGCTCGCGAGAGAAACATGGACGCCACGGAGGGACCAGCCCGAGGCGGGTCGGCGGGCATTGGAGGGCGGCGGTGCGATGCGCTGGGCTCTTGGTACTCGTGGAATTGTGCAGTGGAGCACAGGCTCGTAGGTAAGAGTATGGGCCATCGGCCGTTTGTGGGGTGGATGGATGGATGGATGGATGGATGGATGGATGGATGGATGGATGGATGCTCCGGTCGGTGGTTGCCATTGGGAGATCGGTGTACTTGGAGGGATGGATAGAGTCGCAAGGCTGCGTGCGATTGGATTCTTCTCTTGCGCAGGCTTCGGTCGGTCAGTGGAGGATGGTGGTGGTGGTGATGATGATGAAGATGAAGATGAGGTTGAATTGATGATGAATTTTATTTGAATATTATTATTTCCGAGAGAAGAGGAAGGAAAGCAGAGGAAATTCCATTCGATGGACGGAAGGAACAAAGCAGCTCAGACTCGGAAGAGGAGGAGGAGCGACCGGGGCCACAGGCTGGCGAGCCGCAGCAGGCAGTGCCCTGGCCAAAGGGCGGTTCCTTCCTGGAGTGCTCCGCTCTGCCGCCGGGAGGTACTACCTACCTTAGTCACTTTCCATTCGATGCATCAAATCCATGTACCTGTGTCCTCCCGCGCACATGCGCACAACGTGCAGCGAGAGGTCGCCGGTACGGAGCACGAGTCTCTTCCACGGCTCGTACCTGCAAGTTGAAGTTCAACAAGGTCGCAGCTGCTCGATCTCCATGTTGACAAAGCTCCAGTGGTGGGAAAGAGCACGGAGGGGGTGCCACTGCACACCTCCTGCCAAAGGTTGGGCTGGTGGGTCGGACCTGGAGCTGGAGGGCGGCGTGTCTGTTTTTCCCAAGTGCGGCGTGCTTTATTGGGTGCGGCGTGCTTTATTGAGTGCGGCGTGTGCTGGTCGTGGTTGACTTAGTCGAGTCGACACTTTTGGGGAGGACAGGTCGGCAGAGATGGTGGTGGTTTGGTGCGTTGTGCAAATGGCGATGCGGATGCTCTGGGTTTCCCATTCCGATTGATCGATCCTTGATGCCATCAATCTGACTGTGGGCTGCGCATCAGACCGGGGGGCCAATCGCGGGCGCGGACGGCCTGGCCTGGACTTGGACTTGGACTTGGACTTGGACTTGGATCTTGGATCTTGGATCTTGGATCTTGGATCTTGGATCTTGGATCTTGGAGGCTTGGAGGCTTAAAGGAATCGCAGGCTGTTCAACTACTGATACTCACACTCCAGCTGCGGTTTACATGGAGGGCCCACCCGGGTCCATTCGTACTCGTACCTGCATCGTAGGACCTTGAAGTGCAGGACATGTCATATCACGAGCCCTGCCGTGAGAGGAATTGATCAATTCAACTCCGTTCTGAGTCCTGAGTCCACTTGAGAGTGCCATAGTACTACCGAGTACTATCTACCAGTAGTACGAGTACAGGCCAGCACCGGGCGGCGGAACCTCCATGCACGCCGGGCGCTTGTACCGCGGGCCCGCGAGCGCGTATGCAACCGCCAGCTGAATGCAGACGAGATACCTGGTCCGCGGACTGGCTGTACAGGAAGATCTGGCCGGACCTGTACTCCGTACATGCCCTGACTGTACTCGTACCGCGCCAATCCGGAGGGACCTGGAAGGGCGGTGTCAGCCTGGGGGGACATTCAGTTGATAGTAGTACTTGATCAATTCAAGTTGCAGTCTGCACAGCACCAGGTGCTCGGCATCTCGAATTCCCATCCTCCACCATCGCGGCCAGGTTATAGATGGATGGATCAATCAATCTATCCAATCTATCCAATCAATCCAATCAGTCCAATCAATCCAATCATGGATGAGATGGATCAATCAAAGTGCGATGCAGGACCTTCTCCCCGAATCCCGTATGTATGTATCTCGATGCAAAGGCCCCAGCAATCATACGATGTTTTTTTTTTCTATTTTTTTTTTTTTTTATGTTTCTCCCTTTTCCCCAAGCGGTCATGACTCACCATTCCAAGTCCCACACGCGCACCGCCCAGGCCCCAGCACCTCGTGACCATGGCCTCCGCAAGCCCGAAAGTCCGCGAGCCCGAAAGTCCGCGAGCCCGCAAATCCACGAGTAAAGTGGGAGCGCAACGCGCCACGGTCCATTCAACCCGGAGAGGGTCGCCGTTCGCGCGGCCCCGAAGGCAGGGTCGGCGGCATATACTCCACTGCATCCCGACCAACATCATGATGATCTCGCAAGGGTAAGGTACCGCTACTACTCCGTACTGGTTCTAGTCAGCTCCACCCCCTGGCCACTGCCCGTTTCGGCATGCGACTCTCCAGCAGGGGATACGGAGTAAGTACTCGAACGCTCGCGTTTCACGACGACCGCATCGCTGGCACTGTCTGCTGTCCGCTCTCTGCTGGCTGCTGTCGTGCGAGCGATCTGCGGCGGCGTCCCACGGCTGCGATTATGCTTTCCGCCGGCCCATGCCAGGTCATCGGGTCCGCCCTCGTCGTACCAAGATGACGCCGTAGACCTCGGAGTCGTACATACTCGTACTCGTACGAGCATCATCAAGGATGGACCCTCCGCACGATTGACTGCCGAGCGTGGCTCCACGTAACCCGCCTAACCTAAACTCTGTGCCTGTGCCTGTCCGCTAGCAAATGTGTGGCGTCGTGGCGTCGTGGCGTCGTGGCGTCGTGGCGTCGTGGCGCCGTGGCGTCGTGCCTGCCCACGGACAAAGGTGGTGTCGCTCCTTCCTTGCCAGCTCAACTCCCGCCCATTCAACATACATACTCATACATTGATGCATCAATACCAGCTTACCTAATCACTGCCCCCCTCCCCTCAACGACATCCCTTCTTCCCACCGCGACTCCGCCCTCTTCCCCTCTTCCATCCCAACGCCCGCGAGCGAGGGCGAAAGCGACACAGGAATCGAACAGAGACAACAAGATGCAGCTTTGCCTGCACGCTCTCAGCGCCGCGGACCCGCCCCTGCCTGGCCCACAGCGCCATCGAGCCCAAACGGGCGAGCCAAGCATACTCGTAAGAGCAACCGAGCTGCCGCGACGCCGACGCCTGCGCCTGCGCCTGCGCCTGCGCCTGCACCCAGGGCCCCATGCATACGAAACCCGTCCGCCAAAAAGTGTCTGACCTCTCTTCGAGCACTCGCTCTCGCACGAGCCTGTTCTGCAAAGACTGAAACGGAAGATACTCGCGCGGGACAAGCGCACGCGCCCGCGCCGCCACGGCCCGCCCAGGTATCCCCCCCGTACTCGGCCGATTCCTACCCAAGCTCGCCGACCCAACACGCCGGCTGGTACCTGACGGTAAGGCCTGCAAGCTGTTAACCCGCCTTCGACGCTGTTGGCCTACTTCCACACCCTACATGCATCTATACGAGTATGCTCCCGTCCCCTTTCGGCCGTCTCTTTGCCCCGTTTCCTTGTTTTTGTTTTTGTTTTTCCTTCTCTTCCTTTCCGTCGCTCTCACTCGCGCTCTCACGTCCGTGCATTCATACACACACACATACACACATACATACACACATACATACATACATACATACATACATACATACATACATACATACATACGTACGTACAGGTACGAGCAGCCAGAGTCTCTGCAGGCACCGCTCTGGCATCAAGGGTCCGCCAAGACAGGACAGGACAGGAAAGACAAAGCAAAACCTTCTCAGCTCGTCTTGTCTCAGACACGGCGTCTGCCCTGCAAAAACCGCCTCACGGGTCTGAATCCATACCAAGAGCTGATGTGTCTCGGATGATGGGATCGATGGAACCTCAGGACGAACAGTCACGGTGTTGGTACGCCCTCTCGCCACACACATTCGGGGTCCCTCCTCGGCGGCCCGGTCGACGTTGCACTCCTCGCCCGAGATGCCTCTCCTTTTTTTGCTTTTCTCTCTTTCTTTGTCTCTGTTTCTCTCTCTCTCTCTCTTCCAAGAGTCCGCCTTGATGCCCGATGATGACGACAGACTGGTGGTGAGAGTCTTCGAGATCGTCGTGGTGGTGGTGGTGGTGGTGGTGGTGATGTCGGCGGCCCACGGGACGGTGAGGAGCTCGGCAGGCAAGGAGGGGCTCGTCCTGGGCAAAACGGCCGACGACTCGGACATACACATCACGAACATAAGGCTCGGCGACTTCAAGTGCGGCGCAAAGAAAGGGGCGCTTCGATACCGCGGATCAGGTATCCATCTATCTGCGTGTGAAAGGATGAAAAAAGGGGGAGATGAGAAGCCACAGGAAGACAAAGACGGAAAAGCAGAAAGAACTCAGATTGCTGAAGAGCCAGCCACTCTTGTACTCTAGAGGAACACTTGTTCCTGGGAAGCCCGCTCGCCCACGACGACATCTAAGCCTCCTCCAGGAGACGCATGAGAAGGGGAAGGAAATCGAGGGGAGACAAAGCAAGGAAGAGCGCGGTCTGCATCCGATACGAGAGAGAAAAAAGAAAGGTAAATTTCCCAATCCCGTCCAGAACCACATCATCACATCCCCTCCGATAGAAGCACCCCAGTCACCCCCTCCTAAACACCTCCCTCCGCCGCTCCAACTCCTCCCTGGGCATCTCGTCCTCGACCGCATAGGCCATCCAGTCCCGCCTGTCCGGCGGGTCGCCCTCCCACCGCGCCCCGTGGGCCCTGCTCCCGAGGTGGGCCTTGAAGTTGTCCAGGCGGGGGAAGGGCAGGCCCGCGCGGCAGCGGGGGCACTCGGCGAGCGGGCGGCGCAGGCGCACGCGGGACGGGGCGCCCTCGCGCGTGCGGTCGCGGGGCACGTACACGGTGGCGCTGGCCGCGTGCCGGGCCTTGATGTGGCGCTTGAGCTCGCGGGGGCCGCTGAAGTGGGCGCCGCAGTCTGAGACGGCGCAGGGCAGGCGCGGCTTGGGGTCGGCGGGGGGTCTGCTTTCGGGGGGTCTGCTTTCGGGGGGCTGTCTGCTGCCTTCGGAGTTGGTGGCGGGCGGGGCTGCTAGGTTGGCGGAGCGGTGGTGCTGGGAATAGACGTCTATGACTGGGGAGTCGTCCAGGACGTCGAAGGAGAGCTGCCGCAGGTCCTCAGGGTTGCTGCTGTGGATGAGGTTGTCGACGATGAGGTTGTCGACGATGAGGTTGTCGATCATGAGGTTGTCGTCGATCATAAGGTTGTTGTGAGCGTCAACAGTGGCAATGACCAAGAGGCCGCTTCCGACGCCTTGGTCACCATTTTCGTTGGCCTTATTCACATCGTCAAGGCCGGAGTGATTACGAACGCCGTTTCTATCCTCGGGGGCGGAGGCGGGGTGACATGCTGGCTGAGAAGGCTCGACGTTTTGATCCAATGGCACCGCCGCCGGCGGTCCGGACGGGATGGCGGCGCCGTTGGATGCGGCGGAGGAATCCGTTCGCTGTGCGGGCGGGGGCTGCTGAGGAGGACCGAGGCCTGGGGCCGGGGGTGTTGAAAGCGGCAGCGGGTGCTGGGCATGCTGCTGCTGTTGCTGCTGCTGCTGCTGCTGCTGTTGGGTTATGGCGCTGTGGCCGTCCGGCGCAAGGTCGAGCGAACGTCCATCCTGCTGGACAGGGGCTGAAGACACTTGGCCGGAGCCCGGGTGATAGGGGCCATATGGGAGGTGGCCGGAGGAGGAGGAGGAGTTGATCAGGGCAGAACTGTGGGATGACATTGGTGGGTGCGAGTGCATTCAATGAAGAAGGATGAAGAAGAGGCACAGGTGAAGAAGGTAGAGATAGTCTCTTTATTGGTGATGGACGGGAGGCGGACGATGAAGCAGGATCATGATGGCAGGAGACTGAGGGTTGATATAGTGCGTGTAAGTGCCTCGAGGCAGAGCAGTCGGAGGCGAGGCCGGCATGTACAAGGCAAGATGAATGAGGTTAGTGGCATCGGCGGACGGAGCCTCGCACTTGGTTCACGGGATGGAACGACCCAAGAACCCATGCGCATCAATCATGACGCTAACCGATCAAGACGGGAGTTCGCGATGGTTTTGCTTCTGCTGGGTGGGCCCCGTCCGTAGTTCTCCAGCACTACTATACCACTACTAGTAGTAGTAATGTGGTGTTGTCGACGCAATATACCTGGGACGACCACTGACCACTGCACTTGCGTGCACGGCGCAGCTGCCCGGGCCCTGGCAATGAACCAATTGGATTGATGAGATTGAGCCCTCTAGTCCCACCCTGACGCTCAGCGCAGGCAGGAACCTACTACTCCGTACTCCTCAAGGGGGGGCTGCAATCTGCACGAGAGCCCCGGTTGCTCCAGTGAGAACTCCGCACTGCTAGTACAGGTATGTACACACTTTGTACGTACTGGAAACATCAATGCAAGCATGACGGAGTACGATGGTACTAGTAGTAAGTACTAGTATACAGTATGCAGCAAGAGCGCCAATGGTAGGGAAGGAGCTAGGCTGGATAGGGTATCAAGGCATTGTAGCCACCGTGGGCTGTTGTATTTGATTCCTCTCTCTTCCACACACACGAATTGACCTACGGTTCTGACCTCCCCTTGCCTTTCTGCCAATCCAGTACGAGTACGGAGTAGGAATCCCGGCCTCCCCCCGTCCACCCCGGCCCATGTATCGTCATGCATCAATGTATGTACTCGTACGAGCAGCGAGCACGGCAGGCATTCATCCATTGGTCTCTTGCCCGCCGCCCATGCTCCAAGCCATCCCGCGCGCCATCTCCCCAAGGCCGCCTCTAGTCCGTCGCAGACGACCCGATCCCATCCCCGGAGAGGGAGGTGCCGACTTCCTAGTATTAGGTAAGAGATTGGTGGATGTTCCTGAGCCTTCATCCAGGGCCTGCATCCCCATCCGCTACTCAAGGCGTCGTGGCCGCAAGAGGGCTGCTGTGAAAGATAGTAGTACTCCTCTCTCTTCCTCACACCCAGATTGCCTTCCGGAACCTGACCTCTCCTCCCCATAATCCATACGAGTACACATCACGAACAGGACTCGGCGGCTTCAAGTGCATGAAAAAGAAAGGGGCGCTTCGACCTTGCGGATCAGGTGTCAACCTAATTGATCTGCCTGCGTGGAAAAGGATGCTAGCCTCCGCATTCTAAGAAAATAAACATGAAAATAAAGAAAAGAGGATATGATAAGTTACAGATAGATGACGCCATGTGAAAGACAAAGAAGACAATGACAGAATGACAGAAAAAGGAAACCAGATTGCCCGTTTCTCAGGAACTCCTGTGCTGGCGATTGTGGATAGCCCGCTCGCTCGCTCGCTCGCTCGCTCAACGGCGAATGCTTGAATGTGTCTCCTTCGGGGATTGGGTGACAGGGGAAAAGGGAATAAAACAAAGAAATTCGTAAGAATAGAAGATGGTGAGAAAATCAGAGAGAAGATAGTAAGAGAAATAAATTAAAAAAAGACAGGCAGACGGGATGAGGTCGATGAGAACTCGGGAACGCGTGACCTGTATCTGCTGTCTCCCCGCACTCTCAAAAGCGGGCCTTCGTATGTCTGGGAGAAACAAAGGAGAAAACGATTAATGAATCGAAAAAAAGGAATAAATAGATGAAAGCATAAATCGAGAGCAGAATAGATGAGCGAAGAAATAAAAGAAAAAAAAATAAATCAAAGGAAGAAAGAGAGAAAGAGAGAAAGAAGGAAATAAACCAGTCTCAATCGTGTCAAAAATCATGTCATCATACCGCCCCGCCCCCGGGCATCCTCTGAGAAAAGCGCATCTGTTGCTTCTTTTCTTGGCGGATCCTGACCTCAATCTGCTTCTGCTTGCGGTCCCTCTCCTTTCTCGACATCTCGATCTCGACACAGTAGGGCATGCAATCCCCGGTGGAGATGGCACCAAGAGGGAGGCCGTTGACCCTTGTGGCCTCGCGGAAGTGCGTCTTCATGTGTGCCACGAAGTTGGGACGAGAGTTGAAAGGATAACCCTCTCTGCAACGGAGACAGTCGGCGATCCGGGGGCCCTGGGGCGCCAGGGACAGGGGCGCCGCCTCCTGCCCCGGATCGCGAAAACAATGCACCGTTACTCTTTCCGCGTGTATGTTGTTCATGTGGCGCTTCAGCTCCTTGCTGCTTTTGAATTTTCCGTCGCATCCTGGATCTTCGCATGACACTGGCTTTTCGGGATCGGCACCGGCGGGCGCCTCGGAGGGTCCACTTCCGGGGATCTCTGCGGGCGAAACCTGGCTTGCGGGGCGGTGTTTCTGAAGAAAAATCTCCATCTCCATTGGGGGATCCAAGGGGTCAACGAAAATCCCCTGCAGGTCCCCGGGGTCTCTGTCGTCGCCAATCATGTGGTTGTTGTCGTTAATCATGGGAGCGTTGATGTTGGCATTGTGAAAGAGGCCGTTTCTTACACATTGATCGTCATTCTCGTCGTGAGGGCCAGAGTCATCATGGATGCCGTTACGGTCGTTGCCACCGGGCGTTGATGTTGAGGTGCTGGGGGTGGGGTAGGCTGCTGCTTGACAAGACTTGGCGTGAGCCGACGGCACCACTGGCGGCTTGGACACCGGCGGCCAATTTTCGAGATGGGGCACGGGATGGGACTGGAGCTGGAGAATAAATGACACAGGTCAGCACGGGTTCGAGATGTTTTGGGGAGGCGGAGGCTCAAGAGGGAATCAAGGGACAGATCCTTGAAGAAAGAACATGTGGTAGATTCGGATCTCAAATGGAATCGGGATGAGGGTTGGGGCTGTGGATGGATCAGGATGGATCGGATTGATGCCACCTACATGTTGCAACGAGTTTGGACCGGGCATAGGACCGCGGGAACCACCTGCGGGAGTTGATGGCTGGTCCGGCTCAATGAGAGTGGTGTCGTGGACCTGTTGCTGGACAAGATGCTGCTGCTGTGGGAATGGCTGCTGGAAATGAGGGTCTCGCTGGATGATATCAAGGGCTTGCTGGTACATTTGTTGGGAAAGAGGTTGAGGTTGCTGCCGGAAATGTGGGTGCTCCTCAAAGTGCTGCTGCTTATCGAACTGCTGCTTGTCGAACTGCTGCTGCTTCTCAAACTGCTGCTTCTCAAACTGCTGCTGCTTCTCGAACTGTTGCTTCTCGAATTGCTGCTTGTTCTGAAAATGCTGCTGGTGGTGGTGGAGGGTCACGCCCCAGTGATCTTCTGGCGCGAAGCCGAGCGAGCCAAGCGAGCCATGTTGGACGGGGACCAAAGACCCTTGGCCGGAGCCGGGATGATGGGGCCCACCAGGGAGCTGGCCGTCGGGGAAGTTGCCGACGGGGGGATCCCGTGGGATACCTTGTTGCGAAGGCGGGCAGGAAAAAAAGGGTTCAAGTTGATGCGACGTGCCGGGGTGACTAGAAGAGACGGCACCTGGCATTGGTGGTAGCTGGAGGTGCGATCCAATCATAGGAGTTGCGGCCGAGACTTGCTGGTGCATTCGATCTGATGTTACAGGTAATCGAAGGACCGAATGGATCAATGGAATCTTTTTGAGCTGGTGTTGCACTCGGGATGTGACGGGTATTGTCACCGGGAAGACCGGCAGGTAGGGGTCGACAGCCTCTTGACTGATGAATTATAGTATATGAAAGGGATGCAAGGACGACGGAACAGCAAGATTCGCGTGGTGCGTGAAGTGAAGGTCAAAGGAAGGGCTGGTCAAGGCGAAGGAGAGAAAGGGAGAAGCAGCAGCAGCAGCAGCAGCAGCAGCAGAAGAAGAAGAAGAAGATACAACAAGAGGCAGACGAGGAAGGGAAGACGGGAAGTCGACAAGAAAAGAAAGCTCACGAGGACCAAGAGAGCTGACGACTTTGGTATTTATCCAGCACCCAGGCGCTGGGCGAGGAGCGCGCTCAACCTGCGCGGCGCAAGATTGATCGAAGTCTTGATGGGCGAAAGGCGCGCGCCGTCCGCATCTTGGAGCCATGGATTGATCGATCCCAGAATGGACTGAGGAGAGGACTTGAGTGCCCGGCAGACGCTCTGGAGATGGGGATCCTTCAGTATTTATGTATGCTGCTCCTCGTGTGGGGAGATCGGCCCCGTCAGCTGAATCCATCAATCCTTAGGTGATCCGGCCCCAGGGCAAGGCGGAAATGAGATAGCGCTGCGGCGGGCAGAGCAGGTAGGCCAGGCACCTGACAGATTGATGTATTGAGCCGCTGTGTCTTCGAGGCGCAAGAGGGCAGAGCCAGGGGAGGAGCCGGGGCAGGGGCCTGAGAGGGCCCGGAAGAGACTCGCTGCTGGTGTCGAGTGAACGAGTACTCCGTACTATAGTAGTATACTCGTCGTCGTCGTTGTCGTCCGTACATGGTTACGGGCACAGGTACCGGTACGGAGTAGTAATACTCGTGCTCGTACGAGTCGTAGCCGGGGCGCTCGGGACTAGCAGGGATGCCGTGTAGTTCTCGAGGCCTGTCCACTGCCGGTACGGCAAAGCCCATGGCCAGATTGGCGAGGCGACCATTGTCGGTGAATACTCTGTACGGAGTACTGAGTCCCTGTGCAGAATACAGACAGTTCCCTGTCATGAGCGCTAGGGTTTGAAGAACGCTGCCAAGTCGAGTCGTGAGCGGCCCTGATTCGTCTTTTCCAGAAGGGGGGGGGTGTTGGAAATAAACACGGAGTAGTAGTACTATTGGTATGGACGGAGCACGGAGAGAAGTCAGAACACAAAGAGAAGAACAGCAAGGGATAAGAGTCTCGTGCTCGTGCATCTGCGCGGCCGCTAGTACGAGGGTCTTGACGGCCGAGGCGACCCAAGAACTCCGTCCAAGTACTCCGTACATCCACTCCGTGCATCCACTCCGTGATGATTCAGCACGAGATTCACTCTATTGATGGATCCATTCTAGTGCCTCCCTAAGAGACCGCTAGTCAGGCCGATCGCAGACGAGCCGTCCCTAAAGCCCGCGACAGATCAATTGATGCGCCGGCCTTGACTCAATCCAAAGATCCCAAGCTAATGTCCCTTCTAGAGCAGTGGATCTAGAGGGAATCCCCTTGTCAAGGAGCCTCAATTGACCAATGCATCCACCCGTCCACGATCCATCGTCCTACCCCAATCCCCGCACCTTGCAAGAGCCGCCTTCTTTTTTTTTTTTTTTTTTTTTTTTTTTTTTTTTTTT
>NIGB01000003.1:352361-364025 GCA_003055145.1 Escovopsis weberi | reverse complement strand
CCCCCCCCCCCCCCCCCCCCCCCCCCGCGGTCCCCCACCCCCGCCGTCCTTGCACTCGTTTTTAAGCTTGTACCAGTATGAGTGGGATACTACCTCTCGTAGGGTCAGCTCCGTGACTGAATTGCTTCAAGTCGTACCTGAACGCCTTCAGGGCAAACTTGAAATCTGTCCTCGTACTCGTACTCATACGGGTATGTGGGAGTCAATGAGCAGGGGAGCTCGATGTCTGGCTCACAGGGGTACGGACCTGAAGATCTTTCACCATAGATGGCCTCGATACCTAGCTTGGTCGTTGCCCGAGAGACCGTGGCCTGTCTTCTCCTCCTGGCAGCTGCTGTGCGACGTAGAACGAGGTTGGAGATGACAAGACGATACGACTGCGAGTCCAGGTCCAGGCGGCGACTCGGGGATACGAGTCCATGCCGGGCGACGGTCATTTTCGAACTGCATGCAAGCATAAGAGGCCCGTCCGCCGTGTCTGCCTCTCGAGCACGGATCCGCCGAGACAGCCATTCAATCTTGCCCGCGTAATAAGCATTGTTGATGCGTCGTCGAGAACCTCGCGTCGAGTCGTTGTCGGGGAGACAGTGGCTGGCGGGAATGAGTATTTCCTGAACACTGTATTTAGTAGTGCCTTTACACATGTATAGACAGTGCATATGATACTGTACCTCTCTTCTCTCGGCAAAACCTCGGCCCGGGTCAGACGATGACACCGTCACCTCTTCCCGAAGCTCCATGACGGACCACCTGGCATTGACTTGACGTCTCCCCCATCGCACAGCATCGCCACGACATCGGCTTGGGTCCCAGATGGTGGTCCGGCATCTCGAGGCATCCGTCGCTGAGAGTTCCATGTGCTCCGGATGAGAGTCTCCCCCCGCAGCATCATGCGCCACCTCCAGATTCTCCCGCTGGCCCTGTGCTTGCCACATCTCTGCAGCGCCGGCTCGCGCAGCTTCAACATCCACGAGGACCTCCTAGCGTTCCCGCAGGTACCCGCTCCGACATGATTTTTCTTGGCCACTGTGAGGGGGGAAATGAGACAAAGAGAAGCAGGCGGGAGGAGCGAAAGAGGAGAAAACGGATGGAGAATCAAGATCAATTCTAGGCTGACAGATGCATTGATTCATAGTTCGAGGTCCTCTTCGCCAATGAATTCATCTCGGAAACGGATGCCCAGTCGCTGCTAGATTCGCAGCCCGCGCAACACGCGTACTCTACCGACTCCGCCTTCCCCTCCCCTGAGTCCAGCGCCGCCGATGCCGATGCCGACGCCGACGCCACGCACGATGGCAGCACCAACGGCGACGGGACCCCTCGCGTCTCCTTCGAGGTCCTCAGCATGAGCCCGCACCGCTACCTCTGCTCCATCCCCATGGTGCAGCCGTCCGGGCCCGAGAACCAGACGGCGACGCAACTCGCCGAGGCCGAGGAGGCGCGCGAGCTCAGCCGCGCCGTCGCCAATGGCTGGGGCCTGCTTAAGCAGCTCGACGACTCGTGCCTCTACTTCATGAGCGGCTGGTGGAGCTACCGCTTCTGCAACAACCGCGAGATCGTCCAGTTCCACGCCTTGACGGCGATCCCCGACGGCCAGCCGCCGCGCCGCGACCCGCACACCGCCGAGTACGTGCTCGGCCGCACGCCCGCGATCCCCGCGTCCTCATCCTCATCCTTCGAGGCGCACGGCGACGGCGACGGCGCGCGCGACGAAAACAGGGTCCCCGCCGAGCTCCAGTCCAAGGGCGACCAGCGCTTCCTCGTCCAGCGCCTCGGCGGCGGGACCGTCTGCGACCTCACGGGCCGCGAGCGCACCGTCGAGGTCCAGTACCACTGCGCCCCGGGCCTGTCGGGCGACCGCATCGGCTGGATCAAGGAGGTCACCATCTGCGCGTACGTCATGATCGTCAACACGCCCCGGCTGTGCAGCGACGTCACGTTCCTGCCGCCCCGGGAGACGCGCGCCAACCCCATTACATGTCGCCAGATCGGGGACCCGGCGGACCATCACGGCCCGGCGGTCCCGCCGCCACTCCTCGAGCACGGCAGCTTCCTCGCAGCGAAGAAGGAGGACGGCGGAGCGGCGGCGGCGGCGGCGGCGGCGGCGGGCGAGTTTGACACGGCCCCGCAGCAGGACGGCCAGCAGGACGGCCAGCAGGGCAGTCAGCAGGGCAGTCAGCAGGGCAGTCAGCAGGGCAGTCAGCAGGGCCTCACGGTCGGCGGCGTCGTGGTCGGCGGGCGCAGGGTCATCTCGGCCGCTGACCAGGAGGGCCAGCCGCCTGCCCGGCTGGCCCCTCCGCGGGGGTACCTGAACAACCACCCGGCGGCGGCGGCGGCGTCGCAGGAGCGCGTGGTGGAGGTGCTGGTGCAGGTGGCGAGCAAGGAGGACGGCGGCAAGGTGGAGGCGCTGAGCGACGAGGAGCTGGAGAAGCTGGACCTGCAGCCGGAGCTGATTGAGGAGTTCCGGGAGCAGATGCGGGACCTGGCGGGGGATCTCGGGTGGCAGCTGGAGATTGTGGAGCTGCCCGGGGACGGGGACCTGCGGGAGCTGCGGGGCTGGATCCACGAGGAGGAGGACGAGGAGGAGGGGGAGGAGGCGGCGGACCGTGGGGCGGCGACGACGACGACGAAGAGGAAGAAGAAGTCGGAGCACGAGAGGGATGCTCATGAGGCGGGGAGGGGGATGAAGGCGAAGGCGGCGAAGAAGAAGGGCGCGACGAAGAAGGAGAAGAACGTCGGTCGGGGGAAGGAGGGCGGCGGCGGCGGCGGTAGTGGTGGTGGGAGGGGGGAGGGGAGCGAGGAGAGGCTCAGGAGGGATGAGCTGTAGAGCTGCATGGCTTTGAAGTTTGTTTGAATGAGCACGTACATATCCTGTGAATTTGATGGGTATTTCCGATTTTCGATTGCAAGACTCACCATCACGAACATGATGACATCAATCAATGCATGGAGCACTCCTGTACAGTGAGACGAGATCCCGTCCTGTGCACGCAAGACCGGCTGGAGCAGTCACTGTTTATACATTTCTTGCCGTGAAGCTGGAGCTGTTACTGGAGATGGAGATGATCTAGTATTGAAGCCTTCCATTGTATCGTGGGGTCTTTGATGGCGGTTCTGAACGCGGATCCGAGGCGGAGCAGTCTGTCACCGACCGGACGCGCCGCAATGGTCGCAGAGATTAACAGCATCTTGTGTGAGGTCGACACAACCAACTGGGTCACCCAAGAAAGGCGACAAGACGCCTTCACGAGGATGGGAAATACAAGGACAGGACAAGATGATGAGAAAAGGCGGGGCAGTAGTACAAAGAGGTAAGGAGTCCAGGGGAGCCTCACTCTCTGAGCGGTAGTACTAAATTGTCGCGTCGGCGTTCAATAGGAGAAGGCCATGATTCGAGATTCCCAAGTCATGTGCCTCATCACATGATGCCGCGTTGCAACCCCCTTTCCCCTCCCCCCCCCCCTGAGCGATGACGAGCGAACTGTGCTGCGTGCGGTTCGCGGATGTCTGCGCGGTGTGTTTCCAGAAGGGGCCTCGGCGTCGCATGGATTGATGTGCTTGACTTGATTGATCCATACCGGTACTCGTACATACCGCGCTGAGGTTGGAGGCCGGGGACTCCGTGATAGGGGCCAGTGCGCATCAGGGCATCGAGTCAAACTACTACCGGTACTCGTAGGTATCAATGACTGGACTAATCCTTACGAGTACATGTGTTCTATCTACGGGGCACGAGTACAGATCTGCTCGCAGAACGCGGCGGGAGTCCTCTGGACCGACCGAGCGCGTCCCTGGGCGTGGTGCTCGAGACGGGACGCGTAGCTGTATGTATGTACGGAGTATGTACGAGTATGTTCGGCTTGAGCGTGCAGCTTCAAGGACGTGCAGTCATTTGAACGCTCTGCTCGTCGTGGCGAGATGAGACGGAGGGCGGTGGGGATCGCTTGGGTCAAGGGGAGCATGGGTGGATGGATGGGTCAAGGGGAGCATGGGTGGATGGATGGGTCAAGGGGATCATGGATGGAGGAGTGGAGAGGGGAGGAGCAAAGGTCGCTGCGGTTTCCTGTTTGAGACGATGCCCCTCTTCAGGCCTCTCCGCTCCTGCAGGGCCGGGAATTTGCGAGCCTGCACTGTGCTGAGGTATCGGGCAGGTAAATCCGGAGTACTCTGGTCCGTCCCTAGTAGTATGCCACTGCAGTGAACTTGAGTGCGGTATACCTGTACGCCGCAAACCCTCCTTTTCCAGGTGTCTTGACGCTTGGCATGTCGGGGGAAAAGAGAAGCTTGATGCTGCCTCTATCTTGAGGTCAAGAGTGCGATTCCATACGGAGAGGTACCTATTCTAACCAGAGCCAGCTGCGTTGTTGGATCCGGAGCCCCGCAATACGGATTGCGGGTTGAATATGTACGGAGTACATCAAATGTATTAGTACTCATGGACAGTGTCTGAGGATGTTTCGAGTGCGTACGGAGAGGTACTACTACCTGCGCCTGCATGAGCCGGTGTGCCAGCTCGACTGCCGCTCAGCTGAGCATTTGCAGCCGGAGCCCGAGCTTCAGTGACGACTCGAGTAGGGTAGGGTGGCCATACTCCGCACAGTTGGGCACGACTGAAAATTGACACTGGTCAGTGGTGAGATGGATGGTCCATTGATGAACATAACCAGATGTCCATCCGAGATCCTCATCATTCCAGCCATCCATCCTCCATCATTCCACCCACCATCCATCATGCCGTACCGGTAGATGCGATGCAATGCAACTGCAGAGCTCTGGATATGAGATACTCGTACAGGAACACACAGGAACACACATACATACATACTCGTACATACATGAATGATCCATACAGCAGCTTGCCTCGTACCTGCGTTGACGGGCCCGACATTCTGAATCAGCCTGACCCGTCCGGTCTTGACGTGCGTCACTGCAGTGGCCACTGCTCCATTGCCGCACGACCTATGTACGGAGTACACAGATTGCATCAACCTGTCCCCGTGCCCTTGCATGGCAGATTGCAACCGATCGGGCGTTTCTTTTCGCAATGAATCAATCAATGGATCAATCAAATGGGTCCTTGGCAACCGCCGCGCTTCGTCTGCCGATCTGCCGCAACTTCTTTGCATCTCTCGCGGGCAGTGGACTCGATGTCACAGCTCTTACGAGTACTGAGTATCATGGCAGCCTGGTGCCTCCAGGTACTACCTACTCCGTTAGTAGTATTGGAGGAAAGGAGAGGCTTGACTTGCTGGGGACCTGGCAGGTACAAACCCGGTCGCCGTCTCGCAGGCCGACTTGGCGGGTACACAGCCTCTTGTATCGCACCTGCTGGGATACATCATCCACCTTCCACGCATCCAGTCGAGAGAACAGCCTGTCGGTCAGGTTCCTTCTTGAGAGATACCTTGGAGGTACTCCGCGACCCTGGCGCACACCATCCTCGCGATCCCGCCTTTTCGATGCCCCCTGCTCGAGAGCAACCAGCGGCGGCAAAAAGTTGGCGCCTCCAGCCGACCCCAACGTGCGCTAAGAATCAGGTACTGCGCAGGTACTCCAGGTACTCCAGGTACTCCAGGTACTCCAGGCACAGCACCTGCAGCGTTGAATTCAATGAATTGATCTGTCGGTCGCGGTCCTGCCTTCCATTGATCAATGAGATGCTTGCGCGCCGGCTGCGACTTCCTGCACAACTTTTTTTGCCTTTGATCCGTCGATCCGCCAAGTGCAGGAGCGGCTTCACAACTTGTTGCGCCTGCCTCCAGCCTCTTCCCACCTTCCCCAACCTCCCGATTCGCCTCTTCTCTCACACCTTCTCTCTCACCTTCTTTCCCGTCTCTTCCTCGAGTCTCTCCTTCCCATCATAGGCTCAATTGATGTCTCCTCTTCTCCCCTCCAATTAATTCATCAATCAATCCCCTCTATTCTCTTCCCCCTCCTCTCGACTCTCTCTCTCTCTCTCTCTCTGCCCCCCCGTCAGCCTCCAGCCATTGAAGCTCCATCTGCCCGGCGGATTCATCTCGATCCATTCCTGCTGCAGTCTCCCGCCGTCTTCCTCTTCAAGTTCTTCTTCTTCTTCTTCTTCTTCTTCTTCTTCTTCTTCTCCCTCCTCCTCCTCTCTCTGAATCCTACATCCTCAGAGCCAAGGATTCCATCCAGGCCATCCAGGCCTGTCCGCCATACCTGGGCCCATCGCCTCCATTCCTACCAGGTACGCTTATTGATCGCTGTCTCACTGCCCGTACCAGTAGACCATCTCCGACCTGGGACAAGCCAGAAAAGGAAAAAAAAAAAAGGAAGGAATCAGAGCGAGCGCTGCCAGGGATGATTTTTTTTTCATCAGGGAAGAGGAAAGCCCATGCACCCATCTTGACTGGCATCGCCCCGGGCGACCGGCGTTGCTACCACACACACTCTGGCAACAACAACTTACTACTACTACTACTACTATCACCACCACCACTACCACCACCACTACTCTAAGACGTCCAAACGGTGACTTGCATTCATTCCGCTGCGTCTTGTCTCGCACGCATCATCCTGACAATCAATCGCAGTCAATAGTACGAGTAACGCATCGACGACGCCGCCTCCCTCGACCTTTCATTTCCCTCGACCTACCTCTTCGGCCCACCTCTTCATCCATCCATCGATCCTACGAGTACAGGTACTTTTCTTACTTATTCCGCCTGCCTGCCTGCCTGTCTCCTCCGTCTCCTGCTCCGTGCAGAACCGCCTAGGCTTGCGTCTTACAGACTCCTCTCCCCTTTTTTTTTCGGAGATTTTTCTTTTCTTCTTCTTCCTCTTCTTCTTCTTCTCCTTCTTTCTTTCCTCGTTCCTTTTCTCGACTCGCCCTATAGACGCCTTCGACGCCTCAGACTGTCATTGCGTCGCCTCCTTGTGCATCGGCTCGGAGCTTGCCCGAAGAAATCAATTGCGCTGGCTGCTTACTCGTACAATCACGGGCTCCGCCAGAACGCCATTCCCGCGCTGCCGGGAGCGACACGCGATCCCGAGGCGCGAAGACCCATGCCACTTTGGACGACATGCTTCACCATCGCTCTCCTCCGAAGATCTAAAACCCAATTACATGTCAGACTCGCATTTCAACCTCGCGTTTCCACTGTAGCTACGAGAATACGGAGTACGGAGTAGTACCGCCTCCCTCCCACTGGCCACGTTCGCTCGCGTTGGCACCATCTCACATCACACCTCCGTCACCCTTCCCGCCGCCAGCCAGCCAGCCTGCCTGCCTGCTTATCTGGCTGAAACCCCTGGCCTCGCCGCTCCTCTGATACCGAGTACGGAGCACCCGTCGTCCTTTTTAATTTCCTCCTTCTTCCCTTTCGGGACCTGGCCCCGATCGAGCTCGCCTCTCTACGGTTAACTTCTTACCCGGCCATCGCCTCTTCCGTACGACCCTGTGTGGCATGGACTCGTCAAGCCACCTGCATGGGTCGCGTGGACCTCGACCTTCTTTTCCTCGCGCGCCCTCTCGCTCCTCCACCAGCACCGTCAACACCCGCACCACCTCCCAGAGCGCGCAGAGCCTGAGCTCCATCTCGACCTCTCCCCAGCTCTCAAGCTCTCACACCGCGCACCGTTTCCACCATGCCGCCTGTGCCCCGTCCGCAAGCTCGCCGCGATTGACCCCCCGACACACGCCTCAATTATCTAGGGAAGCGAGCATGGAGTCCACCCGCCAGACGGCCGTCTCCGCCTTTCTCCAAGAGAAGCTTCAGAGAGAGCGCAAGGCAGAGGACGAGCGACTGGGTCACACAACCGCCATTGGGAGGATCAACACCGAAATGAGTGCCTCCGTCGACCTCGGAAGGGCTATCCCCGAGTCCCCAACGAGGATCGAGGGCATGAGTCTGGGCAGCCCGCGGCCCAGGTCCAGCGGAGGCGTAATTGGTGGCGCCGAACCACCAAAGAAACAGAGCCTGGGCCTGATGGAAATGGAGAAAGTAAGCTGAGCATGAAGAACGCCCAAAAAGAAATCTGAAAAAAAAAGAAAAAATTGTATGCGCGTCATCTGCATCAAGACTAATACATGCGCTACAGGTCCTCTCCAAGCTCCACAAGCAGAACTTTGACCTCAAACTCGAGCTCTTCCATCGTCGCGAGAAGCAAACCGCGTTCGAGAACCAGGTCGAGGCGCTGGAAAACGAAAAGCGGGAAATGGAGCAGATCAACGACAACCTGCTCGAGGAGCTCGACAAGCGCGACAAGGCCATCGAGGAGGCTGTTGCTATGATTGTGACCCTCGAGGCCAGAGTCAAGCAACTCGTAAGTGAGCGGGACATGGTTCAACAGATTGACCGCGATGGCTTCTTCTACTCGCAGGACTACAACAACGTCAAATTCGAGAACCCCCAAGTCCCCAATCTCTGCGTCCCCAAGCCGCCCTCGAGATCCCAGGGCGACGATACTAAGTCTATCAACCGCATGCCGAGCTTCCTCTCCGAGAAGACGGAAAATACCGAAAACCTGCGCGATGTCTACCTCGGCGTCCTCGGCAGCGCATTCAGCCTCCAGAAGGTGACGGACGGAGAGCCGGAGCCGGAGCCGGAGAATGCTCATGCAAACGGCCTGGCGAGCCCCACTCTCAGTGTATTGAGCGAGAGCTCCTTCATGAGCGTGTACGGAAAAAAGGAGGAGGCTGAAGGGTACCCGCCGCCCATCGATCAGCCCCTCAGCCTGGATGGCGCGGAGCCCGTTCAGTCTGGCGTCTTCACCCCAGAAGTTCTCCAGGGCATGGCCAAGGGGAAGATGGGGTCGCTGCCCGGCCGATCGGCATCTGCCAACCCATTCGTCAAAGGCAGGAACGCCGGCCCGTTCTCGCTGTCGACCGGCCATTTCGGCCACGGGTACCCGGGCCAGCAACCCGAAAGGCCGAGCACCACGAGGTCGGACGGGAAGAGAGGTCCTCAGCCTCCTCCTCTGCAGATCGGAACCCCGGCCCGGAGCATCCTCAAGGACGGAACGCGGGACGCCCTCAAGAGAGCCATAGCAGAGGCCCACGGCGGCGTGCGTCTCCACGAGCAGGGCTTCCCCCCAACGCCGGATACCATCTCGACGCCCGGTCTGGATCAGATGAGGGGCTCCAACGACTCCTTCATCAACATCCACGCGAACAGAAACCAGCATCATCAGCAGACTGCCTGCCGGGACTCTTTCGACAGCGAGAAGAGCGATCAGCAGCAGAACTCGGGCGCCTCCCTGACTGAAAGCAGGCCTTTCCTGACCACCTATAGCTCTTTCACAGAGAAGAGGTTCAAGAAGGACAGCAAGGATGCCCTGCGCGGCGTCTTCCTGCGGCGCTCAAACACCACGCGCGAGAGCTCGAGGCGAGGCAACATCATCGAGGAGGAGGAGGACCGGGTCGACACTGACGACGACTCCGATTCTCGTTCACTGCAGTCCAGCATGGACATCTGGATGCGGGAGAGCATCAAGCCCGCCAAGAAGGGCAGTGGCGGCAGCGGCAGCAGCCAGCCGTCTCCCGACCTCTTCGGCTTCCCCAGCAGCCCCCTCAAGAGCGCATGGGTCCCCGAGGCCATCTTCGGGGCGACCAGCCCGCGGCCCGGACAGCAGGGCATCGGGTATGACGCCGCATACCTGCACGATCTCCTGTCTCTTCGGCAGGCGCTATTCGCCGCAAACGTCGCACCCGCACCGCCCGACAGGAGGTCGAGCCTGGCCCACACCAACTCGGGCTCTGCGTCTCCGAGGGTGGTACCCATCCAGCCGGTGCAGGAGACCGACTCCAAGTCCCGGCATCTCAGGGGTCACAGCGATACCCAAGCGATTCTCCAGACGCCGGTCCAGAAGTTTGCCCAGATCCAGCCCGGCAGCGAGAAGCGGAGCCACTATCCTCCGATCGTGGGACAGCAGGGTGGGGCCCGCGCCGGATTCAACAGACTTTTCCGGCGCTCGACGGGCGACAACCTGTCGGCGAACAGCACCCCCAAGGCCGTACCGCCCAGCGCGTCGGAGCAGAGCCTGGCGGAGGCGCCCAAGATCACGGCCCTCAACTCGGGCGTGCCATTCTGGATCAACAAGGCGTTGGCGGCGGGCGACGAGAACGATCGCTCGGGTGCGACGCCGCCTCCGATCACGACGAATCCCCGCCAGAGGAGGAGGAACACGGCCGGTGCTGAAATGATGCCCGCCCACTTGCAACTCCACATTGCGGGGAGGGAACCGATGAGCGATATCCCCGAGGGCGGTCGGCAGAGTCCGGTGCCTCAGAAGCTCTCTGCGCCCGGAACGCCGTCCGGGACGGGTATCCGAAGAAAGTGGTTGCCTGCGTTCACCAGGACGGGCAGTGCCAAGAAGGCGTAGGCTTCCTTTTCCGCCCGACTCCGTCGACTTCCATGCCCCTTTCTTCCTGCTCACCCGCTCCCAGCCAGACATGAGAGATGAAGGCACAGCGCGACGGGAGGCTTTTCTTTTGTCGATTTTTTTTTCTCCCTCGGAGCGTGATGATCGCAATTGCCCACCTTCCTTATGTCCTTTGGATACCATCAATGTCTCGGTTTCGTCTGCTTCCCTTTGTAGTTTTTTTTTCATATCTGTCCCCTGATGACGTATCTCTTTTGTGCCCTCACGAACGACACGAAGCGCGCAATCTCTGCTTCAGACATGATTCAACCACTATATAAATCTTTTCTTGTCCCCTTCTCACGCTCATTTGTCTATCCTTTTTAAAAGTATCACTTGTCATTCTTTCACCTCTCCTTTTCCTTTTCCTTGTCTCTTGGAATTCCATGATCGCAGGCGTTCACGGAGAGGAGTCTCAGACTTGGGTAGAGGAGAGGCATCGCCCTTTGCCCTGTCTTGCATTTACGGCGTTTACGGAATATGGGTTTCCCACGATGGCAACGAGTCGACATACTGATTATGAGGAAGGTGAATGACTGCACTGCTCAAGGGGTGAGGCGGCCTGAGGTGGGAGGGTCACGGACGGTAGGACGGTATTTCCCACGGCATGGATAGACGACAGGTCGCAGGATCAAGGACGTGGAGTATCCGTTTGGCTGCGATGACTTGCAGCCTGTTCTTCTCTTCTCTTTTTCTTCTTCTTCTTCTTCTTCTTCTTTTTTTTTTTTTTTTTTTTGCACAATGACTGCACGAAGCTCCTTTGTTTGCGATGTGCCTTGCGCTGCTGTTTGCCTTAATGATCCATCTTGATTCACGACAAGAGCCACGAATCGCATAAACAAAATACATAGCGTACACACGAATAGATAATGAATATGAAGAGATCCACGGAGATTGACGTGTCCGCGTGCGGAAGAAAAGGGGATGATGAAGGAAAAGTCATGACCGATTCTGAGTGAAGGGCTGGCTCATGCATGGTGTTTCTGCTCTCCTGCCGCGTGTCATCTGGATAGACTTGGTGTGCAGTGCGGAGTGCTGCGTTCATGCACTTGAGGCTGATTGCTCGCCGCGGTGAGCGTGAATACGGGGGCGGAGATGGTGGTCTTGGGATGACTTGTTGGCCTTTGGGCGTGGGGATGACCTGTGCGGACATACGGGGTATGTAAGGGCGGGCTTGAATCTTGGTGTGCTTGTATAACGCTAGGGCTTGTGTGTATGATGAGGCTTGCACGAGGAGGGGGATGGGGAGGAAGTGTGATTGAGGGGGGAGGGAGAAAAGGG
>NIGB01000003.1:331816-343094 GCA_003055145.1 Escovopsis weberi | reverse complement strand
CCCCCCCCCCCCCCCCCCCCCCCCCCCCCCCGGGGGGGGCAATCGCCCCTCTCGACCCAAAGGAGGAGCATCATCAATATGCACGCCTGCACACGGACGCTCACGCACGCACGCACGCACGCACACAAGCCTAGCTCGCCCGCGACAGGGTCTGCTCAGTGCTGAACAGGGTCTGGTAGAAGACGAAGGGAAGGGGGGGAGGGGGGGGAGTGGCTCCCTGTACCTCTTACGGACACCCATTGTGTCTCTCTGCCTGTCCTGGTCTGCCAAGGGAGCGAAGCCAACGAGGACTGTTTTTTTTTCTCTTTCTTCCTTCGCGTGAGAAAGGTGAGCAAGTCCCAAGGGGGGCGTGTGTCTCTCCGAAGTGATGCCCTTGGCTGACATTTCCGAGCCAGGAGGAGGTGTGTGTAGAGATGTCCATACCTACACACGACGGCTCGGCATCGACCTCGTCTGTGAGACCCGGAGAATCGGGCACGCAAAGAAACACAGTCTCAGCGTCTTGTGGGCACGCCGCACCATGCCCTCCGGTCTCGAAGGGCTCCCCGTCGTCCCTCTTTGGGTGGCTCGTCAATCTTGCATGTATGTATAAATGTTGCAGTCCCCCCTCCTCCTCCACACACCACACATCAATCTGCAGGCTTACTTGTCGGGGTTATATAAGCGCTGTCATCTTGACCAAAGCGAGCCATCCCTCTGTTGCGCATATACATATACTACAGGCATTGATCCGTCCATACAAATATCCGACGCTTGCCCATCCCATCGGCCATCCTGAACCCTTTTGCGAAGCAAAGGGAAGGCAGCGAAGAAGCATCGAAGAGATCTGGAATCACGCCAGCACCGGCAATAGCATCATCACCGGCACCTACATCAACAACTTGAACCTCTTCTCATACCCGTCACCGCCAACCTGACAGTCTCCTCGGCACCGCATGCATCATACCCTTGCCATCATCAACAACTCGACATCCTCTGTCCGAGAATCAATCTTGTCTTCAGCGCGCCTTCAACTTTAGCCCGCTCCATTCCTTCTCGTCACCATGTGCAACTACATCTACGTGAGTCCAACGGACCTTGAGGGAATGGGACCATTGGCCCCACAGGTCCAACACACGATGTCCATGCGCAAAAGACACAGCCCAGCTCACCATGTTGTTTCTCTCTCTCACAGAAAGAGTTGAGCTGCCAGCACCACTACCACCTTGTCGAGTCATGGTGCCACAAGTACATTGAAACGGCTCGACGATGCCCGCCCAACATCGTGAGCAAGCAGTACTGGTACGTACAGGATGGTCTCGGGCACGACGCCAGGTTTTTGTCTCGGAAGAAAATGAAACATCAGCGCTGACATTTGCTCCCAGGGGCGATGATATCTGTGGTATGTTGGCTTGAGCGCGCCTCAGACAAGGACAATAATGTGAATCATGAGTACTCATGCCGATGTACAGCTGCCTGCCGGGAGCGACAATCACCGACAGTCCACCCTTGGGCGAAGCTCATCCGGCCTCCCCAATCTCGAGTGCCCTCAGACCAACGAGTCTTCACCCGATAGACAGCCTCCCTCATTTACTCTCGTCACACAGCACACCACAGCCTTCTGCTTTTTTATCCTTTTATCATTTCATTTCTTTTCTTATTTTCCCATTATTATCTCCCTCCTCTTCCGAGAGGGATTTTATTTCCGGCACTTTCTGCAGAGCAGTCATTCAGCAAGCCACAATGACAACGAAACGGCCGACGATCACAGCGGTGGGGAGCAGCACAAGAGAATCATTGGGAACGGGATTCCTCTTCAACCTCTTATGCCACCACACACACACACACACACACACACACACAAACATTCGGGAACGAGATTTATTTGAAATCAAAGATGGCATGGAACAGGGATCTAACGACTCCCGCCCAGGTGCAAACTTGGGTGATACCCTTTTCTTCCTTATTTCTTTTTTTTTTCTATTTTTATTTCTATTCTTTTTTTCACCCGCTCATCACTCATCTTTTCTTTTCTTTTCTTTTCTTTTCTTTCCTTTTGGGAACTTCCGCCTCCGCCTCCACTTGCGTCCTTTTCCCCCTCCTCCTCGTCATTTCCTGGATCTTCATAATCGCCGTGTCTGGCTCTTCTATTCGTCCACGGCCACTCGCCGTCTTTCGAGCTGTTTCTGACCCGAGCCTCTTATTGGCAGGCCCGTCGGCCGGTGGCGTGTCATGTGAGGATGAAAAGAATTGATGTTTTACGTATATACATTCGGGAATGCTACATTGCACTGGGCGTTGCGCTGCTTTTTCTCTCTCTGACAATTTGTTGGATATTTATCTGCCTTTTCTGTTGTTGTTTTTTTTTTCTGGTTTATTTTTTGTCCGTCTCATTGATCCGTTATACTATACCTCTTGTCGTTGTCGTCGTTATCGTTTCACCTCTACTTTCTAGGGCTGATGCGAGCACCCCGAAATTGATTGATTGATTGATCTTTTCCATGAGAATACCTACTACTATAGAAAGCTACACCACACAATTGAAGAGAAAGAATTGAAAATTTCAAAGGAAAAGATACTCCGTCAAGAAATCAGAGAACCTTCTGGGTCGTCATCATCTCCGGTCATCCACAGTCTTCAAGCCCCCGGCCACTGCAGTGCATCGTCGCACAGAGACCGACATGATTTCCAAGCTGACCAACTTGCCCCCCCCCCCCTTCTTCCCCCCATATTTCGTACACTGAGAACAATGAGTAAGACGAGACAAGACATTGATCTATCCCGCGCACAGAATACTTGTAGCAGCGCTGCGAGTACACGCGCGCCCCGGTCCGTCTCGCGCACCTGCGACAGACAGCAGCCCCCCTCGCAGGACAGAATCAGAAATGCCTTTCCTTCTCCCCCCCCCCCTCCTTCTTCTTGTACCATCCTTTTTCTTATCCAGCACATGCACCGGTGCTAGCCGACCAGCAAGCGAGATTCCACATCTGCGGAGGGGGATCAAAAGGAAGAAGAAGAAGAAGAAGAAGAAGAAGAAGAAGGGGAAAGAAAACGGTATCAGTAGTATGAGGATCAAAAGGGACTGTGGGGAGAGAGGAAGGAAACAACAGAGAAGGGGGTGACGGAGGGCAAACAGCTTCTCCAGACTTGGCAGTGGTGAGACTCGAGCCCGGGCAAAGCAACGCACGGCTCGGAGCAAGGACGGGGGAAGCGAGGGGTGGCACTGCATCGATGCGCGCAAAGAAGATGCACGCACCTGCCTCGCACGAGCCCGCTTTACGAGCGGCTATCCGCAGGGCCTCGCTGCATCGTGGGACGTGACGGCCGCTGCTGGATGGCTTCCCGGTTCCATTGAGGTCGCCAATGCCCATCCAGTGCGACTGGGAGTGCGGAGTCCATATGTATGTATGCGGATTGGGTCTGCTGCTGCCTCGGCGTCTGCGCCGTGTGTGTGTAGTATGTAATTGATGCATGTATGTACATCCGGAGTATATATGTCCATCTGTACTGAGAACGGTGCGCCAGAGCTCCCTATTGGCAGCGATGGATCCACGGATCGGCCAGAGCTCGCCTGGGAACGGCTGAGGATGTATGTACGAAGAGGTATGCACATATGATGGCGGATGGGGAGCTCGCATAGGCTGCAGCGCCGCGCCGGTGTGGCCCATCTACCTGTGGCTACAGAGACTCAGTCAAAAAGTCCCATCATGATCGATTGACGAATGGCACCGCCAGTGGGGAGAGTCGCTGAGAGGGAGAGGAGAGAACGGCTTGAGACATGCAAGGTGCTCACCTACTTTCATGCAGTGCGTGGGCTATCAAGGTCCTCGTAGATATCGGCCAATCAGGGCAGCAGATTATGGCAGGCCTGGCAGTGGGCTCCCACTCGTGCCTGTGCGAAATACGGCACGACGAGGGTGAAGAGAGAGAGTTGATCAATTCATCGGGCGAGCACGGGTCGCAAACGGGTCGAGCAATCGGTGGTGGCCAGGGACGGACCCGGGGGGGGGGGGGGGGGGTTTGGGGCAAAAGACTGGGAGGGCGCAGAAGTCGGAGGGCGCAGAGAGGACTGCAGCGGTAGCGGAACTTGGGCCTCTTTGGATCCTGGGGGTGGTGGGCCATGTTTCGCCCTATAGCGGATGTTCGAGACAGCGGCAAGACAGCTTCGGGCAAGGAGGATGGACGTCGATTCGAGGCGGCGGTGCGTGGCGGAGGGTCTGGAGCGAGAGGCAAGATGAAGGCCGCGGGTTGCATCATGAGTCGAGGTGAGGATGAGGAGGTCGAAGTTGAATTTGATTGATTTATTTTATTATTTATCAGGATGTCTCAAGTCATACCATTAGGAAAGAGCGCATGTTCGCTTCCTGCCGGCATTGCTGATGCACCTCCTTTCCAAGACTTGGTCGCAAGAGCGCCCATTGCACCTGCCCCCTGGTCCCTGGCACGCCTCGATATAAGCATAAGCAAGTCTCCGCGGCGGGTGAGAACGAGGTACTAAGATGAGTTCCGTGGATTGAATGGATTGATCAATAAGTACTAGGTGCAGAGGTGTTTCTCCATAGACTCGTTATCTGCATATATACGGCCACTGGAATATCAATCACGAGTCATTTGACCTCGTCGTCGTCGTCCGAGTCGTCATATCAATCAATCAATCAATTTGATCTACGGAGTATTTCCTCTGAGAACTGCCGACGCACAATTAAGCTTAATCACTAGAGCAATCTAGATCGTGCCATATCCGGACGAGTCTCAAAGAGGTATCGAGTATTCCGTATGCAGTAGTGGTAGCATTGCCCCGGCTGGAGGAGTCCATGCCTCAATGCACTGCGGAGGATCTGTGCTCGATCGTCGTTGAATTGATCAATCTATGGCCATTGACCCGCGCGATCGGCTCTGCGACTGCAACGCCCGGATACGCCCATTGTGCATTGATGGGCATTCCAAAGTAGATGGTCATATTCGATGTCGATCCCCAACGTCGCAAGTCCATGTTGCCGCTGTTGGTTTGAACCAACCATTCGTATCAATCATTGACAACCCCCTAAATGCCATTCACACATGATTTGATCGCCTGGTATGAACAAGAGAGTCAAATCTCGGAGTCATCCATCCATGTGCCAGCCACATGTTGCATCTTCCCTTCTACAGAAGCTTGCACACCGTGTAAGCAACCCTCAGCCCCCTCATCATCTCCAGCTCCCCCCACTTGACCTTCTTCGCCATGAACACGAGCACCTCGTCCTCGCCAAAGTCGACATGTCGAACCCTCCTCCCGCTCCCACTCTCGCTCCCGCTCTCCCGCCAGACGAGCCCCGCGTCGAGCATCGCCTCCCCGAGCCGCCGCGGCTGGAACGCAATCAGCGCCGCGAGCAGGTCCATCCCCAGGAACGGGTGCTGGCACTCCCCGCCCGGCGCCCTGACGTACATGTCCCGCCGCGGCAGCCTCGCCTCCCACCGCTCGCACACCCTCTGCGGCAGCCCGCACAGGAAGCAGCAGCTGTACTTCTGGAACCGGCCCCCCGCGAACAGCCCGTCCTTGAGCCCCGACAGCGCCCGCGAGAAGGCCTCCCCCTCCGCCGTCCCGCGCAGCGGGCACGCCGCCGACTCGCGCCGGTGGTTGTGCGCGTGCGACGACCCCTTGGCCCGGCACACCAGGCAGCTCCTCCACCAGCTCTCCATCTCGCGCTGGAAGTCCCGCCAGTCCTCGCCCGCCGCCGCCGCCACCGCCGCCCTCGAGCCCCCCGGCGCCGCCGAGGCCGAGGGGGTCGGCGCCGATGACGGAGCCCTGGCCGGCTGTTGCGAGGGCTGAGCCGCGCCCGGCTGCAACGCGGCCTTGAGCGCCTTGGCCACCGCGCGCTCCACCGCGCCCTCGATCGTGGCGGCCATCTGCCGCGTCGCCGCCTCCACCGCCGCTGCCACGACGTGCTTCACGCGCTCCTCGGCGGCCGTGGCGGCAGCGAGCCCTTGCTGCGACGACACCTCCACGGCCCTGGCCACGGCCTTGTCGAGCGCGTTCGCGATCCCGGCCTCGACTCTCGAAAGCATATAGATCCCCGCGCCCGCAGTCTCGCAGGCGCACGGCTTCGCCCTGTGCGACTGAGCCGCAGCCGCAGCCGCCGCAGCCGCCGCCGCCTCCTCCATAGAGGCCGTCGCAGACCCGGCCTGCAAAAGAGACCTCTGCGTCCCCATCTCGTTGGCGATGGTGATGTTGAACAGCGACGTCGGGGACCCCCTCCTGCTCCGCGCCCCGCCGAGCGTCCCGACGATGCTGCTGCTGATCTGCTCGGCAGTCGCCTCGTGGCCCGGCGAGACGGGGCTCTTGTGCCGCCGGTGGCCCCCCGCGGCCACCTGCCTCGCCCCCTCTCTCTGGAGCAGGACGTTGATGTAGTCGAGCAGCTCCTCCCTGGGCGTGTCGGCGTGGATCCCGTGCACGCCCGGCGACGGCCGCGCCACCTTCCTGCGCGACGACTCGCGCGGGTCGTCGTCGTGCGCGACGGCCGGCCTCTTGCGGCCAGCGTGGGCGTGGACCGTAGAGGAGGAGGTGGTGGCCCCGTGGGTGTCCCGGGGCGAGGAGCCCGCGTCGGTTGGGTCGCCGTTGTTGTCGCCGTCGTCGTCCCGCACGGGCGGGCGCCGGGCCTGCTCGTCCTCGGACGGGTGGGCGTCTCTGCTGTCCTGAGACATCCTTGGCGTCCGGGCCTCTGCGCGCCCGGAGAGGTCGTCGCCGCCGCGCGTGAAGGCCACAGAGGCATCCATGATCGTGGCGAGCTTGTCTCTCAAATGGCCCAAGAACGATTGGTCGGGATACGACATCGTCGTCGACACGGGTCAGGGGTTTACCTGCGGGTGTGTGTGTGTGCAGGCACGGTCAATGAGGCGCGGAGATGGCCGGTTCCAAATAGCCGTGATGTTTCATGCGAGGTTTTGAGATGGTTAATTCACGTTCATGACGCGGTTCTCGCACTGAGGATCACGCTGCTTTCTCACTGCTACAGTACGGCCACCCAAAGGGCACCGTTCGCGTTTCCTTGACAGGGATCCCCTGGCTTTAGGCGTGTCGTTTGCTGTCTCGAATGCGCCGTGCATCTTGGACGAGGCACTGTCACCGGGAATCGCGTCAACCGTATGGATTACGAGCACAGAGTATGAAGAGATTTCTGAAGTAGGTTTGGACAAGGGAACTCTCGGACGCATCAATGGCTTTATGAAACTACTGATTCTAAACAGGAATTGTGCACATCATTCGGAAGAAGCCCCTGTGAGATGCCCGATGGCAAAGGATGATTCGTTCCTCTCGACGTGATGCTCTTTCGACCAGCTTGACCCAGTGGCACTCGTAAACTAGTTCCTGAGGCCGAGCCAGTCGAAAGATCATTCAATCACTTCAGCCCGTTCAGAGACAACACCCCACAGAGAAAGTGAGGCGTCCGCCGAACATTTGCTGAGAAAAAAAGAAACGGCGCAGCCTTGATCAGACTTCGCGAACGCAGAGGACCATAACGACGCGGCCCGCGGGACCCGTGAATCAAGAGAACCAGGTGTATCGCAACGACGCAGCCCGGGAGGACCTCGCATAAGAACGGGCCTGGAGAGACCAATAACAGCGCAGCCCGAGAGGTCTTCGCAACAACGGGCCCAGAGGAGCCATAACGACGCAGCCCGAGAGGACTTCGCAAGACAACGGGTCCGAGAAGACCAAAAAACGGCGCAGCCTGAGAGGACTTCGCAAGACAACGGGCCCAGAGGAGCCATAACGACGCAGCCTAAAAGGGCCTCGTAAAACGGCGAGACCACAAGGGTCTCTCTTCAACGACGCAGCCCAAGAGAGCTCCGCAAAACGGCGAGGCCACAAGGGTTGCCCGCGGAACGACGCGGTCAGGGAGAACCCGCGAGAAACGGAAGCAACGGCATGCTCAGTCGTCTTTGTGATCGGCTCGGTGACGCGCGGCGCGTGTGAGGAGAGGTCGCGAAATAGGCGCGGACTGGGACAGGGACAATTTCTGTCGGTCTGGATGAGCATTGCGGCGGGGGTGAGAAACACGCGCTTCGCGCTTCTCTCGGCCAGGAACGCCCGTTGGGGGGGATGCCAGTCATTCGGGAAGAGGCTGACCAGAGAATGCATTCGGAGGCATCAGTCATGAGACTCGAGGTGCAGAAGCAGGATGCTGCATCGAGGCGGCTCGCGGGGTGGCATCGTGCGTGCGGTCGAGGCGGTGGTGGTGATTGCTTTGTTTTGATTTTGGGTTTGTTTTGGTTTGTTTTCGTTTTCTCTCTTGATCCGCGCGCGTCTTGGTTGTTTCCAAAAGGGGGTTGGTCACGTGAGTGGAAAAGGCGGGGTTCCAGTATCGGCGCATGACGTAAGCCGGATTGGCTTCAGAGCAGTGGTCCTGATCTGAGGACATCAACCTTCTGCTGTCTCTTAGATTGTTCTTGTAAATGGTCTGAAGATGGATCTTGAATTATTCATTCAATCATCGACTCAAGAGAATGGCCATGACGCGGTGGTTGTGTCTCCGAAGGTCGATCTCAAAGCCGGCATCATCTGAGCCGCGACAGTTCCTGTGGCTTGGACATTGTAGGGTACGTGCTGGATTGATGCACCGTCAATGCATTGAAATGTTGAGCGCTGGCATTGACGTCCAAAGTTCCCTACATGATGTTTCGTTCATCAAAGTGGTTCGTTCAAGTAGAACACCACCAGGCTTGTTTCTGTGCTTGCAATACTCCCCACGCTGGCAATGAGTGTCGTGGTGAGGCTCTGCTCGCCGAGCCTCCTTGTTCTCATCAAGCCAAGCGCATCCGGGGCGCCCATGCACCCCTCATCCTGAAACGGACGGCATTGCATGGCCTGCAGCGCATTGATGCTAATGCGAATTAATTTATTCGTATATTGAGCGCTGGGATGGTGGTTCGCCGTGTACATACCCAATCTGGACCCCTCTCTCTCTCGGGCAGTGCTCCGTTGTTCCGAGCTCGGGACAGGGATTGATCAACTGCTCTCGCGTATAGATTACGGGTACTATTGAGGGAGAAGAAAGCCTCCAGAAACTTGCCGACTCGGATCAATGGCTAACGGCAGTCGTCCTCGTACGAGTACAGCCAACAGCAGAGGCTGTGTCCGGGACGATCGTGGTCGGTTGGCCGGCTGTTGGGTATGTACATATTTGATAGACTCTGCCCCGAGTGACCATCGGGATGGCACCACGCCGATCGCCGAGCGAGGTTCGAAATGGGACTCCAAACATTGATCAATCAACCCATCAAATCTGTTACCTCCTCGCCATGTCCAACAACGTCATTGCCCAATCTATGAATGCAATGATCGCTGTCATCGTCGTCCCGATCTCCGGTTGTACATATGTAGTCACATGACTACAATGCCATTGATGTCTAGGGTAGGATCATATGATCTTCAGGCGTTTTGTCGATTGCGGGCCCCACGGCAGACGTTGCTCTCATTGGCTGGTTCCAGTTCGGCTAGAGCGCCCCCGCAGCGGGTGAGGCGTTAGGCAGGCACTTGCGAGATGCCCTTTCCGTCTTTAGCAGCAGCCTCTAGCGCCTCTCAATTCTGCATATCCGATTGTTGCATATAATGGATATCGCAATAAATTGCTATCTCGATACACGAATACATCAATCAATCCTCCGTACTCCGTACTACTGGCAACTTCGACGAGTCCTCCCTTTGCTGAATCCATCAATTGATCCCCCAAACGTCGACTCGGCATGATGCGAATCCCTGATCACGACCATCCCCCTGTCCAGCGACGGACTCGATAGCGCGTCGCCCACGCAGCCCGCTCAGCAACGACGAGGCCTCATCATCCAGGACAGCAGGCAGTGCTGTGCAATGCCAAATCACCGACCCGGCCCGCCGGGACGCAAATCTCCCACCATCGCCATCCCCAGCCAATCGCCGGTTTCGCGTGCCAGACCAGAATCCTCCGAGGAGACACTAGATCTGCCTGTATGCACCGCTATTGCTCTCGGTCCCCCTCCAACCCCCCTTTCCAGCCCAGTCTCGGCGCCGTCCTCGTGCAAAAATGCCTCTTTGAGACTCTGCCGTCCTCTCACGAGTCAATACTGTACGGGCACGTCCCCACAGGAACACACTGGCAGCTGTCTTGGAGTTGGGAGAACCCTTGGATCAATGACTGACACATCCACTCTGCAGGTTTTGGCCTAGTACTCGTACATATGTACGCACACAAACATTTTGACACAAACATCATTCCAAGAATGGAATCGCGACGACGACGACAAACGTGGGGCCACAACTCGGCCGTTGTCTGAGGCTGTCTGGCTGTCTGGCTGTCTGGCTGCGGCCTGCGCCAGCAGCAGGATTCGAAATGCTCAGCATGGCCCATGCGAGAGCTACCTGCAACCCGCCTTGCCCGAGCAGGCGTTGTGCCGGCCCTCGCTCCACCTGAGCGGCACATTGAGGAGAAATGGCATCAAATTCTCCGCAAAAGGACCGGACGGTGAGCCGCATCTTCCCTCCCGTGATGGGCTCGGATTGGAAGCGCACCCTGGCTCGCAAGCAACACCCAGTGTGTCTGGATTCTGCACCGTCTCTCGATTCCATCTGCGTCTGTCCCTCGAAACGTCCAGTTCCACACCTTCTACGTGTACCAGTATGCAGTCCCCTTCCTCTAGCCTCATCTTCTGCGCCAATGAATGCCATCCTACCATTCAAACTACATATATATCCTGTGTCTGATATCTGACCCCCCCCTGACTGTCTCTTATAGGGCCCACATCCTCGACTCTGCGAGAGCATGATCCGCATCGCGTCCCGTTGCCGCACTGTCGCGTGCACTGATCATGGTGCATCTCGCCATCTCGTCGTGTAGACGCACACTCCCTCCGCCACTTCTCGCAGCCTGTTCCCGGTCCTTGTTCAGTCTCTTCACTCGCCACCTTCTCCTACTAGCCAGGTTTTCCACAGGGGCACCTCCGACGACAAATCGCCTCCCGGTCTTCATCGCCAACACCGCGACTGTGCTTTCGACCACAACCCCCCCCCCCTTTTTTTTTTTTTCTCCGTCCTCCATCGGCGACCTCGGTGGGGAGAACCCCCCCCCACCCCCCCACCCCCTTGCCCAGCTCCTTTGAGCCCTAGAGCGCGAGCTCCACCAGACCGCATCGCGGCCGGAACATGTGATGTTTAGGCCTCAAAGGTCGCCGTTCCATCCGAAAGAGCCGCAAGCCCTGCAGAGCCCGAGCTTGGCCCGAGCCCCCTCGCCCCTTTTTTTGCTTCTTCCTTCTTCTCTCGTCTTGCCTCTCCCGGGCCCTGGCC
>NIGB01000003.1:300595-324886 GCA_003055145.1 Escovopsis weberi | reverse complement strand
GGGGGGGGCGCGAAGATCCTTGATGGATCAATGAGCTGGAAGTCGAGCCCGGCCCACGACACGGTATAGGCGGAACATTGCGATCGGACAGGGGCTTTAGCGCGCAGCTCTGATGATTTCAGAAGCCACCGAAGAAGCCACCTGGACCTTGAGCTTCCCCGCATCGCCGAGCTCCCCAGCCTGGGTGCCTGACGAGAGGTTTTGGGAAGAGGAGGAGGAGGAGGGGGGGGGGGAGGCAGCCCGAGCCAGTGGTCTCTCTCAGGATCAATGGCGATGGCGATGGCGAAGGCGAAGGCGAAGGCGAAGCCAGCCTTGAGTCGAGGGAAAGGCCGAGGTCTGCAGTGCCGTGCCTGTTGAACGCGATCGGAGACTCGATGTCTGAGACGGCAACTTGTTGCGTGCGTGCGACAGCGCCCTCCCTTGCCTCGGTGACGCGCCGCCTCCCCAGTTGAAGTTGTCACGGCCATATCTGGCGATGGCCCCCCCCTTCCCCCCCCCCCCCCCCAAAAAAAAAAAAAAAAAAAATCCCCCTCCGATGGATCAGCGTCGCAGCTCGCAGGGGCCCCGTCACGGGTGGGAGATGGTGAGACAGGCCCGCTGAGACAGGCACTCTGGACCATGATGCTCGCTCGTCTGGTCTGCCCGGCCGCTGCTGCATCGACCTGCAGGCGGCCTCGTCTACATGGATGGATGGATGGATGGATGGATGGATGGATGGATTCCGTCACTACCTACTAACCTCCTCCGTGCCTACACACGATACCTTGGGTGATCATAGAAATTTCCTGGCCATCACATGTCACTCCCTGCATGGCCCTCGCATCCGATGCTGCCTCTGTGCGCACCTCCTCCAGGTCCTACTATACCTACATACTGTGTGTGCGAGCGCTGCCATCGATGGGGGTTGTTGGGCATAAGCGCGTGCCAAGCCGGGCTCTCAAACGCATCTCTGGGGTGTGACTGACCGGCAGAGAGTGGCATCTTTTTTTCCCCCTACCTCTCTTTCTTCCTTTCTCTCTCTCTCTCTCTCTCTTCCTTTCTGTCTTCTCCTCCATCTTTCTGTCCACCTTCTCCATTTCCCCCCCGTCCATCCATCCATCGCCTGCAGAGACGGTCGTCCTCGGACAGTCTGCCCGCATCTCGCCTCCCGCTCACCCACCGCCTGAGCTCCCGTCTGTCGCGTGCGCCTCGGCCAGGCCGGCATCCAGCATCGTCCATCGCCGACCTCGAGAGAGCAAAGGAATCGTACGAGCGAGTACGGGGTGCGAATACTCCATACACACTCCGTACGGAACAAACAATCTCCTCACCACCTGCTTTGTCATCACCGACCTCCTCCTCCTCCTCCTCCTCCTCTTCCTCTTCCGAGCATCGTCACCGACGCCAGCGACTTCGCATCGATTTACCGCCGTCTTCCTTTGCCGAGCCCTGTCACCCACCTCCAGCCTCCTTGACAGCATCATCGTCATCGTCATCGTCATCGTCATCGTCATCAGCATCGTCGACGTCAACATTGAAATTTGATCGCCAGCATTCACCGCCGCGAAAGCCAACTGTCGATCCTCGATCCGCACTCACTGCAGGCAGAGGACAGAGAGCCTCATCCCGCCGTACGGAAGAACACAACACATGGATTGATTCTCTGCTGCCGATCTTCCTCCTCTGCTCCGTGCCGAGCAAAGCCACACCGCAAACGTTGTCGCTACGACGTCCCGCCTCGACCCGTGGCGCCCTCTGCCCGCAGCTAATCGTCCCGGCCCGGCCTGGTTCCATGGTGAAGCAGCACTAAATTCTTACTGAAAATCCTCCTACCTCCGAGAGCTCCCTCCAGGCGCACGCACGCACGCCCATCGATCGGTACCAGTTCGAGGACAGAGTACACGGAGTACATACGAGGACACATACGAGCACATACATACAGAGTTGGGAGTGCGGAGTACGAGTACGAGTACAAGGACGCTGCTGCTGCTCTTGCGGCACCGCGTTGTGCTGCGCTTGTGTGCCCCATGAGCAGCTTCAGGTCCTGTTGCTCTCGTGCTCAAGCCCGTGCCCGTGCCCGCGCTCGTGCCTGGGGCCTGTGCTGTGGGCGGTTCTTCTGCCATTGTGAGTTGGCATAGAGATTGATTTGGTTTTGATTTGGCATCACCCATTGGTATTGGCATTGGCACTGGCGTTGACACTGGCGTTGGCATTGGCATTGGCATTGGCATTGGCGTTGGCGTTGGCGTCGGTGTTGGCGTTGGCGTTGTTGGCCTGAGATCAACTTCTCTTCTCTTCTCTGCCTACATACTCCAATCCACTCTGAGCCCGTCTCTGGCCGGCCACAGACCAAAAGACCCTCCCCACCCATTCCATCAACCCCATCCATCCATCCATCCATCCATCCATCCCAATCCCTCCCCATCTATCTATCTATCTACCTATCCATCCTTTTCCCCCCCCCTGGGGGCTGGATCGCCAGCGCTGACTCCACCGGCCCTGATTGCGATTTTTCGCTTCGAGCTAGGAGCTGCCAAAACCTCGGAAAACTTGGGTTCCTCCAGCCATGGATCATCCAAGACAATCGCCAGCGCCCTACCCCGGCCGCACCACGGCTCGTCCTCCCTTTCCTCCATCGACACATGCACATGCACACGCACACGCACACGCAAACGCACACGCAAACGCACACGCAAACGCACACGCACATGCGCCGCCCGCGCCCGTATCGACGTCGACCCCCTCTCACCACCTGCACAACCGTGTCCCGACCGCCGTCGCCTACGCCGCCCACCAGCGACGACCCTCCGACACCGTCTACCACCATCGCTCCTCCACCCGCGACTATCCGCCCGAACACGGCCATTCCCGCACCCAGAGCACGTCCTCGCTGCCCTCGTCGCTGCCATCGGCGCCCGACATAGCCCGAAACATGCCACCCCCAACCTCCCCTCCCCAGGCGGGAGGAGGGCATCCACAGCAACAGTCACAACAACAACAACAACAACAACAACAACAACAACAACAACAACAACAACAACATCACCATCATCAACAACAACAAGCGTCGCATCCCGTCATGGGCTACGGGCCGCCGCCTCCTAGACCGCCTCCCGTTGCCGTCGGGCCGCCAAGCGCATTTGCCCCGGGGCGGGAGCTGCCAGGCCTGAGCTCCATCACCCGAGCCGGCTCTACCGGTGGCAGTTCCATGTCCATCTCGTCCATGCTCGGCGGCCCGCCTCCCTCGTCGCGCGATCCCCAGCAGCAGCAGCAGCAGCAGCAGCCCCCTCTCCCGCCGTCGTCTCTTCCTCCTCAACACTACTCACCCCACTCTACGCCTGGCTCCGTCTCCGCCCCCGGGTATGCGCCGTCCATCCAGGCGTCGCCGCGCATGCACTCGACATCCTCCGAATACCCTCCCTTTCGTCGTCCCCAGACCCCAGACCACCAGCGACCCTACGATTCACGTTCTAGTGCTGTGCCCTCGCCCCGCGGCCACTACACGACCACGCCCGACGTCCCCCCTCGCTTCGGCACGCCGCAATCCTATCATTCCAGACACCCGTCCATCTCGAACGAGCCGATGAGAGACCATGCGAGAATACCACCAGGACCTCCTCCTCCGCCACCTCCCCCACATCCTCATTCCCAACAACAACATCAACATCAACATCAACAGCAGCAGCAGCAGCAAGGCGCGCAGTCGAAGTCATATGGTGCAATGCCGGGCCGACCCCCGATGGATGGTGGAAGGGCGCCAGGGGCGCCGGAGGAAATGCTTGGCGGCAGACGCGAGGAGGTAGCGCGGCCCCCGCCGCCGGGAGTCGACTACAATCCCGACAGACCAGGCTTGAGACAATATGCATACGACGACAGATTCCGGTCGGACAGAGAGAGGCAGGGCGTCATGGCCATGGAGAGGGAAGGGCGCGACAGAGCATATTCCGCTAGTGATTCCGGCCGACATCATCTACTGCCCCACGACCAGGCACATCGCGAGCCTCTCAGGAACCAGCCTGCATTCGGCCGGCCCGCCGACACGCACGATCGACGCGATCCTCGAGACGTACGAGACCCACGAGACCCGCGAGATCCGCGAGACCCGCGAGATCAACGGGATCCACGAGATCCCAGAGACCAACGCTGGGCACGACAAGAGGCTGAGACGGCTTATCGATCCTCGATGGAACATCAACGCCCGCACCCAGACTATCCTCCGCCCTCGAATGCCTACCAGCCACATCACGGCCAACCCTACCAGACCGCGCCGCCCGAAAGATTTGTCCCCCCCTCTCATCCTGCTTATACCCCGGGTTCCTCGGTGGCCCCTCCTCCGCAACCTCACGAGTCACCCGACCAAGCTCGAATAGATCATCACCGCCACCCGCAACAGCCGCCGCCGCCGCCGCCGCAACAACAGCAGCAGCAGCAGCAGCAGCAGCAGCAACAGCAGCATCCTCCCCGAACGAGACTTCCCGACGAGCCGATGCAGCCGCAGGCGGTGATATACAATGGCGGCGGCCACGGCCATCACCCGTTCGAGCCTCCGCGAAACCAGAACGGGAGCGATGCGTCCAACGCGAGCATCCACCAACGCAACCTGCTGGCCATCCAGGAGATCAACCGCAAAGGGCGCCTGTCCCCGCTGCCGCAGGCTGTGCAGGGCGCAGCGCCGCAGCAACCAGGGCCCGCCGCGGAACCGGGCATCAAGAGCGAGTTCGGTCGTATGTTCTCGGGCATTGGCAGTGGCGTCGGCGCGATGGGCGGTGCGTCCAGCCCCGTGACGTCCGCGTCCATGGCGCATTACACGACCGCCGCCTTGGCCAAGCGAGATGACAGCGAGGCGACGGCCCAGGAGTCCGGCCCCGACGCGCCGACCAAGAGCGTCAAGGGCAGGCGGAAAAAGCCGAGTGCGGAGGAGGCCCGGGGCGGCGGCGGCGGGGCTGGGATCGAGGATGAGAGCGCGGGGGGCACGACCTCCGTCAGCCGCGGTTCGAAGAAGCCAAAAGGCCACGCGCATCATCATCACCAGTGAGTCTCATGATTGAAATACTCGTCTTTTTTTCTTCAACTACGCTGTGCGGAGCTTCCATTGACTGACCACTGATCCAACCTTCCAAGTAGCCACCATCACCATCACCACCATCACCCCCCCGAAGGCACCTCGTCTCCAACCGTCGCGGCGGCACAACTGAAGACATTAAAGCCCGGCGCACCATCAACCTCGCCCACGGAGAAAGGCCCAGGGGCAGCCGTCCCACATCACCACCACCATCACCACCACCACCACCATCACGCGCCGCGATCGGCCCAGTCGGTTCAACCGTCCCAGCAATTACAGCCACAGCCGCCGAAGCAAACCGCCCAGCCTCCCGCACCGACGATCCCCCCCAAACCGAGAACCGTGGTGTCGTCACTGGCCGTCCTCGAATCCGTGGCGGGCTACCCGCGGCACCACCTCGGCGACTTCATCTACGAGCCCGGCCTGAAGCCCGGCAGACTGCTGCCCAACATCCCCACCCAGCGGGGGTTCTCGTCGAATCCCAAGCCGCTGCCGTGGGACAGGATCAAGGACAAGGAGAACTGCACGCTGACGGTCAAGGTCTCCCACGTCCACCTGTCGTCGATCGCGCGCGAGGAGATCACGGCGAGGGCGTACCTGTGGGGCACGGACGTGTACACGGACGACTCGGACGTGGTGGCGGCGTGCATCCACTGCGGCTGGATCAAAGGGGAGTGGGCAGAGGACGTGGACGGCTTGCTGTTCGACTCGGACGCGGGGCCCGATGCGAAGCGCCGCAAGGTCAAGGGCCAGGACGGCGACCCGAGCCCCATGTCGGAGCAGCTCATAACGGGGCCGCCGCCGGGGGGGCCCATGGCCGTCCCGCCGGAGCGCGACCTGCACGTCAACGTGCTGATCCTCCCGCGGCTCGTCAAGTACGGGGCGTCGACGCGGTACGGGCTGGCGAGCCGTGAGTTTGGCGGGGAGTTTGGCGCGCGGCACGCGGTGCACGACGGGCTGAGCTTCATGGTCAAGAGCATCCGGTGGGTGCAGAACGGGGCGCAGCCGCAGGCGCGGCTCCGGGGCAGGGGCCGGCGCGAGCGCATGCGGGAGCAGACGGCGAGCTACCGCAACATCGAGAGCCTGTTCAAGAAGACGGGCCGCAAGGAGGGCGGCGGCGGCGGCGGCGGGGCGACGGAGAAGGAGAACGTGGTGGGCCATGCGGAGGGCCACGGGGAGTGGGTCGTCAAGGGCGTCGGGGAGGCGAGGCAGGACGAGGACGTGGAGATGGCGGACGCGGAGGTGGCGGGGACGGCGGCGGCGGGGCCAAGGGGGTGACGGGCGGTGGAGAAAAATAATGACAATATAATGAAGGCTTACGGAATGGAACGAGTCATTGGCAAACTACGGACTGCCGTTTTTATCTTCACGGGGTTATCGGATCCATCGGGGACGAGCTTGTGAATTCAAAATGAAACTGGCTTGACGGCCTGCGATCTATATGATGCTGGTATATTTCTTCCCTGATGATGATGTTCTGTGTCGTCCACCGAAATGCCTTGATGCTGTATGCCCTCGACTCTGCAGCAAATTGCGCTCCCACCCTGCGTAATTTTCTCGATCCCCTGAAGATGTCCCCACGCCCCCCTTAGAAATCCGTGACCCGCCCATTGTAGCTCCAATCCCCCTTGCCCCCCCAGCGCAGGGGCTCGTTCTTGGGCCCGCCGACCTCGCCCGTCCTTGGGTTCGTGTCGCCCTCGAACTCGGGCGGCGCGCCGCGGAACACGCCCTGGTTCTCGCTGGCCGCGTTGCTCGCGCTTGCTGAAGACTGTGCCGAAGATTCTGGGGATGAAGGGTCTGAGGATGAAGAGTCTGGGGATGAAGAGTCTGGGGATGAAGATGAGGGTGGGGATGAGGATGAGGATGAAGATGAGGATGAGGATGGGGATGGCTGAAAGGCAGAGGAGACGGCGGCGGAGCGCTGTAGGCGCTCGAACTCGGACTGCTCGGAGTCGGGGAGGCGGGGCGGGGCGGGGCGCGCGGAGAATGAGTAGGGCCGGGCGGGGCGCGGGGTTCTGAGTGCCCTGAGGGGGAGTCTGCGCATCATTGTGGTGTTTTGTTATATGAAGAATGAGACGAGGTGAGATGAGATGAGATGAAAGTTGGTTGATGAAGCGGGCTGGGTTAAGAAGATAATTGAGGTCGAGGTGAGTGGCGATGGCGGGTGAAGTCGGGGCTTGGATGAGTCAGCAAAATTGATGACTAAGTTTTGACAGTGCGGGGTGTCTGAAGTGGTGGATGGACACTGTATTTGGGAAAAAGAAGTGGACGGCGTGGACAGGCTTCTCGGGTTGATCTTGATGAGCTTGCCGGTGATGCATCTTGTTGCTCTTGTCCTCGCAAGGGCGTGGACGACATGCCGCGGGGAGTTGTTCCCATGTGGTGCCCGGCCCTGGGAACTTTGCCTCGGGTTGCGCCGCCGGGTCGGGATGATGATGCCTTAACTCGACGAGCTACGGACGGTGGCTTGAGAGGTTCAATGATATCATTACAGTTACGTGTCTTTTGATGGCAGCATGTGCGGACCACCGTGAGTTCTCCGCTTCCCCGTTGGCATGAACACCCGTCATGATCAATGCTTTTGATGCAGGTCTGTATGTATGTACATATGCTCCTGTTCCGTCGAGCAAGGGTCGGTGGAACAAGCCTGGCCGCGAGAATGACTTGTCCCGCTTCGAGACCAGCTGCCCGATGGAGATAGAGCTGAATCCAGCGATCTAGATCCTTTGACTCCATTGACCCCATTGATTCCATCCTTCCGGACAAATACCAGCGGCTCATAAGAAGCTGGACTGCACGAGGGGCTGCCTCGGCCGACCCTACCCTACCTGCGGCATAAAGGTGCTCATACTCAAGGAGAATCCGAGCAACCCCCATCGAACCCATTGATCCAGCCATCCATCCATCCATCCAAGAAGCCGCGTCATGGCGTCCTGGAAGCCCTCCAGCCTCCTGCTCTTCGGAGCCACAGGCACCATCGGGCGCTTCATCGCGCAGAGCATCCTGGCGGCGCGGCCCGCCCTGGGGTCCCCGCACATCACCGTCTTCACGAGCCCCGCGCCGTCGGGGGCCAAGGCGGAGCTGCTCCGCGGGTGGGAGGCGGCGGGCGTGAGCGTCATCACGGGGGACGTGGCGAGCGCGGCGGACGTGGCGCGCGCGTACGCCAGCAGCGGCGCCGACACGGTCATCAGCTCGCTCGGGCGGGACGCCATCGGCGCGCAGGCCGAGATGATCCGGCAGGCCGAGCGCTCGGGCAGCGTGCGCTGGTTCCTGCCGTCCGAGTTCGGCACGGACACGCAGCACGGCGAGCGCAGCGCGCACGAGCGGCCGCACCAGGCGAAGCGCATGGTGCACCGGCTCGTGCGGGACGAGGTGCGCCGGCTCAAGGTGACGTACGTCGTCACGGGGCCATACTTTGACATGTGGGCGGACACGCCGGCGCTGCGGGACGCGCTGGGCGGGTTCGACGTCGGCGGCAGGCGGGCCGTCGTCGCGGGCGACGGCGAGCAGAAGATCAGCTTCACGACCAAGACCGAGTAGGTCTATCTCTTTCTATCGTCTCAACTTGACTTGATCTGTTTCTTGGAGAGGCTGACGGATGAATGCGCCGCGCAGCGTCGGGAGGGCGGTCGTCGCGGCCCTGCAGCACCCCGAGGCGGCGGCGGGCCGGACCCTGCGCGTGGCCTCGTTCGTCGTCTCGCCGAACCAGGTGCGCGCCGAGTACGAGGCCCAGGCCGGCGGCCCGTTCGACACCAGGTACATCCCGCTGCCCGAGTTCGAGGCCCTCGAGCGGGCGCTGTGGGAGGAGGGCAGGCAGCCGAACGCGACGATCGCGACGCTGCGCCGGATCTGGGCCACGGGCGGCGCCGAGTACCCGGAGCTGGACAATGCCGCGATCGGGCTGGGGGAGGACGGGCTGGAGTCGCTGAGCGAGGCGGTGAGGCAGCAGATCGAGGGCAAATGATGGGACAGATATCTTGATCGTGGATGAGATATCTGCGAAGCTCTTTGTCGTCCTCCCTGTTGGGGCTCATCGAAAAGGGGCGGCCATGTATAGGCACCAGTGGAAAGTAACATTCCATGATCCTTTAAGTCAAAGCCTGATGAGAGACGTGAGATCAGTAAATGATGAAGCATGGAATAGAAGCAAGCAAAAGTTCCAAGGTCCGCAAGAAATAAAAAGAAAAGAAAAGAAAAAAAAGAGAAAAAAAGAAACGACACCTGCAGGATTCGAACCTGCGCGTGCGAACACAATGCCTTGGATACTGAAGATCAGATAGCAGGGCATCGCCTTAACCACTCGGCCAAAGTGTCTTGTTGTTGGAAAGAGTGCAAATAGAGCGGATTATATGTTCAGCAAGCCCAAGGCGATGTCCCCGATGGACATGATTGTGTCGATCAAACAAGAAAATGATGAACCGCGAAAAAAAAAAAAGAAAGAAAGAAAGAAAGAAAGAAAGAAAGAAAGAAAGAAAGACAAAGAAAACAGAGACGCAATGACAAATGGATCAATGCAGTGGTCTGTCATGAAATGATGGGCAAAAAAGAAAGTGATGATTGAGAACCATCGATCTAGGCAGGACTCGAACCTGCAGCCTCTGCCACCGGAAAGCAACGCGCTGCCATTGCGCCACTAGACCTTGTATGAGTGTCTCACGATACAGAGATGCCTATGTATCCAGAGCGGACTGATGATGATCTGGGTGGAGAGGGAACATGGAGTTGAGCATCGTCTGGAAGGTATTCATGAAGTATGTTGGATGTTTGGAGAAGATTTCCATCATTCCATCGGAGAGGCGGGGGATCTGCGACTGGTCGAGCTGACGCCGGCGACGAATCCGCTCGGCTGACGGGGGCACATGCTCGTCTGGCTTGCTTCAGAGCGTCAGCTGAAATTCAACTTTGGATGAATTCAGTATTGATGTATAATACAAGGTCGTACTGTAAAGAGGTAATGGAGCTCATCAAGCCTGGTCAAGCCTTCCGGGATCTGCTGCCAGGATCAGCTCACGATCAGCTCACGGTCAGACCTTCACCCTCTAGGGATCATCGGGAAGCAGCCTTCGGGGCCTTGGTCTCAGTGGCCGAGCAACCAAAGAGCGCCGGTAGAAGTAGAGGTAGTGGTCCTGTTGAAGTCTCTTGGAGACAAAGACCGCATCGCAGGTCGAGGCGAACTTCGGGGCACCGGATGCGCCACGAAAAGGAGCATGCTTCTTCTCTTCACAATCGGGTCCGGCTGGCTGCTGGTGGGACTGTCTCACCAAGCTGCGTTCGCGTCGACGAGCAGCGGGCAGACAACGCTGCGGAAGCCGTACTCCCCCGGGCCACTCATGTTCAGCACCGACGGGACATTCCAGATCTCCATTTTCGAAGACCTCCACTTCGGTGAAAGTGTGTCCCCTCTCTCTCTCCATCCTATCCTGGGACTGCGGCATGAAACATGGATGATGGGAAGAACTGACATTGATGGCGGAAGACGCATGGGAGCCCTGGGGCCCGCAGCAGGATCTCAACACCGTCAGGGTCATCGAGTCTGTGCTCGACCGCGAGTCCCCGGGCCTCGTCGTGCTCAACGGCGATCTCATTACCGGCGAGAACGCCTTCCGCGAGAACAGCACCGTGTACGTCGACCAGATGGTCGGGCCGATGCTCGCCCGGGGCCTGCCCTGGGCGTCGACGTACGGGAACCACGACCGCGACTTCAACCTCGCCGCCGCGGAGATCCTGGCGCGCGAGCAGCAGTGGCCCAACTGCCTCACGCGGAGCATGGTCCGGCCCGGCGGCCGCGACGACGCCGGCGTCTCCAACTACTACGTGCCCGTGTACGCGCCGGGCTGCAGCGAGTGGCCGTGCCCGCCGGAGCTGCTGCTCTGGTTCTTCGACAGCCGCGGCGGGCACCGCTTCCAGGAGCGCCGCGGCGACGGCGACGGCGGCCCGGACGACGGCGGCAGCCGCGTCGCGCTCCCCGGCTGGGTCGACGCCGCCGTCGCCCGCTGGTTCCGCGACACCAGCGCCGCCCTCCACGCCCGCTTCGGCCGCGCCATCCCCTCCCTCGCCTTTGTCCACATCCCGACCAACGCCTCGGCCGCGCTGCAGGCCGAGCACGGCCGCGCCGCCAGCGTCGACCCCCACCGCCAGCCGGGCATCAACGACGACTACCCCATCTCCCAGCAGGCCGCCGGCTGGTGCCCCGACGGCCGCCGCGACGCGTCCTGCGCATACGGCGGGCACGACGAGCCCTTCATGCGCGCCGTCGCGTCCACCCCGGGCCTCATCGCCCTCTTCTCCGCCCACGACCACGGGAACACGTGGTGCTACCGCTGGGACCGCCTCGTCCCGGGCATGGCCGTCGCGGGGACCGGCGTCAACCTCTGCTTCGGGCAGCACTCGGGCTACGGCGGGTACGGGAACTGGATCCGCGGGTCCAGGCAGGTGCGCGTGTCGCTCGGCGCCCTCGCGCGCGGGGAGGCCGACACGTGGATCCGCCTCGAGAGCGGGGACGTCGTCGGCGCCGTGTCCCTCAACGCCACGTTCGGGAGGGACGCGTACCCGGCCACGCCCAACACCATGACATACTGTCCGACATGCGGGTCCAAGGCGAAGAGGGCGAAGAGGAGATGGCTCGGCCTCGTGCCATGACGATGTTCGTTGACATGGAATGATCCTTTGGCACTCGTCTTCCTGTGCTTTCATAGATTGGGTAGGCTCGCTCTTTGAATAATGTAGATTGATATTTTCGGTCAAGGCGTCTCCCGCGATGTTTCAACGACGGATCAAAAGTTGTTTTGGTGTTTTTGAGACGTGAAACGTGAGTGGCAGAAAAGAGAAAGAGACTGGGAATATTGGCCAATCAAGAACCGTCATTTTTTGGCCAGTCACAGCTCGAGCTCGGTGCGTCACTGCCTTCTTTATCGATAAGGAACAGGCGGGCAGCACCTGCCGTTCGAGTGCTCGAGTCAGTCCATCAACTTCAACTTCAACTTCATCTTCCTCATCATAATCATCACCATCGCCATCGCCATCAGCTTCAATCCATCCCTCGAATCCAGCAGCTTCATCTTGGAAACATCTCAGGCTTCAGGCTACTTCCTTTGTCGTCATCGACTCACCGAATCGCCCCCTCGCAGCGAGGCAAGCCAGCATGGCGGACCACGAGAACTCCGCCATCAAACACAACGACCATGTCCTCCTCGTACGCATCCATCCATCCATCCATCCATCCATCCAGCCGAGTTGTCCGTCATCATCATAGATGCTAACACATCCCTTCCCCCCCTTCCAGGACCAGCCCCTTCTGCGCCTCCCCCACGAGCTCCTGCGCAAGAACTTCCGCTCCGCGCACTTCGCCATCGAGAAGGACACCTCGGCGCTGAAGACTCTGCTCAAGGACTCGGCCACGGCGGCGGTGCTCAGCCGCTCCTCGCAGGCCGACGTCCTGCGCAACATCGACGCCATGCTGGCCAAGATGCGCGGCGTCAAGCGCAAGCTCGCCGCGTGCGCCGACGAGGAGGCGCGCCTGCACCGCCAGGCGGCCGCGCGCATCGCGCACCTCGACGACCTCTACGGCATGCGCGCCGTCGACGAGGTGCGCTACGAGGCATGGAGCAAGCGGCGCCTCGACCGCCTGCTGGCCGACTACCTCCTGCGCAATGGCTACAACGAGAGCGCGCGCGAGCTCGCCCGCGAGAAGGGCATCGAGGACCTCGTCGACGTCGACACGTTTGTCGCCATGAGCCAGATTCGCGAGGCCCTGCTGCGCGGCAGCGTCGCCGAGGCGCTCGCCTGGTGCACCGACAACAAGAAGGAGCTGCGCAAGATGGAGGTTCGTCGCCCGCCCCAAGCCCTGGAGCGCCCTGATCTGCCCCCGCAAAGACCCTCGCACACAATCTCTACGAGTACTCCCCGCATGCCATGCACACCGTTCTTCCCCGCTGACCGACCACCCCCAACCGCAGAGCAAGCTCGAGTTCATGCTCCGCCTGCAGCAGTACGTCGAGCTCGTCCGCACCGAGGACCAGGCTAAGCTCAAGGAGGCCATCGCCCACGCGCGCAAGTACCTGCTCCCCTACGCCAAGACGTACCCCAAGGAGATCCAGCAGGCCTCGGGCCTGCTCGCCATCCCGCCCAGCAGCCCCTTCGCCGACGAGACCTACGGCGAGCTCTACAAAGCCTCGCGCTGGCACGACCTCGCCACCCTCTTCACCGAGGCCCACAACAGCCTGCTCGCCCTGCCCTCCGTCCCGCTGCTCCACATCGCCCTCTCCTCCGGCCTCTCCGCCCTCAAGACGCCCGCCTGCCACGCCGCCCGCCCCGCCGACGACGACTCCCAGGCCCTGCTGGGCCACGGCGTCTGCCCCATCTGCTCCACAGAGCTCAACGGCCTCGCGCGCCACGTGCCCTACGCCCACCACACAAAGAGCCACGTCGAGCACGACCTGTTCCTGCTGTCCAACGGCAGGGTCTGCGGCAAGCAGAGGCTCGAGGACCAGGCAAAGAAGGCCGGCCTCCCGCCCAACGTCGTCAGGGATCCCGTCACGGGGACCGTCATATCCATGGACTTGCTGAAGAAGGTGTACATCTCATAAGCTTCTCCCCCCCTCCCCCCCTTTTTTTTCTCTCATTCTCGTCTTCTTTCCCTCTCTCCTTTTTTCCCTCCCTTTTCTTCCTTTCGATGGTCTTCCGGCATTGTGCTTCACCTGTCCACCCTCCAGGCTGCTATACCATCGTGTCCCTGTCCATAATGTTCTTCCTTTCCATTCGTTCATGTTCCGGCGTCCAGGAGTCACACAAGGACGGCAAGTCCATATCACGAAGTCATGTCCCCCCCCTCCCGTTATGTTAATATCAGGACCTCATTAGCTACTAGTAGCGAACTCATCTTCATCAATCTTAAATCATCCACGAATGTCTTCATCAATCTTAATCCATCCGCAAATGGAATCGACCTTCCAGACCTAGATGCAAGTGTCGTGGCCTGCTGCCAAAAAGAAAAAAAAAAGCTCTCTTTCACGCCGCCTAATGCAAGAAATTGATGTCACCCAACCCCCCCCCCCCCCCCCCCCTTCTCAAGAAATCTACACGTAGCAAGCACGCCGCGAAACAGCACGAACTTGGGCCTCTCGCATCTTCACGATCACGGGGAGACCCCCCGCGCACATCAATCGCACCGGGCACGCATCAAGCCAGCCAGGATCTCCTTGATTCAACGTAGAAACACTGGAAACACTACTAGGTACACCACCAACCGATGACATTGAGCCGGACCGATGTAGAACTCCTAGAAACGAACTCCAAAAAAAGAGAAGAAAAAAGAAGAAAAGCCAAAGCGGTTGAATAAAGCACTAGAAAAAGAGACAAAAGTAGACAAACAGTGAATAGACCGAATTTAGAAAAAAAAAAAAAAAGAAAAAGGAAGAAAAAAAAGAAGAGGTCTTTTTGAGGATCTTGGCAGGAGAAGCCTGACTCGTACAGGTCGGTGGCCCTACCTGCCCCCAAACGCAAAGTTGCCAAAGACGCCGCCCCCGCCGCCGGGCGTCATGGGCCCGATGCTCGCGAGCCCGTTGGCCACGCCGCCCTGGGCCTGCGCCTGCGCCTGCGCCTGCACCTGCGCGTGGATCTGCGCCTGGAGCTGGCTGGCTTGGCCCTGCTGCTGCTGCTGCGCCGCCGCGGGCGTGCTCACGAGCCCGACGCTGCCCGTGTTAGGCGTGCTGGGCGCGCCGGCGGCGTTTCCTTGCTGATGGTGTTGCTGCTGCTGCTGCTGCTGCTGTTGTTGTTGCTGCTGCTGGTCGCCCTGGGTGGTGGTGGCGGCTGCTGCGGCTGCTGCTGCTGCGGCAGCGGCGGCGAGCATGGGCGCGTTGAGGAAGTTGACGTCGGGGATGCCGAGGCCCCAGACCTTGCCGACGTGCTCCTCGCGGATGTCGCCGTTGAAGATGCGGTCGCGCATCTGGAAGAAGACCTTTCCAGTGATGAGGGAGTCCGAGCCGGCCTGGTGGGCGGAGCCGATGCGCTTGACCTTGAGGGTCTCGGCGATGTTCTCGAGGCCCGACTTCTGCTCGAACTTCTGGAGGATCTCTGCGTTGGCGGGGTCGCTGGGGGTGAGGAGGCCCGAGTTGTGCAGGCGGATGGCGTGCTTCATGAGGTGCTTGACGTCGTAGGTGGAGGGGAAGTAGAGCTTCATGCGGTGGTCGAAGTCGGTCTCGTCGTTGGGCAGGGGCATGCAGATGAGCAGCTTGGTGAGGTAGCCGAAGTCGTAGCCGCCGTGGAAGGAGATCCACTTGACCTCGTCGAAGCAGACGAGGCCCGAGGGAATGAGCAGCGCGGCGAAGTCGTGCGGGTCGATGCCGTCGCGCTCGAGGGCGTTGAAGTCGATGCCGGCTTGCTGGAGCGACTCGATCGACTTCTCGTTGTACATGTCGTCCTTGAGCGAGAACTTGAAGTTGAACTGCCACGAGTACGGGAACGGGCCCTGGCCCAGGTTGCGCCGCACCGCCGCGCTGAGCCCCAGCTCCGGGCCGGGCTTCGCCGGCGGCGTCTCCCCGTCCTCGTTGAAGAGCGTGAGGCCGATTTGGATCACCTTGAGCATGTCCACGTTGGTCCGCAGGCATTGATAGTGGTAGTCGCTCTTACCGCGAAAGCCCCCCATCGGTCTCGAGACGACTCCGGGGAACTCGGTGTCCTTGTCAGAAAGTCAGCCAATGCCCTCGACCACAAATCATGGATGGGGAGAGAGAGAAGGAGGGGGTAGCGGGGAGGATCCTCTCACCATGGCAACGTAAGGGTAGTGATCGACGAGCTCTCTCAGCACGGCCATCTCCTCGTGGAGGTTGTGTTTCCAGACCTCGCGTATCCGGCCCTTGTTAAAAGGCTGCGTCCTCATGGTCGGGTGCTCCATCAGCACGTTATGCTGCATCTGGGCGCCGTGCTGCGGCTGCTGCTGCTGCAGGGCGGCGGCGGCAGCGGCGGCAGCCGCCGCCGCAGCGTTCGGGCCGTGGGTGAAGCCCATCCTAGCGCTCTGGCTGCCGAAGCCGGAGTCGGAGAAGTTTGGCGTGTTGCCATTGAGGCCGCCGGCGGCGAAGGCATTTGCGTTGGCTGCCGCGAAGGGGCCGAGCTGCGGGTTGCCCCCGAGGTACTGGTTGCCGCCGAGGGGGCCCGCCTGGACGCCGACCTGGTTGTGGGCGAGGAGGCCGGGCTGGTGGAAGGGTGCGCCCACGTTGATAGCAGCCCCGAAGCCGCGGTGTTGCGGCGGCATGGGGGGAGGATGGGGGAGGGGGGCGGCGGGGGACTCTCGGTTTGTCGCAGGGCCACGGCCGTGATGGCAGGGAGTCGTGGGGGGAAGAGGTTGGGTAGCGTGCGTGTGTGGGGAGGAGAGAGGGGGGGGGGTCTCGGCGGCGGCGACTCTGGGTCAGGAGAGATCGTATGTTTATTATGATCGGAGAGAGATGCCCTATGATTATCCTTGGATGTCAGATCGTCGCCCTCGTGGGTTGTCGTCGATGTGGATGTGGATGTCGTCGATCGTCGCGGGTGATTGGGGTTGATGCCGGTGGGCTCGGGGGCTCCTTTTGTTCGCCGGGATGCGCGCGGTGGCGGAGATGGGAGGATCAATGTCCTGGCGGTCCAATGCTCGCAGAGACACACACGTGATGGATCAATGTCGGGAACGATGTCGTCGGGAGTGGTCGTCGTGATGGCCGTCGGGGGGGGGTAGGAATGGTCGATGAGGTCGAGGTGCAGGGTCTGGTGGTTGTGACACTGCAAAGTGTTGCTCGAGGGGAGGGAACCTTGGAAGCGAAGCGATCTAGCTCGGCAGATGGAGGGACGAATCGAGGGACGAATCGAGGGACGAATCGAGGGACGAATCGGAGAGACGCTAGCGAGATTGGGTCATGCCTCTATGGAGAACGGATTGATGACGCCTCAACTTCAAGGCACCATCAAAAGATTGTCTGAACGTCCATTTCCATGCTGCAATCCAGGACAATATATCACCCCGAATAGCCATGGTCAGTTCATTCATCTCGATAATAGATGACTTCAATCCAGTCGTATTCATCCCACAGAGGCCTCAGTATTGCTCCCACTACGCAGTTTTGATGCGAGCCAGCGTGCATTGCCCCTCTACAACGAGCTCCAGGGTAGGCGCATCGAATCCCTCCATGACCACCTACCCTATACCTCATCCGACGGCCATCAATAGTTCTCCCGACCTTTTGCCCCCGCCTCGCCCACCATCCATGGATTGATGGATCGCAGCCTCACGATCAGAGCCACCTCCAAGAGGTAGTAGTATCGCGATCCGCAAACCCTCCATTGATCCATCTCCCACCTCACGCCCACCGCCCAATTGCGCCATGCTGCCCACAAGGTTCCTCCCCCCCCCCCGGCCATGATCCCCCATCCCATTGATGTCCGACCATCCCGCTCGAGCCCGGACTGACCCGCGCCAGAGCACTCCGAATGGCCCGCGGGCCCAAGAACATCACGGGCTTCAGCATGCGCGCCCTCAAGGAGGCCACCGGCCAGCCGCGATACGATCCCTGGGAGCGAGCGTCCGTCTTGTCTTCTCTTCTCTTCCCCCCCGCCCCGCCTGCCTGATGCCGCCGCCGCCCCGCCCCCCCCGAAACAGGAAGCTGACATTGGCACAGCGAGGCCTGGCGATACACAGGCACCTTCTCCCGATGGAACCGCTTCAAGAACGCCTTCCCGGGCCTCGGCACCGCGATCGTCGCCTTCTCCATCTACTGCATCTACGACCACTTCGCCTCAAAGGACGAGCACCACGGGGAGGCCCACCACTAGAGGAAGAAACCAGGCGAGACCGGACGACGACGGAAGAGCGAGGAGAGGGAGGGGCGGAGGCGCGGTTGGGAACGAGCAGCAGAGCGCAGGAGGAGGGCTGTGTACATACGAATCTCATCGAGCAATCAAGACAAATCCATTACGACGACCCATTACGATACACTCCAGGTTAGGACTCGAGGCGATGATCGGTGTCTTTGGTGGAGCGGTGCATTCGGACGATGCGGTCAATACCTACGCTGCAATGAGAAGGGTGGGAAGGGACGGACGAAAATCAGCTCGAGGATCTGGATGTCGGCGTCAGAAAGAAACGAAAACTTCCATATTCTCTCACCACATACACGCTATTTGAGTGGAATATTGCCAGACTAGTACTACTATCAACTGGCACAAAACACCTCATCCGCGGTACAAGTCACACGGTTCGAGACATCCCCAGTCCATTGGCACAAATCACCATGGCCGGCATCACAGCAGTTCCAGGCATCATTCAATTCTAAAGAGAGGCTCGATGCGATTGGTCATTCTATCCAGCACTGATGTCTACTCGGTATCTAAAAAAAAAACAAACAAACAAACAAACAAGCAAAGAACTTCTCAAATCTGGGAATATAACAATCAAAACTGCGCAATAAACCGGTAGTGTCAAGACAGACCAAAAGGAAAAACCAAAGAGCGAAAAAAAGAGAAACCGACCCGTCTTCAAAAAGTAGAAATGAACGAAAGAAGGCAAGAGAGAAAGAAAGCTGAAGGCAACAAGGTAGTAAGAAAGAAAGAAAGAAAGAAAGAAAGAAGAAGAAGAAGAGGAAGAGGAGGATGGAGAAGAAAAACAACAAAACCACAACTCATTTTTTTTCCCGGACAGAAAATCACCATCGCCAACTTTGGATAAAACGAGTTTCATTCATGTCATTCTTCCGGCACTCGAGTATCTCATGAACCGAGCTCATTAACTAACAGGCTAGATGCTTTCACCCATACAAGCGTTATGAGAAGACAAACGGGAGGAAACCAATAATCGAAATCAGGAGAAATGAGAAAATAGACACGAGAGAGATTTGGAGAAATTTCAAAACCGAGAGGATCTGGTGGTCGGAGGGGGAGGAGAAGAGGCCGAACACCCGCGACAGCTCTCCGCGCGTCGTGGGGCCGACCGTGAACCAAGACGACGATGCGTGTGGATCTGGATATTGATGTGGATATTGATGATGATGATAATAATGATGTTGTTGTTGATGTTGTTGTTCGCCTGGCCCGGCCTTCTTTTTTTGTCCTTTTTTTGTTTCTTTTTCTCTTTGCTCGGCTTCGGGGCTAGGGCGTTCCCCCCACCAGCCCAGCCACGAGTGAGATGGCCGGATTGGCTATGCGTGGGCGTGACACTCCTCGGAGGGGAGCCTGACGCCGTTGACGACGTCGAGGACCTCCTCCACGACGGACTCGAGCTCGCCGACGCGCTGCTTGAGGCCCTTGTTCTCGACGCGCAGCAGGCCTACGGTGTCCCAGGCCATGCTGGCGTCCTGGCCCTGGCAGTTGCGGCAGCCGCCGCCGATGCGGAACCCTTCGCCGTCACCGGATATTCCCTTGAAAAGCTTCTGGAAGGCGCTCATCTGAGGCTGAGACGTTCGGACGGGGGCGCGGGGAATAGGAGTAGGCACCGGCGGCTGCTGCTTCTCCTGCTTCTCCTGCTGCTGCTGTGGTTGCTGCTGCTGCTGCTGGGGGGTCGCTTGTTGTTGCTTGGTCAGGGCCAGCGGCGCGACGGGCTGCTCGGCGGGGCCGCCGCCGACTTCCGAGATGATGGATGGTGCGAGGGTGGGACTCCTAGAGCGCGAGAACAGGCTTGCCTCCTCCAGACTGTCCTCGTCAGTCTCAAAGCTAAAGTCGGACTTGGCAGTCTCTCCACTTCTTCTCCAGTTCCTCCGCCGCTGCTGCTGGTCTTCTTCCACGCACAAGTCTTCACTTATCGATCCTTCGGAGGGCACGAGGGACTGTGCCTGCGATTTTCGTCGTTCTTCGAGCCGGAGCCTCTTCTCCTTGTTGAGCTCCTCCATGAGGGCCTGCATGACGGTCTCCGTCTCGGAGGCCTTGCGCGCCATGTCCTCGAGCTGGATTTTGAGGTGGCGCGTGCGGACGTCGGACTCGGCCTTTTCGTCGTCCTGGGCCTCCTTCTCCGCCTTGAGCTCCTGGATCATCATGGCCTGCTGCTGGTAGGCGGCCTGGAACTTCTTGAGCAGGCCGCTGGCGGTGATCTGGAGGTTCATGAGGGCGGCCGGGGTGAAGGACTCGCCCTGCTGCGGCGAGCCCTGGGGAAAGAGGGCGGTCTCGATGTCCAGGTTGATGAGCTCGTCGTTGGATGGCATGGACACGGGCGTCGAGCCGAAGGACTTGAGGCCGGCCATCTTGGACGTGATGAAGGAGAAGGGAGTGCTCCGCATGGGCGACTGGAAGCTGAGCTTGTCGGTGGAGGACGGGGTGGTCCAACCGTCGGGCTCGACGGTCGAAGAGCGTTTGAACTCGATGGGGCTGAAGAGGGAGCGGCGGCGGTTGTGCGCAGACTGCTTGGAGGAGGAGGACTGGGGGAAGAGGTCGGAGGTTCTGATTCTGTCGAGCAGCCTCTCGGGAGCCTTCTCTGGCGACTTGTCGGAGAGGGAGTAGATGGAGGCCTTGTCCGAGGAGGTCTTGTCCGGGTCGGCGGCGAAGCGTGACCTGGAGGGCCGGGTGGTGAAGCGCGCCTTGTGTGGCAGACCGTCCAAGGACAGGTCGGGGCAGTCGATGGAGGACACGGATTGGCGGAGGGGGGACTGGTGCTTGGGTGGGGACGTAGAGCCCAGGCTGAAAAAGCCGTCCTTTCGATCGAGGGAGAAGAGGTGGAGGTTGGCAGTGGCAGTGGCAGTGGAGGTGGAGTTGGAAGAGGAGGAGGCGGAGGCGGAGGCGGAGGTGGAGTTGGAAGAGGAGAAAGAGGAGGAGGAGGAGGAGGATGTGCCAGTGGTGGTTGTGGTGGCCAAGCGAAGAGGAGGATGGGGAGGGGAGGAGGGAGGCGGTGATAGCACAGCGATGGAGGAGGAGTCGGAGTCGTCGCCAGGCGAGAGAGAGAGAGAGAGAGAGGGAGAGGACTCGGACAGGTCGGTCTCGGTCTCAGACCCAGGCAGGGACGAGGATGTACAGGTACTGGCCGGAGTACAAGCGAGAGTCGCCGCGTCTAGTCCCGACAGGGAATCGTCATTTCCTGGATACCCCTGGACGGGGGGGTTCGTCGACGGGCTCTCCATGTTGCAGCGAGAAGTCACACCAGACAGGCTGTTGTTGTGTGGGTGTGGGTGTGAGTGTGGGTGTGGGTGCAGGTGGTCCGAGGCGGGCGCGACGGGTTCAATGCGGTGAGGTGTGTGTGTGTGGAGCGGAGCGGAGCGAACCTGGGAATAATGTATCCTGTACTTGGATGCTTAGCACGGGTCAGGTACAGGTACCAGGCGGGTACCTTGAATGATTGCAGCACTGCAGTGATCTCTCAGCCACCCGTGACTGCCCCGTGGCAGTAGTGGAAGAGGACAGACAGACACAAGGAAGGCAGGTGAGCACACCCGGATGGGGTGGACTGCAGCTGCCAATGCTGGAATGCCAGACTTGATGCTTGCGGCCAGGCAGGCAGCAGGCAGCAGGCAGCAGGCAGCAGGCAGCAGGCAGCAGGCAGCAGGCAGGATGGAAGAGGCAAGAGGCAAGAGGGAAGAGGGAAGAGGGAAGAGGGAAGAGGTAAGAGCCTGCAAAAGGTTCGCCTTCCCTAAACCTGAGGCAGACAGGACTTGGGAGGAAGGACTCAAGGGGACAGAGGGAAGGAGGGAAGGAGGGAAGGAGGGAAGGATGGAGGGGGGCCTGTGATCAATGGAGGAGGGATGGAGTGGAAGGAGTGACCTACCTCGAGGAAGGAGGACCCGAAGATCTGTGCTCAGAGGATCCAGATGATGGATCAATGAATGAATGAATGAATGAATGATCGATCAATCAATCAATTGATTCGATTGATGCTTCCGGCAGGAACGTGTTCCCTGAGGGCCCGAAGATCAATCAGAGCTCGACTGGGAGCCTGTAATATGAACTCGATACCTCTGCGCGCTGTATTCCGTGGTAAGCGGAATGCTGCTTAGTAGTGGTAGGTATAGTAGTACGGCGAGTACTCGTACAGGCAAAAAAACCCCTGGCTGGTACTCGTAGTACTGGTATAAAGTGGCACAGGGACGAGCAACACAGGGCCGCAAGGGGACGATGCTTTGGAACGCGCCGCGCTTTTTGGGGGTGGAAAGGGAAGGGGGGCCGGTTGAGGGCGAGGCCGGAAGGGTTGAGGGAAGGAAGAAAAAATTGGGTATAATTGGGAAAAGGAAAAAAGAAAAATCGAGGTTGTCGTGAGGGAAGCCGTAAGGTAGAAGTAGTACCCGTACTCGTAAAAGAAGAACTTGTTGTGAAAGCGAGGAGGGGAAGGGGAAAAAAATAAGAGGAGGGAGAAGAGAGAGAGAAGGGAAAAGGGAGGGAGGCGGGGAGAGAGGGCAACTCAGGGCGTAGATAAATAAAAGCACCGAGGGAGGGGCAGACCTCAGAGGTGGTAGAGGTAGTAGGTAGTACGGAGTACCGGTAGTAAGTCGGAGAGAGACTCGGAGAGAGAGATCGGAGTCGGAGGGAGAGAAAGAGGAAAGACCTTTAAGAAAAAAATCGGGAATCGAAGCAGGAAGAAAACAAAAAAACGCTCGGCGTAATTTGTTGGCGTACATACTTGATACATACGTACGGGTACGGATGGTATCAATCGTGCATCCGGAGAGGTGAGTGAGTGAGTGAGTGCAGTGCAGCACTTGCAGTGACTCGTCGATCCATCAACTTGAATGATGCAGTGCAGTGTGTGTGCCGCCCGCCTCAATTGGAGACTCTGGAACCGTGACTGCAGGTGGATCAATGGATCAATTGGATGGATGGATGGAATTCACGGTTTAGGAGAGCTTGAAGGTACCTCAATGGCAGGTATCGCGTACCGGTACTTGGGACGTGGGACGTGGGACTTGGATTTGGGACTTGGGTCGGACCTGCCTGAGCAGTGCACGTCGTGGCACGTCGGACAGCCTGCAAGCACGACCGACTCGACCCTGCCAGCTCCAGGCGGACTCAGGTACCTCTCGTATGTACTCATTTGGATTCTTCCTCTTCCACTGCTGAGGACCTCGTCTCTGTCTTCTCTCCTCTCTTGGGGTCTGTCGACCCTCTGCGAGTTGGACTTGAAGCACAAGCACAAGCACAAGCACAGGCACAAGCACCGACGTCGACCCTCTGCGGCCCACACGCGATGCCAGACCGATATTTTGAAACCAACGACAGCTGTCCGTCTCTGCAGTCCCCCATCCCGGTCCGTTGCCCAGGAGGGCGGCGAATTGTGGATGCTGCTGCAGGCCCCGGGCTGCAGTAGCTCCTCTCCCAACTGTCGGAGCCCACGCTGGCACACACAGCTCGGATGGGACCGTCGGCACAGGCCAAAGGAGGACCACAAGCAGACATCAATTGATTGATTGATCCATCACCGATCGACGGAGCGTGAGGCTACCGGTAGGCGGGAGAGGGAGAGCTGCCACTGGAGATTTCTCTCTTTTTCTCGCTCTCCAGAGATTGATTAGGGTGAGAAGCAGGCCGCCAGAAGACTTGACGCTTCGAGAAGCCCACCTTCTCGCTGGCAGATGCTAGACTCTGCGCGGACAACCCCGAGTTAGGTCCCCGGTCCTCGAGATTTCAGATTTCAGAGAATGTACGAGAACTGGATGACAGATGTAATCCTCAATTGCTGACCTGCCGCGTGGATGAGCTGCTGTCTTAGATTGCGCCCAGCGATGGAATGGAGCGTTGTTGAGAATGCTGCTGCTGCTGCTGCTGCTGCTGCTGCCGCCACCACCCATTGGCATTGCGTTGCCGGGCTACTCGACAGACGTAATGGCGACACAGCATGCCTGGGCCTCAGGTATGGCGGCACTCCGTGGAAGAAGATGAAGAAGAATCGGTTCGAGCAGGGAGCTCTTCGCGACCAGCCGGCACAGCTTTCCCAAAGCGCTGGATGAGGCGATATTGGAGCCGGCAACGGCAACGACTCCTGTACAGACGCATACATACGACCTGTATGTACGTGTTCTTGTACATACGAGCTCGTACGAGCACGTCACTGCGTCTCGCCCGCCTTCTTTGCCTTGACCCTCAACAAGGTGAGCTGAGAAAGAGGAGAAGCCGCCGCTGCAGCTGTGGATGCGAACGGATATCGAGGAGGGGGAAGAGATGCCAGCTGCGCAGGCACGACGGGGAGCAATGCGAGAGAGAGATGCTGGCCCGTTGACGCGCGAGACTTGCACCCATCATGTGTCAAGAAGCCGCTGCCATTGGAGTACGAGTACCCGCGCCCCCCGGGGGGGGGGGGGGGGGGGGGGGGGGGGGGGGGG
>NIGB01000003.1:284742-300583 GCA_003055145.1 Escovopsis weberi | reverse complement strand
GGGGGGGGGGGGGGGGGGGGGGGGGGGGGGGGGGCGTTGGAAGAGGGTATTCGTACAGGTACGGAGTACGATTTTTGTGCTCGTACAGGTACGGGCTCCCACTCGCAGACGCTCCCATTCCCCTAGAAGCGGCCTCGAATCCATGATTCGCCCGCTGCCGCCCAGCTCGTGCCAATCAGCTCCCGAGAGGCAATCAGCAAGACAAAGCCGTGATGGGGGAAAGGCCTCTCTGTCTGTCTCTATGGGTGACTCTGGGCGCCCAACAACAGCGCAGCCCGCAATGCACAAGCACGCCGATGGACCAAGCACAAGCAGACGCAAGCAGAGGTGAGCACTTCCGACAGCAGGCATTGCGTCTCGTCTCGTCTCGTCTCGTCGATTGCCATCGGTCGCCCATCCATCCATCGATCCCATCATCCATCAGACTTGCTGGACCGCTACCAAGAACGGAGTATGTACATACGTACATACATTCCGCGGTGTCCCGGGTTTTCCAGGACTTTCCTAGAACCGCAGTGATCACTCATCTGTATGGAACAATGGCGCCTTCAAGCATCGCGCATCATGCATCATGCATCATGCATGCGCCTATGGATGGATCTTTATGCATCCCTCATGCGCCTTCGCAGCTGCTAACGCGATACAAGCAAGGTACTCCGAGCCTCCATACTGCAAGAGGCAGCACGAAAGGTCATCCCCAGGTGCCCCCAACAAGGTCCGAAGCGCTCACAAGTGGCTGGGGCTCGGGGGGGCTGGGAAGAAGCCAAGTGCATGCCAAGAACCCCCAAGTCCTGCGGGCTACAGCATTGTACCTGCTTGAGTTCTACTAGTGGGTGGGTGTCCTGCTGGCTGGTGGGCCCAGCAGAGCGAGCGACTGAGCAAAGAGGCGGTAGCGAGACGGGGCGTGGTCTCCGCGCTCGTGCTCCGCGACGCTCGATCAACAAGTCGAGGAAATCTCTGTCCGGGCCGACAACGGATGCAGTACGGAGTACTCGTACTCGTACGGGATACTCGTACGGAGAAGACACCCGTCTCGAGACGTTGGCCGGCCGATGACATAGACATGGCCAATCAGAAGAAATGAATCCGAGGGCTTCTCGCCAAGGGTACGGAGTAAAACGCGTCGAAACGCGAACGGACGAAAGGGGATGGCTGACAAGTTGCGGATACGGAGCACAGATACGCCGAGCGCCCCCGGCAGGACTGGCACAGTCCAGACGTTACCGAAGCAACAGCGAGGTCCTCTTCGTGCTCGCGCGCGACAGGATTTGATCCGGACCAAATGAGCCTTCACCGTGAGATGCTGCGCGGCCACCGGCCAGCGGCCAGAGAGTCGCACGGGATGGATATAAAGCGCAATGCCTCCCTCTCCCGTTGCCGCCTCGCGATCCATCGTCCCGGCGCCCTCTCTCCAGCTCGTTCCGCGCGAAGCGGACCGTTTCCGAGCTGCCGAGTGACGAATTGGCACTGTGCTCGGCACTTCGAAATCGGCGCTCACGTGCAACCTCCTCCAACCTCCCAACCTCGTGCTCCAACCTCATCCGTCACAAGCTCCTCGAGAATGCTCTATATGTGAGCCATCCGAACGGAATACAGTAGCCCTCCACGAACCCGCCAGCCGCATCACATGCCTCCTTGGACCTTGCGTCTTCCATTCCGTCGCCGCAACGTGACAGCTGCGAGACGGACGGATTCTTTGCACAAACTCGCATGTGCCTGCCTGTACGGAGCACAACGGAGTATGTATGTATGAGTACGGATTTTTCCGTCCGGAGCACATACATACGGTGAGCGCGCCGACGCAGGAACGGCGCACAGCTTTGCATAAGACATACCGCGCATAACGCCGTCCTCCGTCCCTCCATCCGGCTTATGCAGAAGCAGAAGCAGAAGCTCACGGCGGCATCCGCCCTCGCAAGTCGTGGGTACAAGCAGCGATGTGACGGGTACGCGGAGCCCCAGGGTGCAGTACAGGTACATACAAGTCGATACTCACGCACTTGTACGAATCCGTACTCGCACAGCAGACTGCTCACCGCGTCGCATCCGGGACCCGCACCCTCGCGCCGGCCTGCTCCGTGCCTGCGTCCAGCGGACTAGAGCTGCAGCGCACAAGGATGCGGACACAGAACGGGACATGCGCATTTGGGGGGGGGGGGGGGCACACCGTCCTCGGACTACTGGTACGGAGTACAGAGCTGCAGCACAGCGTGCATCTCGGTATGCACGGGCAGGGCGCTCAGCTCCGTAACTTGCGCGCCTGTTGGCTCCCTCGACGGTGCGCGGGTTACGGTCTGGGACTCACCGTCGCAGACTCGCAGGATCTCGCGTAATATGGGGCACCGCTGCTCCGTACTCCGTATGTTCTCCGTAACGTACGACCAATCTCCATCCGTACCTGTACGGGAGAGGCCGTATCTGTACTCCGTACGAGTACATTGGACGCGATGCACCCTGCTGCACTGCTGCATGGAACACAGGCAGAAGCAGTCAAGACGCGCTCCGTTACTCCGTACTCCGTATGCCGCATGAATTACTGGTACCCTGTATTACCGACGGAATCTCGGGAATCGTCCAGAACCGTACGGAATACTCCGTACTCCGCAGAGGAGCGATTACGGTCTGCTCGTGCTCGACGGATTCGCCGTCTGACTGTGACTGCGATGACTCTGGGCATTCGTGCTCTGTGACCGTACTCTGTACGGTGTACGAGTACTCGTACTGCATGCACGGAGCGTGGACGGACGGTGCCCACGGAGTACAGCCCGGGAACTTGTGGTGAGCGGCCAGACACCGAGTTGCCATTGATTGATGAAATGTCACAGCTCGGCCGGAGCTCGTACTCGTACATCTACCCTCCAGTCCCGCGGCGCGCCATGGGAAAACCGATGCATGGAGATCTCTCTCCCCTTTGCGGAGTACTCCGTACTGGTACCCCGTCGTGCCTCGCCTCCTCACGTCCTCGCGAAGCATTGATGGTCCCGGGAATACGGAGGGCGCAGAAAAGGGGCGAAACATTCAAATTCGGCCGTCTTATTCACAACCGACCGTGCCAACTCGGCACGCATCTCTATCTTCTCCGAACCCCGTACGGAGTATGAGTAGGTACACGTCCTCATACCTGTACTCGTACTCAGTGGTACGAGTACTATAACACCCCGAGCAGCCATGCCCGTGCTCCGTACCTAATCGCACCCTCGTAACACACTTGATAGGACCCAATGAGAAATAGAAACGAGGACCCGTCCACCAGGCAGGCTCTTCCCAAGCAGCCCCCCCCCCGACCTCTTTCACCCTTCACCCTTCTTCCCTCCCGGTACCCAGTCCCAGTCCCAGTCCCAGTCCCGATCTATCAATCCCATGCTGCTGTGAGAAACTCCAGACTCCGTGCCGTGGATGTGAGACCCCCTTATCGTGCCCAGAACGTGGTGTCAGGGAAGCCCAGAGGCGCACGAAACGCGAGAGACAAAAGCAAAAAAAAAAAGGAAAAAAAAAAAACACTCAGAAAAGGGGAGGGAAAACAAGGCAAAAAAAAAAAAAAAAAGAAAACGAAGCAAAACAAAACAAAACAAGACAAAGCACTTGTCAAACTCCAAGCCGTGGCATGGCGCCTCTGTCCCCCCCCTTCTTGGACCCTTTCTACCCTGAACATCTACATACGGGTGCGTGTGGTCGATGCTCGTGTTTCAGACACACGACGCAGAGAGAGACCGGGCTGGGAGAAAAAAAGAAATTCGAGACCGGGGTGGAGCCGAGCAAAGAAAGGGTACTCCGTACGAGGAGGGACGAGACAACGCGAGATGTGGGAAGAAAAGAAAGGAAAAAAAAAAGGATCAGATAAAGGGAAGAAGGAGGAAAAAGACAACAAGACAGCAACTCGCGTGCTGGGGATATCGAGCAGGAAATATCGCAAATGCACCACCCTGGGCCTTCGGCATGCTGTGCTCCGTTCGTTTGGTCTGTTCTCGTCTGTTCGACTCGTGGTCATCGCCGCCCTCGCCGTGTCAACATCGGGGGCGTCGACGTCATCGTCGGCAGGACTTGCGATGGAGCTTTGTCTCCTGAAAACTTCATTTGAGGCGACGCTCTTGAAAAAAAAAAAAAAAAAAAAAAAAAAAAACTCGGGAAGAAAAGGGGTGGGTGTTTTGGCCTGGAAGAGGCACTGATGATCTTTGCATCGTGACTCCCGGGCCGTGATGATCTTCATATCGTGATTTTGGCATTGATCATCTCTTCTCATCGTGATTCTACGACCGGAAAGTATCGAGGTCCCGCGAAGCCTCGGGCCATGACGGATTGGATGTCGATGTTGCTCCCGGGATCGTGCTGAGAGCTCCACATCTTGAGCAGGATGAAGCGGCCGGAGACGGGCGGGTCGAACCGGATGGTGCACTTGCTCTTCTTCTTCTCGATGAAGAAGCGCGCGTGCGGGACGAGGAGCGAGCCGCCGCCCACGGCCCGCATGGCCTCCTGGGTCGCGTTGGCGTGCGCGTCGTAGGCGTCGGCGAGCGACATCTGGGCGTCGCGCTCCCGGTGGCGATCGCGCTCGCGCTGCTCGTACCGAGCCCGGTGGAGGGCCTGGCGGCGGCTGTGGTGCAGGAGGATGTCGTCCGCGGGATCGTCGGAGCTGAAGGGGTCCGGGATGTCCTCCGGGTCCGAGTCTTGGTTCTCGAAGGGTAGGTAGCCGATGTTGGGCGGCCCGCGGAAGGGCCGAGAGCCGGCGTAGGCCGCCTCGTCCTCTTCGTCGTCGCTGCATTCGGTGGTGACGCGGAACTCGGGCTGATTGGCCGCAAACTCCCGGGGCATCTGCGGGACGCGGTTCTCATCATCCTCATCGGCCCGATTGATCCAAGACCGTCGCGCCCTGGTGGTGCTCGTCGAGCCGTCGTCGTGGTGTCGTATGGATATGATGTGCCGACCGCTGGAACGGTCGTCTCCGCTTCCAGGCCCCCCCGATCCTCCTCTCCCGCTCGGTGATCGGCTCTGGGAGGGCTGGCCGTACTGAATCTGGTACTGGGCTGTGCGACTCAGCATGTCATCTTGTTCCATGGCTATGAACACCATTCCTTCTCGCACACTGGAGGGGTGCCACGGTTAGTCAAAGTCTTTCTTTCTCTTTCTTTGTGGGGAGTCGCGCGGAAGAGCAGTCCAAAAAAAAAAAAAAAACGTACGGGTGTGAGTAGCTCGTCCGGGCGGGCGCCTTGATGATGAGCTCCTGGAGCGTGAAGACGGTCCCGCCTTGGTGTCTGAGGACGACGTTGCATCGGTTCCCCTTGGTGCAATAGACGGAGCAGTCATTCCTGAGGATGTTCTCGGCGGCGTACAAGGCCTCGTTGAGGAATATGCCGCCGTCGCAGCTCACAATCTCCATCCTGAGTTGACCTGCTTCGACCTGGCCGTACCTGCCGTAGCGGAATACGGGCAATCCCGGGCCCGGTCGATCCAAGTCTAGCTTCCGGCGCTTGCTCCTGCGATGATCGTCGGGGAAATCGTGGGATCGAACGGGCGGGGGCGGCGGCGCGGGCGGTGTGGAGGACATTGGGGGCATGAGGGGGGACAGATGGGCGTGTGTGGTGAGGTCCAGCAAGGCGCGCAGGTGGGTGTTTGCCTCGTCGAGAGATCGGTCGAGGTCGTCCAGGTTGGCCGCAGGGTGGCCTTCGGCAGCGTTTCTCATGTGACCTGCTCGTCGCGAAGCTGAGGGCCAGATGTATCTGTCCATGGGATCCTCGTGGGGGGAGGGCAGCCTTTCGTCGTGGTTGCGGATGCGTTCGGCTCGGCGCGCGGCGACCGTCGACCAGGTGGCCGTTCGTAGCCGGCTGGAGGGCGGCAGAGGAGAGGAGGCGCTATTTCGGCTTCGAGGGGAGTTGAGAGTGCGCAGGGTCGGGACTCTCGCCCTCGGGGACAGAGGAGGGTAGTTGTGGTCGAAATCTCGCGAACGGTGTCGGTGAGAGTTGGGTCCCGACCTCGGCCTTGAGGTCATTGTTGATCCTGATCTGCCTGAACGAGCCTGAGCCGTTAATATGCTGTGCTCTGTACTCCGTACTCCGTACTCGACAAGGTTGGCGAAAGCCGGTATTCTTCGGGTAGGGGAAGACGGCAGGGCGTAGTTGACGATGAATACCCGTACGCACGAGTATGTACTGGTCCACGGCACTCCGAGGTAGTAGTAGTTCGGTGCAGAGTCGGAGCCTTTCCCGATGGGGACTTTATTCTCGAAGCTGCACGGGTGGCAGAGGATGTCGAATGATGCTGACCAGGAGTGTTAAGAGGGACTGGTAAGATTGCCACGAGCAAGAATGACCGGGATTCGGATGATGGCTGCGAGGGCAGTCGAAGAGCAGACTAGCCAGGGTCAGGATCCCGAACCAGAACCAGAACCCGAGACTCTACTACCAGTACTCGTACGAGTAGCACTCGTACTCGTAGGCCGAGGTGGGGGAGAGAGAGAGAGAGAGAGAGAGAGAGAGAGAGAGAGAGAGAGAGAGAGAGAGAGAGAGAGAGGGAGTCGACTCACTCATTTCCTCGCCCAAGACGCAGCAAGATGGGCAGAATCGGGCGTGAGGGATGGAGGGGAGGAATATCCTTGCCCCTCTTCTCCCTGCCTGAAGGTGGATGGATGATGACCCTGTCGCACAAGGACCGACCTCTAGCAGGTCGAGTGTGCTCTCCGTTCGGAGTCCTCCGCACTCGTATTGCGTGCCGGAGCTTGAGCGGTGCAGTCTGGGTAAGTTGATATGAGGTTGCTTCAGCGGTGTGTCGTCAGCGCATGTACGGAGTTCCCCGTGCCCCGTACCCGGTATGTATCTTCCTTGGACGGCTTCTCCTCGAGGGATCCGGGTCGGGTATCAAGTTGTCTGTTGCGAGCGATGTGGAAGTCTTATTTGGAAGTCGTTGAGAGAGGAGAGTGAGTGATGGATCTACTCGGTGTATTGCTGGATTGATGGCTTGATTGATTGATTGATGTATTGCGTCCGTCACGTTGCGCCAACTAAGTTGCTCTGCCTGTCTAGACGATCTGAGGAGCCCCGAGTCGTTTTGGGCCGATGCGGGGTTTCCAGCTTGGATATCGATGTAGTGGGTGTTTGCAGGACAGGTTGCTTCGAGGTAAATATGACGAAAAGCCATGGCATCATATCAGGCTCATTGTGCTTATGAGACATCTTATGACCACTACGGAATACTTTATAGATACTTGCTGGACAACGCAGAGTACAGAATCACACAGTACAAGAAGAGAGCTCGATGGCGAAAAATGCACTGTCTCCTTACTGTAGTCGTAAATGGCAGTCGCACCCGAGCTGTGATTGGTCGCTTCAGACAAAGACGATCATAGACGCGGTGTGTGTTATTCATCAGTGGACTGTCTTTGTACATACAGACAGTACTATATTGCAGTAGACCTCGATATTCAAAATTTTGCATATTTCTTATGATCTCTATATCCCAAAGTCCAAACAACATGACATTTGCATTCAGAGTCAAGGCGCAGACTCAGCTCCTGGAAAGCTTGAACCCTCAAGCACCTTGAAGTCAGAACCCGAGGTTCGGGTCGAGCTGATGACCTCTTATCGATAGCCTCCAGCGGTCTCAGTGGGCCGCGATGCCCTGTGGCGGCTCCTTCCTCAGCGCCGCATCCGCTGTAACGTCTCCCGGGCTCTGATTGGCCCGTTGAGACACCCGCCACGCGCGGCTGCAGACGAGGCTGCGCAGCTTCACTCTCGCATCTCCGAGGGCATCATTGACTCTCTCTTCACTCTTCACCCTCTCACATCCACAACTGCCATCGCCATCCATCTATTTACTGCTCAGATTTACCGTCTTGATTTTGACATCCTCATCCCGCGCAGCCGCTCCTCGTCATCGCGAGTAATCCGTTCGACAGCACCCCAGGGCTCCTGAGACCCTCTTTCTCAAATCCCGTCAAACGGCCACGGATGCGAATCCTGGATCCCGAGTACGAGTACATAGAGCTTCCTCGCATCACATCAAAAGCCATGGATCCAGGAACATCAGTCAACCCTCCCGACCCGCCCATCCCGTCTTTCATCCCAGACCCGGCCCTGACAGCCATGGCCGATCCCTCAGCCCTCACAGTCCCCATCCTCCACAACGGCGGCGATCCCCAGGCCGCCATCCCCCCTCCAGCCGGCAGGACCGTCACGGCAGGTGAGTTTCCAAGACCATGACCATGACCACCCCCCCTGGTGTCGATCTTCCAAGCTGACCCCCCCGGGCCAGACGAGATCGCCCTGTATGACCGCCAGATCCGCCTCTGGGGCATGGCGGCCCAGGCCAAGATCCAGAGCGCAAACGTCCTGCTCATCACGATCCGCGCGCTCGCCAACGAGGTCGCCAAGAACCTCGTCCTCGCCGGCGTCGCCTCCCTCACGCTGCTCGACGACGCGCGCGTGACCTCGGCGGACCTCGGCGCGCAGTTCCTGCTCGCGGAGTCGGAGCACCCCGAGGAGGCAGCACCCGCAGGCAGCAGCCCCGCGGGGGGCAAGCCCGGCCACGGCCCCGACCACGGCCCCGACCACGGCACCCGCCCTGGTCACGGCACCCGCCCCAGCCCCGTGGGCCTCAACCGCGCCGAGGCCGCGCGCCCCGCGCTGCAGCGGCTCAACCCGCGCGTCCGGATCCACGCCGACCCCGCGGGCGTGCGCTCCAAGCCGCCCAGCTACTTCGCGGGCTTCGACGTCGTCATCGCGACGGACCTCGACCCGGACGCGCTGCACCTCATCAACACGGCGACGCGCGTCACCGGGCGCGCCTTCTACGCGGCCGGCACGCACGGGCTCTACGGCTTCATCTTCAGCGACCTCATCGAGCACGACTTCGTCATCCGCCGCGAGGTCGGCAACGTCCCCGCGCGCCGGGGGCCCGAGACGCGCACGCGCGCCGTCGTCGCCGTCAGCACCACCGACGGCCCCGGCCCCGGCTCCGGCGCAGGCGCAGGATCCGCAGGATCCGCTCCCAGGCCCGTCGAGGCCGTCACCAAGCGCGAGCTCTACTCCACCTGGCTCCTCGCCTCCGACGCCGCCCTCCTGCCCCCCGAGTTCACCCGATCCCGCCGCCGCCTGCGCAGCGTCTCCCCCGTCCTCTCCTGCCTGCGCGCCCTCTGGGCCTTCATGCAGGCCCACGCCGGCCGCGCCCCGTCCCCATCCTCCCGCGACGACCTGCGCCTCTTCACGCAGCTCGCCACCCTCAAGCACCGCGCCCTCAGCCTCCCCGCTGAGACCCTGCGCCCGGACCTGCTGCGCAGCTTCCTCCAGAACCTCGGCTGCGAGCTCGCGCCGACCGCTGCCATCCTCGGCGGCCAGCTCGCGCAGGACGTCATCAACGTCCTCGGACAGACGCAGCAGCCCATCCAGAACATGGTCGTCTTCGACGGAAACACCATGGAGGCACCCATGTACGCGTTCCACCCGGACGGCGCACTCGGCGCCGGCCTGCTGTCCCTCGGCGCGGACCTCGGGCCCGTCGTCCCGGGGCCCGACATGATGCCGGCGTTTGCCATGCCGACCGCACCGCCAGACCTGCCAGCGCAGCCCGGGCCGTCCAACTGATGAGGATGAGGATGAGGATGAGGATGAGGATGAGGATGAGGATGAAGATGGAGGAATTCAGGATATGTGGATCCGATTGGAACACCACCACATCCATGTACAGTAGCCGAGGCATCAAGCGACCAAGCCGTCTTTGCATAGCAAATGAGTTCACGACCCGCGCGAGGCCAGTCAGGACAAAGGGACCATTACCAGACATTCACCCAGTCAACCCCCTGGAAGAATCCAACCCAAGGATATACGGAGTAGATCCCTCTCATCAAGCCATAAGGTCACCTTGAACGCACAACACCAAGCCGAGCATGAAATCCCGGCTCGACATCACAATCCCCTGACATTCTCCCCCAAGCCCTGCCCTGCCCCTCGCGCTCTACGTAGTACTACAGAGCCCCCTTCTCCCCCCTGCGACGCACATCCACACATCCCATCTCCCTTCACATCAAAAACCACGTACGGGGTCCATTCCGCACGCAGCACTGGGTGCACTTAGTCCGCACTCGTCAAGATTGAAATATCAAGAAAATCGCATTTCTCTATCGCCGATTGTAGAATCCCCGCGGATCGGAACAAGGTCTCCTGAAGCCCTCTCAGACTTGGTGACACAAACTTCCCAGAGCACGCTCACCTGAAACCCCGAGTCTAATCCTAAACCCAAACCCCCGCGTCCAATCGCAAGTCAAATCACCTGTATCCGCATCCGAATCCGTATCCATACCCGTATCCATGCCCGTATCCCTATACCCCTAATCCATACCAGACGAACAGTCCCACCAGTGGCGAGTGGCTGATGAGAAGACGGTCCTCTGAAGCCTTCGGAGGACTTGAGGACACATAGTCAAAGCGAGCCAAACGCGGAGTGCTGGTGGGAACACGCGATCCCTTCAATCCAATTCGAAAAGCATACCAGCTCAGCAAAGCAAAGAGCAGATCCCCTTTCATCCATCCACTCTCTCTCCCCCGTACCCGTTTTTGTTCTTTGAAAAAAAAAGAAAAGGAAAAAAAAAGAAAAAAAAGAATTGGACGCACGCACGCACGCACGCAAATGGCAAAGCATGTTGCGGAGGCCTCATAAACCACATCGCAAAACCAGACGAAATATCAAGCCGGCGCAACCAAGTCCAATTCCTTCTTTCAAGCCGGCGCAACTGTAGCAATGTCCCGACGCCAAGGCTGAGCACACAAATGCAGCCTCGGCGGGACCCCTAAGCCGAAGCAATGTCTTTTTTTCTTCCCCTCGCTCGCGCAATGTCGGGGAGTCTTCCCCAGGGGTATCCCGTAAATCAGATTAAAAAAGAAGAGAAAAGAAAAGAAAAGGGAAAATCAGAAATGAGAAACTTGCAGTGAGAAGTGAGCGCAGAAACGGCTTTGAAGAATCAAAAAAAAAAGAGAAAAAAAAGAAAAGAAAGAGGCTGAAGAAGCACAAGTCAAATACAAAGTAGAGTAGAAGCAAGTGGTTTGAATGGATGAAAATCAAGTACCGCGAAGCAAGTGTTTGGAACAAGGAAAATCAAGCATCGCGAAACAAGTGTTCAGAAAAAGGAAAAAGAAAAAATCAAGGCAGAGCAAGAATCAAAGAAACAAAAGTAAGGCAAAGCAGGCCCCTCGAGAAAAGTTGTTCGAGAGGAAAAGGGCCCCTCGATGCAGGCCTCGCTCACAGGCTATCCGGGACAGTAACGCCCTCGCCGAGGCCGGGGCCGTGACCCAGCTGCCGAGACCGAGAACGAGTCCGGGCCCGGGTCCGGGCAGATACACCCTGCTTTTGCTGCGCCGCGGCCCTGCCGCCCCTCTTTGCGGTGTTCTTCCGGGCAGCAGGCGCCGGTTTCGAGACGCCGGCCGCGTGCTTGCATTTTCTCGGGGGCAGTTGACGAGTCGATGTTGCTGCCGCATGGTTTTGGTTTTGGTTTTGGTTTTGGTTTTCTGTGCTTGCGATCTCGACGTCCCCATTGTCGGTCATCTCGCCGTCCTCCTCCTCATCCTCCCCCTGCTGCTGCTGCTGCTGCTGCTGCTGATCGATCTCCCTGGCAGGCGTTTCGATAAAGAGGGAGAAGCCGAGGACGGCCCGCCCGCGGGGCGGTCTCAGCGGGGGAAGCGCCCCCCCGTCGTGGTCGCCGTTGTGGTGTGTTGCGGATTCGTCCGTTTCCTATCTGGACTCATCGGGTCCCCCGCCGCCGCCGCCGCCGCCGGTGCCATTGCCGTGCGGCTCGGCCGTCTTGTCGGCCTTGCTCCGCTTCCCTAACTGATTCACGTTCCATCCACGGATTAATGTCGGACCGGTAACAGGCAGGGCGGTCGAGGGACCTACCTCCTTGTGATCGTACGGGATCGTCTTGAGCTCCGGCTGGGCGGAGTAGATGCGGTGCGGCGGCACGGGGGCGGGCTGCAGCTTGCGGTACTTGCCGGACGCGTCCGACGAGATGGACCCGGAGCCGCGGTGGCGGTGCGCCGACGACGGCGGGCTCTGCGCCATGGGGCCCAGCATCGGGTGGTGGCTCGGGAAGGGGGGGGAGAGCATCGGGTGGGGAGGGTAGGCTTGCTGCGGGGGAGGGGGAGGCCCGGATGCCCCGATGTAGGGCGGCATCTGATGCTGATGCTGCTGCTGCATGGTGCTTGGGTGCATTCGGCCATCAGCGGCGGAGATGGGCTGCATGGGGCCGAGCCCGGGATGATCATGTCCCGCGAGGTGGGGGGCCTGGCCCCGGAGATGGCTGGGGGCATGATAGCTGTTCCCGTAGGGCCCAACTTGACGCGCGGCCGCTTCGTGGGCCGCCGGGTCGTCGCTCCGGCTGCGCGGGGGTCTCAGGGGAGGAAGCGGCTCTGCAGTGGCTCCCTGGGAGAAGGGCATCCTCGAGTGAGTGATGGGTTGAGCCGGCTGATAGAGCTGAGCCTGCGGAGGCGGAGCGGGAGCAGGGGCCTGCGCGACAGGCAGCGGCTGGGACCAGTAGGAGTGGTGATGATATCCACTACCCGGAGGACCAGGAGGGGGCGGCGGTGGTGGAGGAGGCGCGGCACCAGCTCCAGCACCAGAAGCGGGATTCGGTGCAGGGAATTGGATCGGCCCAGGGGTTTCTGGCCGGTAGACGCTCATGCGGCGGTCTCCACCACTGCTACTGACCAAGGGAGGCTCCATAGGCCGGGCCGGGGGCATGTGCATCTCCCGACGCGGCGACGCCGGATAGGCGCCGTGGCCGTAGTAGAGAGGATGGTGCTGCTGCTGCTGCTGCTCCTGGGCCGGGGCTATGACGGGCGGATACTGCGGGTAGTCCACGGCTCGCATGAGCGGATGGTGCGAGGGCGCGGGACCCTGCTCCCGGGGCGTCTGGTACCTGATGACATCCGGGTTGGGAGTGTGCGCCGGCGGACCCGCTGACGGCAAGCGATGCAACTGGCCGGGCCGGGGCTCGGCGTAGGAGACGGGACCGGGACCCTGGTCGGCATAGGGCCTGGCAGGCGGCAGGCTCTCCCGCGGGCGCGGGGCGTGGTGACTGCTGCTGTTGCTGCTGCCGCTACCCATAGGGGCAGCCTGGGCGTACGGGGCGGGCGCAAAGGGGGAAGCGCCCGTCACGAGCGTGCTCCGGACGCTCGAATCGCGAACGACGGGAGGCGCCGCCGCCGGTGGGGTCGGATGACCATGATTGGGAGCCGCAGCGAGGGGCTGGGGCTGGTCGGCGACGGGGGCTGCGGGGGGTCCCGAAGCGGCCGGGGCCGGGCCAATGGCGTTGGCGTTGGCGTTGGCGTTGGCGTTGGCGGCGGCGGCGGCGGCGGCGCCCTCCTGGCGAACGGGCTGAGCCAGAGGAGGCTCGAGGACGCACATGGAGGCGAGGAAGTTGAGCTGCATGAGGTTCGTCTCGTGCTGCGGCGCGGCCGGGGGAGCGGCGGGGGTGGAGTGGCGGGTGAAGACGTCGCGGATCGCGTCGTAAAGGACCACCTTGGGCGCGGGCTGGGTGGAGGCGAAGCGGTCGCAGGCGTCGCTGGCCTCGACGTAGGCCGCGCCGTAGACCAGCGTGGTGAGAGTGGGGGCCTCCTCGCCGGGCGAAGCCTTGTTGGCGGCGGCGGCGGCGGCGGCGGCGGCGTCTTCTTCGGAGCCGAGCCGGTCCTCGGGCCTCTCGGCGGCGGCGCGGGTCAACTCGCGGGACTCGTCCGAGGGCTCCTCGGTCTCTGTCGCGGACTGGAGCTCGCGGGCGGCGGTGCCGAGGGACCTCTGGCGGAGCTCCTCGACGGTGGGCAGCACGTCGTCGAGGGAGATGTCGGCCCTGGAGGTGTCGGGGTCCGAGTCGCAGAAGGCCCGCATGGAGGCGCCGAGGCGCGAGCGCAGCGGGGCCTGTGTGGCGCTGCGGTGGTTGATGGTGTCCTGGAAGCTGCGGCTGGCGTGGGCGATCCTGCCGGAGGGCGTGGCGACGTAGACGACGGGCTTGCCCGGCATGACGCAGGGGCTGGGCGGCTGGGCGTCGTTGACGCTGTCCGGGAGGAAGACGCCGAAGCGGGGGTGGACCCCGTGGCGCTGGACGAGCTCCTGGTCGAAGTCGTCGCTCTGGAGCTCGAGGTAGTTGTAGCCGCAGATGGTGCTCTCGTGGAAGACGTTTGAGGTGTTGGGCGTGTTGAAGTACTTGCCGCGCTTGCTCTTGCCCGGTCCGTAGGCCTGGGAATTGGTGCCGTCGCGGTAGCCAATCTCCCAGTCCTCGAAGGTGATGGGGCGCGGGGCGAGGATGCGGCCGCTGCTGACCTTGTCACGGTTGGTGCCGCGCGGGTTGAAGAGTCGGAAGCCGTACTCGTCTGGGCTGCCGAGGTTCTTGGGAAGGGCCGGGCTCCTGGAGCGGACGCCGTCCTTGTCAGGGGAGGAAATGACGGGCTCGTTGGCCAGGGCGGCCGGGGCGGCCAGCCCGGGGACCTCGGGCAGCTCATGGGCGGCGGCGGCGGCGGCAATCAGGCCCTTGGCCGGGACCAGGGCAGGGGATGGAGCCTCTGCGGCACTGCGGGTGTTCTTCTTGGCGGTGGGCTCGCCGTTTGGCTGCTCGAGGGGACGGCGTTTGTTGGCTCCCCGACCGCGACCTCTGCCGGTTCCGGCGCCGCGGGTGACGGGGGTGGCCGGGGTGGCGGAGGACGAAGGGGCGGCAGAGTCGGCAGCGTCTACGGCCTCGAGCCTGGACTTGTCGACGAGCCTGAGCCCGCTGGCGGGGCCGTCGCCACGGGTGGCGTCGGAAATGGCTGGAGCGTCCCGCTGGGGCTCATTGATGTCGATCCCTGCGTCCAGCTGCTCATCTGTGATGTACTTGTACGTGACGCGCTCATCGCTCACCTATGAGGGTATCAGCAAGGACGGACCTGAGAATCAAGAAGAGGTAGAGGTGGAAGAGGTAGGAGAGGGCAAGAAGGGGGATGGGGTTGATGACTTACGTCGACGGGCAGATCCTTTGCCATGAGACTGGTGAGGATGCGAACACGCTCCGCGAGAGCCTCATCAAACCTTTCCTGGAGTTCCTCCAATTTTCTCTATTTTGGAGAAAAAAAAAAAAGAAGGAAGGAAAAGAACCATAAGAGTCAGTGAATGTAAAATATTAAATCAGTGATGCAGAGATTTGGAAAGCAAAATGATGGCATGGCAACTGTTAATTTGGAGAGGTAGGGGTGATACATCATGGCGGCGGCGGCGGCGACGGCTTACCTCGAATGTGTCGTGAATGATGGCCCGCCTGTTTACGAGCGTCTTCTTGGACATGGCGGTGCAAAACTTGAACTCGGCGTCGGCATGATCGAGGTGGTCGTCGAGCCTATTCTGGAGGACATTGTGTACGGGCTGGTAGGCTGGCTTGGTGGTGTAGACCTCGGGCCTGTTGGTGAGCTCGTCGAGGGCCCTGTCTGCGAGGGTTTGGGAGATGACCTTGAGGGCGTTTGAGAGGACGAGGTAATTGTCCTTGATGTCCTTCTGGCGCTCGTAGGAGGCCTGGGCGTGGGACTCTGTGAAGGTCTTTGCCCTGCCGCGGCGCGTACTGCCGCGAAGCAGCCGGGCCGGGATGGCCTTTGAGACGGCGGCGGAAGCGCCTCTGCCGCCGCCCCGGCCTCTGCCGGCACGACCACCGCGGCCGCCTCTGCCGCGCCCGCGAGTGGCGGGCTCCCGAGGCGCCCCGTTCTCAGAAGACATGACGGAGTCGCTGTCCCCTGATGTGCGGGGGAGAGAGAGGGATGAATCGGTAGAGGGAAAAAAAGAGAGAAGGTGAAAGAGAGGGCCCAAGGATGCTGAGAATTCGAGCGAGAGAAGGGTGAGAGGGGGGGGGGGGGGG
>NIGB01000003.1:272837-284730 GCA_003055145.1 Escovopsis weberi | reverse complement strand
GACGGAGAGAGTGAGGTCCTGATGTATAACAAGGCTGAAATGGATGTGTACTTGTGCTCGTCCTCTACTACTAGTAGTCAGAGTAGTAGGTAGTACTACCAAGTACTAATTTTGTAGAGTAGAGGTGGTGTACTGGCAGTAGTGGTGGTAGTGCCAGTCGTACTACTATCTCGCAAGGCTTGGCCAGCGACGGGCGAGCAAGAGCCCCTTCAGCTGGATCGGGAGAGGCAGCAGATGGCGTCGAGTAACCGAGGCGACACCTGATGACGGCCGGAGGCGAGGACGTCTCGAGACAGAAGGACGGAGGAGATAAGGGGAGAGGCGGCGGAGAGGAGCAGAGGTAGGAGGTAGGTACTCGGTAGAGGAAGTTGAGAAAGAACTTGGGTTGTTCACAGACTTGTCGGCAGATGTGCTCGTGCTCGTACGAGTACCTGTACGGAGCAGTAGGTAGTAGTACTATAGGCAGTACTCCCCGTGGTCGACGCTATAACAACAACGGCTTGTGAAGGACTTGTTGGAGGCGACGGTGCCGCCTTGGCGAGATGGACGACGGATGGTGCCACCTGTTGGTGGGTGGCAGATGCAAGCGGAGTACCTCTGAATAGGCCTTGTTCTGGGGCGAGAGCAAAGTATCAGCATGGGATCGCCCGTCTCGGCCTAGTGCCATGCCGTCCGGGCACTGCAAGCGATATGGCGAGCCGAAAATACCATCATCCCGGGGGGAAAGAGAGGGAGAGAGACCCGCGTTGGGGGAAACGTACCTCGAGGAGGCGTACCTCGATTCGATCCTGACTGGCAGCTGAAGATGGGACGATGCACCGGGAAGATCTGATTTTGTATCAGACAACGCAGGCTGTGGGCCGTGGTATTTTTTTTTCCCTCTTTGGTGTCTCGTCCCGGAGAGAGCGTTGCTGGTCAGGGACTGAAGCCTGTCGTGATTGGGTCGTTCCGGAAAAGGGCGTTCTTAAGGGGACGACAGGTGTCCGGACTCTGGGGCAGTCAGAAAAGAACGAGATTCGACGAGGAATAAAGAAGACGACATGGAAGAGGTGGATGCAGAGAGTCGATGCAGAGAGAGAATGCAGAGAGAGAATGCAGAGAGTGTAGATGCAGATAGAGAGAGAGAGAGAGAGAGAGAGAGAGAGAGAGAAGAGGACAAGGAAGACGAGAGGCAGCGAGTAAGATGAACGTCAGTTTGGGCGGCGCGACGGGGGCGTGTGCAGGTGTATGTGAGGTGGATTGAACGATCAAGAACAATTGAATGATTGATCGATTGATCGATTGATGGATGGATGGATGGATGGATGGATGGATCAATAGATGGGGTGAGTAAGTGAGCGAGTGAGTGAGGGCGTGATAGAGAGAGACAGAGCGAGAGCGAGAGAGTATGTGAGAGAGGAACTGGAGGCCAAGGGCCCTCTTGAGGGTGTATGTTGGTTACCTTTGCCGTTGATGAGTCGGAATGAGCCCGTCGTCGCGATGGGGACTGGATGGTGTCAGAGAGATTGGGTGCTGCCAGTACTCGTACGGAGTATACTCGTACTCAGCAGAAGAAAGATGAATGATCCTGGATTGGGGAGGGTGTGCGGGCAAGGATCGTCTTTGTCCGTGATTGCGCACGCGCTTTTGTCTCAAGTTGGCAGGGCCTTGAAAGGTGGCAGATCCCTGAAAGACGGCGTTGCGGTACCTTTTTTATTTTTGAAACTGCAGAGTGCAGTGTGAGGCTATCACAGCGTGATGTCAGATCCAATGACGGCGTGGAAAAAAGGAGGAGGAGGAAGGAAAGAAAGAAGAGAAATAGAAGAAGAGAAAAAGGGTTCCTTTTTCTTCTACTTCTTAAGTAAAGTGAGAAGCCAAAGGTGGGAGGGAAAAAAAGACAGAGAAAGGTGCGATCTGCGTCGTCTTTTTTTTTCTAGTTTTCTGTTTTGATCTTGTTTTTTTGTTTTTCTTTTAGTTTTCTGATTTTTAATATTTTCAGGTATATATTCTTTTTTCTTTGAAGCAGTTTGCAGTGTCGAGGTGTTGGGAAACGGGGCAAAACGAGAAGCGTAAAGATGGATGAATTTGGGAAGATGGAAAGAGACCAAAACAGGGAGGGGGTGGGTGGGTTTTATTCGCGAGATAGAACGCCAAAGAAGCCCATCACACGGGATGACGACGAGACGACCAAGTGAAGCACTGCCATAAACGGGGATGGATCATTCATACCTTCTGAGAGAATGGAAAATTGGAAGATGATCTCTTGATGCAGCCTGTGCAGAGATGGCTCCGGGCTCAAGTCGATCTGAGATGCAGCTTGCAGACGAGGGACGAGGGACACTGCACGGCCTCTGTTCTCTCTTCTCTGTTCTCTGTTCTCTGTTCTCTGTTCTCTGTTCTCTAGTCACTCAGATCCACGATGAGCCTGGGGAGAGCAGAACTGGGCCGCAGGACTGGGGGTTAGAGGGAAGAGAGGCAGGACTGGGCCAGCAACCGCTTCTTTGGTGGAAGACGCTGGCGGCAGGGACGGAGACGACGCAAGAGTGGGCGACGGGATGGATCCGAGACTGATCCAAGGCTGATCCAAGGCTGATCCAAGACTGATCCAAGAGGGGGGGGGGCGGGAGACATGAGGACGATGACCATGAATGTGTGAGTGTGTGTGTAATGCACGGAAGGGAGTAGGTGTTGGTCGATGACGATGTCCCGCTTTTGTTGTTGCCGGCGCCGGCGCTTTCTTTGGAGTTTTGCTGTGCTTGATGAAGATGTGATCTGATGCCGAGCATTGGACGGACGAGACGAAGAATTGGGAGTCGAAAGAATGAGAGTCGAGGAGAGAAAAAGAAGACGATTCTTTTTTTGTTTCTTTTTGAGGAAGATAATTTTCTTTCAAACCATGAGAGGGCAAGAGCTTCACACGACCTCCTGCTCCTTCCCTCGACGGCTCGACTCGACTCGACGACTCGACTCGACGACTCGACTCGACGACTCGACTCGACTCGACTCGACGGCTCTGCTGGGCCGAGAGAGAGAGAGGAGAATACTTGGGGAGTACTCGGACTAGCAGCACCGGACGCGGGTAAATGCTCGTACCCCGGAGTAGTGGAGGAGTGCAATGACGAAAAGTTGGGCCCTAAACTGACGAGTCCGCACTAGACGCAGCCGATCCGAAGGCTAAAGTCCATGACGTACATTGTGCCTGTCTAGTAGTACAAGGTAGCAGTACAAGGTAGCAGGCCTCAGGTTGATATAAAGAGTAAAGCAATATATGTATAAGAATCAAATCGATAACTTGAGGGCCATCATCAGGTCAATGGATCAATGGAGCTGGATCAGCATGGCGGAGAGGGATGAGAGCATGGACTCTGCTTCCATCCATCGTATGTATCATTGATATACATTGATAGATCAATGTCCAACTGCCCGATGAGACACAGCACGGCCATCGCATCTGATTGGCTCAGTGGATCATTGGAATATACTCGTACCTGCTACTACAGAGTATATACTCCGTAGTATCTGAGATCAATCGATCAATTCATACGAGTACGAGTACCAAATACCTGTCTGTAATGCTCGCACCAGCAAATGTTTCATGTCAGCCCTGCAATCCGACGCTCTGCAGATAATATGCCGGTGTTCTGTACCCGTTGGCTCCACTTTTAGTGGCCAACTAAGGCTCTACGACCCTTAGTTAGGGATAAAAGCCTAGGACAGGGATTAAACCCTGGGATAGCATTTTATATAGCAAAATACGTAGAAAATATAGAAATTGCGTTTTAAGGGCGTTATTAAGATTTTTTTTAAATAGAAAGGATAGAATAGAGATTATATTATTAAGTAAAGCTATTAAGAGACTAAAAATTATATAAATACGCTATCTTTATAGTATTAGGCCTCTTATAAAGTATATACTTAAAGGCCCTTCCTACTATTCCTTTTAGCTTTAGGGTATATTCTTAAGAAGCTAAGACTTTATAATAATCTTAGCGATATAAGAATATCTAGTTTAACGCCTTATAGGGGTTACTAGGGTTATAGTAGGTATTAGTAGAGGTAAGGCTATTCGCACTACTAGGGCCCTAGGTAATAAGGGAAGCTCTAGCTTAGGCTTATTAACTTTAAGTATCTTATTACTATTCTATAGCTTAAGATTATTATCTTTATTAAGATTAAAATACTATAAAAAGTTAAGATATTATATACTAGTATCTATAGCGCCTAGCTTATTATTTAGCTTGTTATTTAGCTTATTATTTAGCTTATTACCTAGCTTATTATCTAGCTTATTATCTAGCTTATAGGTATATATTCTTTAGCTTATAATAACTTTAGAAGATAATATAAGGCTATAGTTAAAGGTAATAAGGGGTTAAAGGGCTTTTAGCGCTATTATAATAGCTTTAAGGAGGTAAAGGTTATAATCTATATTAAATATAAACTTCTTCTTCTTAAGTAGCCGCTTAAACTTAGTATTACTAGTTATTATCTTAAGATATTTATTAGCCTTCTCTATATAATTAAGCTACTCTTAAAATTTAAGGGTCTTCTCCCTGCTATTAATAATCTACTTCTTATTCTATAAATATTTAGCTTTAAGGGCCTTAAGCTAATTTATAATAATTTTCTTAACCCCTTAGACCTAATAGCGTTATATAATCTTAGTATCTTTTCTTTAAGTCTTAGTAGCTTACTTTTAAATATTATTAAGGCTAATAGAGTTAATATAAAATTAGCCTATAAGCTTAACTAGCTTCCCTCTCTATAGCTAGTTATTTATTTATTTAATCTACTATTATTAGTCTTTAATAAAGCCTAATATATTTAATTTAATAACTAAGGTCTTAACTATAACCTTTAATATAAGGCTAAGACCTCTTTATAATAAAGAGCTTATTAGATATTAATATTTCTTTTTAATATACTTAATAAAGCTTATAGCCTGCTAGAATTATATCTTATTAAGTAGTAGGGACTTATATATAAGGTTAATTACCTCTCTTTACTTATTTTACTTTTAGAGGATAGTATAAAGGGTAGGCTTACTTATTAGTAAATAGATTTTTAATTTTTTAAAGCTAGAGATAATATATTAAGCCTAGAAGCCCTCTTTATATATTCTTTTAAAGGAGAGAAGGAAATTAAGCTAGGAGAAGCTAAGGAAGCTATATTATAGTACTTTCTAGAGGACCCTTTACTAAGATAGTTTTAATAGCTAAAAGATACTAATATTAAGGGGTTAAAGGATATAGGTTAAGTATAGTAGGAAGATAATAATAAGGATATTAAAGGAGATATAGTATTATATAAATTTAAAGGTTATATACCCTAAAAAGCTATTAATAATAAGGAGATAATATATATAGTTAGAGTTAGGTAAAGTTAGCTCCTTTTCCTTACTTATAATAGGGTCTTTTTTCTACTTATTATAACTAAACTATTTAAATAATAACTTTTTTAATCTTTAGGCCTTTATTAACTTTATTTAAAAGACCTTATTAAAGTTATAAAGCTATTTAAAGCTAATCTTACTATTACTAAAGCCTATCTTTAATTAATAAAAGTATATATTATTATAATCTTATATCTTAGCCTAGGACTCTATTAGAAATATCTAGAAGACTAACTAAGGTGTTATAAAGTCCCTAATTATATTAATAGCTATAATAAGGGTATAGGATTTATAATTTCCTAGGTTTATAACCTTTAGCTGTAAGTAGTGTGTTATATAGGTTACTATAACTTAGATATACTCTTAGATACTTTCTATTTAAATTCTATACTTATTCTTATTTTAATACTCTAATAGGCTAATATTATAGTTATAGATAGTCTTTTAAAGCTATAAGAAAAAGCACTTAATTAATTTAATCTTAATATACTTAAAGGTATAGTAATCTTTTTCTATAGCCTTAATATATATAGCCCTTAGCTTTAGGTAAGTATTTAGCTAATAAGGATACTATTTTTTTAATAAGGGAGCTACTTTAGGATAATATTATTAAATAAGGGTATTTATAGTAGCTTTAATTTACTTCTTTATAGCTAAGAAGCCTAATCTTTATATTTAGTATATAAATATAATAAGGGTATCCTCTTTATCTTTATTAAAAAGCAGTAGCTAGTCTAATAGGTTTAAAATATAGCCTTTAAGTAGCTTAATTATATAATTAATCTAGTTCTTTAAAATACTATACTTCTTTATAGTAGCTTAAAGGGTTAGTAGCTTTAGCTTCGCTATACCTAGCTAATAAGATTAGTTAGTAATATTATATTAAGATTATAATATAGCGGAAGCTACCTTTATTATAAGGTTAGGTTAGTTATCTATTACTACGGATTATAACGCGTGTTCTCTATAATATTACTAACTCTATCGCGTTTTCCTATATAAAATAGGCCTTTATATAGTAGTAGGGTTAAGTTACCCTATCCCGGGCTTTTATCCCTGTCCTAGGCTTTTATCCCTAACTAAGGGTCGTAGAGCCTTAGTTGGCCACTAAAAGTGGAGCCAACGGGTATGTTCCACGAGTATTTACTCCAAGTACTACTATAATCCTTCAACCGCCAAATCTCTAAATCTTCACCACAGTCAACCTCACCAGAGCCAACCTCACCCGACCATCCACCTCCCATCCACCTCCCATCCACCTCCCTTCTACCTCCCTTCTAACCCCCCATTCTCATCACATTCCATCCCTCTTGTCGTCAATCATCAATCACCCGATCCATTGATCTGCTTCATCGACCCGCCATGGCCAAACGACGCAAGCTCCAGCACCCCCAAAAGCCTCGACACCCCGCAAAGCCGCCCTCCGCCGCTCATCTCAAGAAGCAGCAGCAGCAGCAGCAGCAGCAGAAGCAGCAGCAGAAGCAGAATAATCAGAAGAATTCATCGCAGAATCAGTCGCAGAAGAGTCAATCGCAGCAGCAGAAAAATCAAAAGCAGCAGCACCGCCAGAAGCAGCACGATCGACCAACCATCCCCTTCCGCCGCCACGACCGCATCCTCCTCATCGGCGAGGGCGACCTCAGCTTCGCTGCCTCCATCATCAAGCACCACCGATGCACAAACGTCACCGCCACCGTCCTCGAAAAGTCCCGCGCAGACCTGCTCGCAAAGTATCCCGACGCAGAGGCCAACATTGCCATCATCGAGGGCCGCAGTGACACCATGAACGAGGACAAGACAGACAAAGACGACAAACCCGACAAGGAGGAGGAGGAGGAGGAGGACGAAGTCGACGACGATGATGAAGACGGCAACAAACCCGACAACGACGACGGCGAAGAGTCCGACGACGACGACGACCCGCGACCCCCCAACAACAGGCTCGTCTACGGCATCGACGCCACCCGCCTCAAGCTCCCCCCGGCCATCGCCCGCCACCCCCACGACCACCTCATCTTCAACTTCCCCCACGTCGGCGGCAAGTCCACAGACGTGAACCGCCAGGTCCGCCACAACCAGGACCTCCTCGTCTCCTTCTTCGCCCGCGCCCTCTCCCCACCATCCTCCTCCTCCTCCTCCTCCTCCTCCTCCTCCTCCTCCTCCTGCCTCGCCCCCGGCGGAGACATCGTCGTCACCCTCTTCGACGCCGAGCCCTACACCCTCTGGAACATCCGCGACCTCGCCCGCCACGCCGGCCTCCAGGTCCGCCACTCCTTCCGCTTCCAGCCCTCCGCATACCCGGGCTACCGCCACGCACGCACCCTCGGCGTCGTCACAAGCAGGAAAGGCCTCCGCGGCGGCGGCTGGCGCGGCGAGGACAGGCCCGCGCGCTCCTACGTCTTCGTCAGGAAGGGCGACGAGACGACGCAGACGCCACGGCCCGGCGGGAAGCGCCGCAGGGCCCCCGACGGAAGCGACAGCGACAGCGGCAGCGACAGCGACAGCGACTGAGCGCGCCTGGGTGCTAAGATTCTGGAAATCGTCGGGCGTGGATGTAGCGAGGCCACGACGGCAACTTGCGGGACCCGCCGATCAGGACCGAGGCCGTACCTTTGAATAAAGACACTGGGGACACGATCCCGACTGTCTACACGCCATCATCCTCCCTACAACATCAAGCAGCCCACTTTCCAACGTAGCCACAGCAGCTCCAGAATGGAATGCCGCATCTCAAACCACGCATCACAATCACAATCTCCATACACCAAGGCATCGAGCCTCGCCCTGCCCCTATCAGGAACGCCGCCCTGCCCAGAGCCGCGCAACACCACATTGCGTTTCAACGATGTAGCATCCTCGACCGCCTGCCTGCGGCTACGCGGACCTGCAGGACGTGCGACTACTGCTGAGATCAATGCCAATAGGGACATCTGGACTCTTGAGTACTAGTACTCATGCCGAATATATAGACATCCGACCTCTTGCGACATACTACCTACTATGTGCAGAGGGTCATCCGCCCTTGCGAAATATATGTAGAGCGTCATCCGCTCTCATGACAAATATATAAGGACATCCAGCCCATGCCAAAGCAAATTCCCCTCGCGCCGAAACCTCAAATCACAACACGATGAAACGGCACAAAGACCAAGAAATCAAATCAATAAACACCACCGTGAGGCGGCCACGAGCGCTCCCCTTCTCACCCGCTCATGGCAATTGATCTATCATGCACAAACATCAATCACCCCATCCTCTCTCGATCCCCCCCTATTCCCCCCCCTATTGCCTCCATTTTCGCAACACCAAGACCGCCGTCAAAATCATCCAGACTTCAACGACGGCAATGAAAAAGAACACAATGACTCCTCAAACTCCCCCCGGCTCCAGGACCGCCATCAAATCAATACCATGTAGACTCTCCATCCCCACCAGACACCACGAAAACACAAGGACCCCAAACACCACGGCAATAAAAGAAATATGTAAGAGTAGGTACTAGTAATAATGTGTGTGTGATTAGACGAATGAAGGCTTTTTCTCTCTCTCCTGCTGGTCCCTTCTCCCCTGTATGTATCCCATTGATATTTTTTTGGCTCCTCCAGACTCCGTCTCGCTCCCCCCCAAATGAGGATTGAAAGGAAGCGAGAATAAAACAAGTGGTTTGACAAAAAAGGAAAAGAGGCAGAGAAGAAAGAAGAAAAAAAAAAAGGAAAGGACACATCAAAGCAAGACCTTGCGGCTCAGTGGCTCATCAGCTCTCGCTTCCGCGCGCTCCCGTGCTCGTCGAGCGTCGTCTGCTGGCCAGAGAGCCCAAGCCGCGGCTGCAGAGCCGCCTCCCTCCTCCGCGCCTGCTCCTCGTCGTCGAGCCGCTGCGCCTCCTCGTTCTCGCGAACCAGCGCCTGCTCCTGCTCCAGCAGGGCCTCCTCCTCTGCCGCGCGGATCGAGTCGAGCCCGGACTGCGGCGGCGGAGGCGGCGGAGGCGGAGGGCTACCTCCCTCGGCACCACCGCCTCCTTCTCCCTCTCCTTCTCCTTCTCTTTCTCCTTCTCCTCCTCCTCCTCCACCACCTTCTCCTTCTCCTCCTCCCCCCCCTTCATCACCGTCGCCGCCTTTGAGTCTCTTCAGACCGGGCCTGCTAGGCGTCGACGCATTCGCGGCAGGATCGGCGAGCTCGTCATCGCGCTTTCGCTTGCGGTCGGCGCCCTCCGGCGTCTCCATCTCCGCGTCCGAGAGCACCGCGTCGTCTCCGTCGTCGATCCCGGTCGTCGGGGTGGCTTTGTCGTCCGCGCCGGCGGGCCCTCTCTCGGCGGCCACGACCGCCCTCTTCTTGTGGTGGCCCTCAAATTTCTCGACGGCGCGGTCCAAGAAGTCCTTGACGTACTTCTTAATGTTACGTTCCTGCTTTTCCGAGAGGGCCGCGCCCGGATCGCCAACTCGATTATTCTTATAGTCGGACGCGACTACTTTCTTCGCGACATCCTTTCCAAGCCGCTTCAGGTCTTCCTTGGGCAGCTTGTGCCGGAACTTGTCCAGCACGTGCTTAACGGGTGGGAATACCTGGGAAGGGAGTCAGACATTTGGGGGAAAAAAAAACGACATAAATCTGCGAAAAGGGCGATAAAAAACAAGGCAATGTTGGAAAGCTTACTGTGTGTTCGTAAATTTTCATCTGCTTCTCGAGCGGCAGCGACCTCCACTTGTCCTTTTTCGCATCCCGGGGAGAAGGCCTCTCCATCGTGACGGTCGGGGTCTGCGAGGCTGGCGGCTTGGGCGTGCCCTCCTTGGTGACGCGGTCGATGATGCTCTGGATGGCCAGCTGCTCCTGCTGCGCCTTGGACGGGATCTTGGATGATGCGGCGGAATCGGAGGCGGGCTGGGTGGGCCGATGCCAGGTGGACGCTCCCTGCTTATTATAGAAGTAGGTGTTCCCGCCGGCGTCCTTGGCCGTGAACCAGCCCGCGGGCAAAGGCGCGTGGAATGGGGGCCGGCGCTGGCGGTGGCCGTTGAAGAAGACGGCGTTGTTGCGCTGCGGGATGTTGCTCCGGGGGCCCTTTGGGGCGTCGATGGGCGCGGGGGAGGCCGTCTTCGGCGTGGATTGGGCAGCAGCCTCCTCCTCCCGGGCCTGCGCGCCCCTGCGCTCGTCGAAGATGTTCTCCGCGGGGGCGTTGGGTGCGTTGGGATCCAATTTTCGCCGCCTTATGCGGTACGCGACCTCGAGCTTGCTCCACTCGTCGAGCAGCTTCTTGGACCGCGACGCCACATCGTCGTGCTCCGAGTCGGCGAGAGCCTGGACCGTGGCCTCGATGTTGGAGTCCTGTATCTTGTTCCGCGTCAGGCGGGGGAACTTGTCGAGGATCGACAGGACCTGCAATACGACGTTGTGGTCGTCGAGGAAGGTATTGAGCGTCGTCTTGAAGATTTGGTAAGCATGCATGCGCATCACGCAGTGGATGACGCGCTCGTCGTCGCAGCGCAGGATCCGCTCCAGCAGCTTGACGGCGATCCACTTCTCCTTGCACTGCATCAGCGTGGCCATGACCTTGCGCGAGTCGTCCTCGGTGAGGCTCCGCGGCTGGATGCTGCTGATGTACTCCTCGTCGTCCTCGTCGGGCCGCTTCTTCCTCGGCTTCTTGGCTACGGCTACGTCCCAGCCGTCGGCGCCGTCGATGCCGAGCGCCTCGACCGTCGCCGTGGGCAGCTTGGTGGCGCGCTCCGTCTGTGTCTTGCCGCCGATGAAGCCCACGCAGTTGACCTCGCCGCAGTAGCAGGGCTGAGGCTCCGCGCCGTAACGGTCGACGTTGTAGTTGAAGACGAGCTCCTCGCCCGCGCGGATCTCGCGCAGGGCGAAGATGCCCATGCGGAGCTTGTCCCCAACCACCCACTTATCGACGAAACAATTGGGGTTGCAGGAGTGGTTGCAGAAGCGGCCCAGGTTGCCCTTTTTCGTCGCGTCGACGAACTCGTTCTTGTTGAGCGACATGAAGTAGAAGTGCTTGATGCCCTCCTCGTCATACTGCAGCATCCGCCGGCGAAACGTGGGCTCGTTGATGACCTCGCCAATGTACTCGTAGATGAAGTCGTTGGCCTGGAGATTGGCATCTGTGCGAAGCCCGTATCCCTTTTTCTCCGTCTTGATGACCGTGACGCTGGCATATTGCTTACGCTGGAACCGCTGGTTCTGGCAGCTGCCGCCGCAGTTGCCGGCGCTGGCGCTGCATTCCATTTTCGTCGCGCGGTTGATGCAATCGGAGTCTTCCCCACAGGCGAAATTGTCTCCGTCACCTGCACACGATGGAGAAAAAAAAGGAGATTGTCAGCATCTGCTAATATCCTCATATTTTTCCAGCCTCCCCCGAAGGCCCAACCCCCCTCCATACTGAACACCAGAGGAAGCCATACTGATCACTCAAAACAGGCTCTTTGGTGAAAAGGGGCAGGGGATAAGAACGGGGAGAGGAGCGGAGGCTTTGGGTCAAAGAATAGAGGGAGGGACAAGTAAAAAAAAAAAAAAAAAAAAAAA
>NIGB01000003.1:251957-272825 GCA_003055145.1 Escovopsis weberi | reverse complement strand
GGGGGGGGGGGGGGGGGGGGGTTGGTGTTGAGGGACGGTTTGAGGGGATGGGAGCAAAAAGAAATAGAAAGCAGGGATGGCGTGGCATACGGAATTCCTCTCTGCAATCGCAGTCGAGGGCGTCATTGTCTGTCGACCCGAGGTGTTTGGATCCGTAGAGACAGTCGGAGATGACCTGGAAGGTCCTGCACGAGTCTGGCGTCATGTCTGGGAGGTGATGGTAGAGCGGAGCCTCGCGGGCGACCGTCTTTGCCGACGCCTTGCGCGATAATCGCGGGGGCTTTGTCGCCTGTCCTGGAGTGTCTGCACTGGCGCTGCGCGACTTGGCGCCGCCGTCCGTGGCCGTCGTCGTCGGGTCGGGCGAGAGCCCCTTGCCGTTGCTCATCTTGGGCGTCGAGCCGGACGAGGAGGCCTCCCCGAACTCCCTGTGCGCGTCGCCGACCACGGCATCCTCTAGCTTTACCTTTTCCATCTTCTTCGTAGCATACTCGTCATCCTCCATCAGGGGTCTCTTGGGCACGAGATCGCAGTTTTCCGCGGCGGAGGTGTCGGCGGTCGTGTCGGGTAGGCGTAATGATGATTATGACGACGACGACGAAGACGCACGAAAGACGACGAAGGCGGCGACGATGACGGCGAGGTTGTCGCTGCTGCTGCTGCTGCTGCTGCTTCTTCTTCTTCTTCTTCTTCTTTTTCTTCTCCCTATGTCGCTGTCGCTATCGCTTTCGCTTTTGCCGACTTTGACTCTCCTTCTCTTTCCTCTTCTTCTCTTCTCGCCGCCGGTGCCGCGCGCAACCAGGGGCCCCGAACGCGAAGGAGCAGGACGGACTTGAGGTCCCGGGGAGGGAGGCGTGGCAATGGCAATGGTAGAGTGCGAGACTCGAGATGGCCTTGGTGGCGGCGTCGGCGTCTGGAGGTTGAGGTTTGCGGCAGCAACGCGCGGCGGGTGCGGAACGCGATGGGAGACGACGGGCCCAAAGGTCGGCGAGGATGGTATGTATGAGGTATGTAGTAGAGGAGTCTTTGCACACGAGAGACGGCCCGGGGGAGGAGATGGAGGGAGCACGATGCCCAGCAGGCGGAGCGGATCGAGCGCTCTGTGTGTGTCGAATGGGTCAAATCAATGATGCTTTCCAGGATCGGAGCAAAAGAGAAAGGACGAGAGATGGAGGGAAAGCAGGAGAGGGCGCAAGAGGCTAAAAGGGAAAGAAGGCGAGAGAGAGAGAGAGAGAGAGAGTGTGTGTGTGTGTGTGTGATGGTCGATGGATCGGGTCTATCGATGGATCCAGGTCGACGTGCCAGTCTCCCTCCTGTTCGAATTGACCAGCATCAATCGATTGATGATTGAGTTGGAGCCGATTGAGTTCATTTGATCAATCCATCAATCAATTGAATTGATTGATCAAGGGCCCGGGCGGGCGCTGGATCTGGTGGCGTGCTCGCTGGGAAGAGACGGCCACAGCGCTCGTCATGCGCTGAACAGAGTCCCCGTCCAGCGCTCTCCAGGGCATCAACCATCAATCAATTCAATTGATCAATGTTGATCCATTCCCGCTCATGCTGTGACCCACCAGACCCAATAGATAAGCGACCCGACTGATAACGCACCTCGGGGCCCGGATTACCTCATCAATCGAGCACTGCCTGCCGAGCCGTGATTGAACTCGTCGTCGCGGAACTTCAAAATCCCGGATCCGTCGATCAATCACGCCAGGGAATTCCGACCGCCTTCGTCAGGTTCAAGGAGTACGGAGTACCGAGTACGGAGACTGATCCGCTCCAAGATCATACTGTACGGGTACTGCGGAATAGATACGGAGTACTCCGTACATACTCTGGATTAGTGCCTGGAGATGGATCTGCGGGAACAGGACGGCGGAGCACACTCGCTTGACAGATCTTCGCAGATCTGCTACCCGTATGTACTCGTACAGTGCGTCTGGCCCCTGACCCCGACAAGGCCCAGCAGGCCCGGATCACTCCGAGCCTTGTCGCCGTTCTGGAACACGTCAAGATCTCTCATCTCAGTTTGTACATATCAAGTATGCGCAGTCCCTCTACTCGTACGAAACGTAGTTTGCTATCCCCCATCAAGCACATTCTCTCTTCGCAGGGCAAGGGGCTCCCTGGGTTTCCATCCCGAGACACCGGGACAAAGTCACCAACCGACTGTGAAAACATCAACGCGTGAGTATCATGACCTCGGAAGATGGGACCTTGGGGATATATCATAGTACATACAAGGAAAGGCGACGTCCACTCGTGGACTCTGCGCGCATATGTACCTCGTCTCTCTACGGAGTAGGTATCACCCTCACGGCCAATGGTACGCGAGACGCTCATGCTGCATTCATCCCCTCTAGCTATATCCAGACTATCCCGAAAGGGGCTGAGCCGGTGCAGAATCCCTTGCATGGCCTGCATGAACCAGCTGTGCCAGGCTCCGTATGGTACTCGTCCCGGCCTCCGGACCGGACAAATCTCCAGTCGACCACCATGCGAGGACTGCCCGGGCGCTCCGGACCATGGCCTCGGCTCATCGCACAGCAGGCAGCACAAATGTATGTACGAGAGAGCGTACTCGTACAGAGTAAATCACACATCTTCGGACAAGGCCATAGTCGCGCGGTCAATCCCGTCCGGAGAAGACAAACATCCGATGCGGCGTCTGCGTGAGCCAAGATCAACACGTGAGTGGACTTCCGCGTCGTGGTTGGTGGACCACTCCTGATCCACGCTCAGGTCCATCGTCGATGCCGTGATGTCGCTTCGACCCAAGAGCTGGATGTGTCTACCGGAAGCGGTGCGAGGTACCTCTCCGTACTCCGTCCATCTCGACAGATAGTACCTGTCGCACGGAGCAGTCAACACATCCGTGCCCCCTCGCGGACCGCGCGGCCGTACGTCGCATCGTCCGTCTTGAGCATCATCCACATCGCTTTCTGCCTTCGGCGTATTTATCCAGGCAGAGGTACTCCGTACTCCGGACACTTTGTTTCATTGACGTGTCAGGGCTCCTCCGTATTCACAGTAGGAGACTTCCGGTGTTGTCGGTCCCTGACAGGAAAGCGCCTAGACATGTACCATGCGAGCGATTTCACCTGCGTCCACGTGGCGAGGAGCAACGACTCCAGCTTTTCTCTTCCCCGCCTCCTCCCGCTTGGCCCGACGACGTCGACGAGCTGATGTTCGACGATCATGCACCGCAGCAAGACGCCGAGGATGTATGTACGCCAAGCGGCAGTACCAATGCAACCTGCATCCCGAGTTCTCAATGCACCAGTATGAGGATATCGGTACCCCTATCTTAGAGGCGAGCTTCTCAGAAATTGGGCTTCCGCAGAGATAGACTCGCCTTGGTCTCGGGCATCGTCGCCAGTGCAATCTCCGACTCGGGCTCTTGATCAGGCTTTGAGCCCCCGGCTGATGTGTTGCATTCTCGTTGGTGGGCCCTAGATCCTGGCAAGTCATTGTGCATACTCATAGTTTCGTCTTTAGAAAAAGATGAGACGCCCTCGAGGGAATCGAATACCAGTTTCGACAGATATCCTTCGTTCAGAAGATTGCCGAGCGCTCGAGCTCAGGAGCGGCATTGCGTGGCCCATGATTGTCCAGTCCGTCAGAGAGCGCATGGGCTTGAGTTCGGCCAGTTCTGCCCCAGGCTCTTCCCGCGTCTTCTCTCCTTGAATCGAAAGTAATGACGAATTACTGGACGGTGTTTCTCTTCCGGCTGGCACCGAGACAAGCTGTGCTCGAGAAGAGGAATGAAACTGGGAAGAACACAACTTTGCCCGGCGTTTGAAGGAAGGAAGAAGAAACATTGCCATGTCCAGAATGACAAGGCCCCATCACAATTTCGGCGATTGGCCACAGGCAATCACTCGATCTTGTGGCACTCGGGTTTGCGAGACTTGGACCTGTCATTGGGGCAGCCGCGTTCTTGCAGGAACGATGGTGAAACTAAATCTCCACGGTCAGCCAAAGGTTGTCAGCCCACGTCGATGATTACCGATACAACAGACCTTTTACTCTCTGTGAAGAGGCACACATAACGTGGTGAGTCCTTGTGCCGACAGACGCGACCCATTCGACTTTCACGAGGTTTCAAGGACGTATAAATGCGGGAGAAGAGCTCACGAATCGACAACCACCTCCCAAGGGTCAGATGGGAGCAACCCTTGATGGATATTTCCACAATCCGGCATGATTGGGGCCGGGGAGCAAATCAGCCTTCACAGATGTCATCCCATTGAGTCATCGCAACTGTGAGACAATCAGGACGGCCGAGAGAGGGTTTCTCCCGAATCAAGGACAGTGGTCTGCTCGGGTGCACTCACAGACTTTGGGTGGGGAACCGAGCTTCGAGCCACGAGAAGCGACTACCTCAAATCACCGAATGGATCCACAGGGTTCCGGATATTGAAAGAGATTGCCGTGGGAAGTGGCCGCAAGCGAACGATGAGAAGCTGAGAGAGGCCCTCGGTCGCCCCCTGGATGGGAGCTTTTTCAGCATTCGACGATGACAGCGTTGCGACTTGCACCCTGGATATGACACGCATTGATTTGATTTGCCATTGGGAAGAAATGAAAGCCGGTCGCGCTCGAGCTCGGGCTTTCGGCCGTGTTCAAGATCCATGATGGCGTTGCGGGCCGAGGCCGCAGAATGTGTCGATGGATAGATGCGCTGGACCGAGTCGAATTGAGGGATCACCGAGTCAAAGAGTATTGGATGGGCCGCGTCTTGTGTCAGCCCCAAAATTGATAAGAGAGAGAGAGAGAGAAGAGATGCTCTGGTCCAAGACTTTCACCGAAGATGACGCTAGCCCCTGTCCTGCCGGCCGCTGTTGAGGAGGCCCACTGTCTGCATTTGCACATGAATACATGTACGCAACGACCAGACGCAGCAGCAGCAGCAGCAGCAGCGACAGAATGACGGAGCAATGTCAGCGAATCGATGCTCGCTTGCGCGTCCGACTTTTCGTGCTTCCGAACGGCCCTGTTCCGTGGTCGAGTCGAGAACGTCTGACCTCGATCGAGACGGAGGAACTGGGGCGCCCAGAGCCTGGACCTGCTTGCTGAGCCGAGTTTCATCAGGCCTCAGTCGACGAGCAACGACTTGACATGGACGGCGAAGACCCTGTACGACAGTCGAGAGTCGCATCAATTGCCCGCTCCCATCGCGTTCGACGGCTAAACAAGCGCCCGCCCGCGCGATCATCGTCTCGATGATGGCGTCTGATCATCCGTCTTTGGTGACCAAAGCGCGCCTGCATCCGCTTCCTTGGGCTTGGCATCCCTCAGACTTCAACCCGCGTTCCGCACATTTCGCCATCTTCGTGGGCACTGGCCGGACGAAAGCTTCCAGAGGAGGCGAGGCGAGGCGAGACAGTCCCGGATGCGGCAGCGACGACTATTCTCTCACTCTCTGACCCGGCGTCTGTGACCTGACGATGAGGCGCATCGTGTCTTCGCCTGTTCGCCTCCGGCCTGCCCCCAGTCGGGCCGAGCCAGTCTGAAGCAAGCATGTCAGATCTATCGCCGACTTGGGATTGCCACTGTTGAATTCGACAGACCTTTCCATCAAGCGTTGGCCGTCCCACTTGCGATTAGAGTGGGGTGGTCAACGCTGCCGGTCGGCCTCTGCGAACATAAGCGACGTGACGTCTGGTCCTCTTCAACAAGACGCAAGCTGTCTCGTCGTGGCGCAGGGACCCTGTCGTACTTGTATATCATGTGCTCGGTATGGCTCTAAGCAGCGAGCAGCCTAATCCGCGTTGGAATCGGTCGTTGAGAGACTAAACCCTACGATATTCGGAGTCGGCTGGACTGAGCCCAGGCTGACTATATTTGGATCTCTGGATAGCCCAAGTTTGGTCAGCTCTGTGTTTTGCTGTTCACGCTGCCACCATCCCAACCTTCACACTGGTACGGAGTACATACCTTCCCTCTCTGGTCCTCCCAGATTCTCTGCGATTCTCTATGTGTCTCTCTTGGGCAGACCTCTGAGTCCATCATCAACCCCACCCCCCTCACTGGGGGCCCAACCCCCGTCCTCTCCTGCTGTCACGCACCGATACATAGGTATTCTCTCGCTGCCTGCCGCGCCTCTCACCAACCTCCTGAGACTGATGGCCTGAGACAAGGACAGGGACGACGCAGCACGACATCTCAACAGCAAAGATACCAGAACGGGTAGCAAGGCGGGGCGCGTCCCGAATCTCACCAACTGCCGGTCCGCAAGGCACACGTACATACCTGTACAGCGGGCGCACGTACGCATACAGCGACGGCGGCAGCAGGCACGCAGTGTCTGCATCTTGATGTCTGGTTTCGCCCAGTCTCGTGCAGCCCCGTCGGGACTTGTCTCCTCTTGTATGGTCTGATCTGCGCTCGTCTGGGGTGATTCCGTCGCTTCTGGTCTGATTTTGGTGGCTCTGGCCTGATCTGATCTGGCCTTCTGGGCTCCCCCCCTTTATTTTCCCCTCCATTTTCTTTTGGTCGATGGACACGAGCGGCCCCTGTCTCGTTCCTTCTCTTCCTCGACCCTGTTCCTGCCTCTTGCGCGTCTTTCCCGACATCTGGTCTGCGACTTCCGTTTCATCTGGCATCTGGCATTCAGCCTAGGTACCTGTACTTCGACCTCCTTCCTTCTGCAACTTCCATGGTCTGCTCTTTCCGCTTCCTCTCCCAGGCTGTTAGTAGAGGTAAGTATAGTAGGTGGGACTTTTAAGACGTCAAGGGTTCCTCCTTCCCAAGCTCAGTGGTGTTTGGACAAGAGTCCTGCCCTCTCTACGACTTCTCGACTACGGGGTACTCCTGCCGTACTTGATCGACTCAGAACGCTACTACTAAGGTAAGGTGCCATACAAACTTTGAGAACTCGCAGTCTCCTGCCTACAAAAGTACCACTGGCTTACTCTCGCTTCAGTCCAGACTGCCCGTACCTCTGCCCACAACCACAAGAAGGACGCCCGGTCTTCCTCTCTGCATCAATAACATCTTGAAGATCCCCCCTTCAAGACTGAACATCACCGTCTCCCCTTTGGCCTTTCTGCGAATTGGAGAACGGGGTCAAGGCCACGTTCAAAAGGTTCTCAGCCGACACCATTTGTCTCACCGTCTTCTGCGTCCAACCTGTTCTTGGTGGCCCCCGAGCTGAGTCGGCTGGGTGGTTCCTTCTTGAATCCAGGAGGTATAGTACCTACCTACCTATCAATAATCCCCCCTCCGTGCTTCTTTCCTCCGTCCGCTGCCAACAGAGTGATACCTTCCTCTTCTGCTCTGCACCCTCCTACCCACCCGGAGAGATTCTTCCCCAAGAGCACAGCAGGAGCTTCCTTCAGAATACCTTCAAGGTACGGTCTCCAGCACCTTTGAAGACCGAGTCAACTTGTGCAACACGGGTACCTTACACGCTCTTTCCTCGGCTTTCCTGACCCAAGTTCCAGCTCATCTCCAAAAGAAAAGAAAAAGAAAAAGAAAAAGGTAAGAAAAAAATAACGTCTTGAAAAACTCGACTCCGCCAATGTCAGCGCCGACCTCACAGTCTTGACCATCCACATCAGCTTCACCACCACGGAGTAGCATCTCACGATCATTTTCGCCATCTCGGCAACACATTCGCTCGAGGCCAGATCGGAGCTTGTGCCAGCACTTGGAGAATCAGATTCCCGCGCCCTGTGGTGTCCCATCGCCGCACTCAGGGACCTCGACCCCGGAACGCTTGGCCTGCATGACTAGGTAGTAGCTGCAGTGCGCACCCTGCATTCGATTGCTGTGCCCGCCCTCTGCCTGCGGCTAGTGTACGACTACTGCATGTCGCGGATCGATGCCGCCAGAACCCCAGCTTGCAGTTTGCCTCTGATGCTCCCGACCATCCAATTGGTACAGCTTCGCCTGTCTACATGCCGGGGTTTCAGACCCTCGTGACGGAAAGCCGCGCGCCTATCACCTCGCATCGCGCTTCACCCTCGCCTCAGACGACCGCCCAGGGGAGAGCAACGAGGCCAGCAACGCGGATCTCAAGTCAACACAGGCAGTGACGGACGACGAACAACCATCCATATCGGCTGATCAAATAAGTCAACGCTTGTAATGCAACTGTGATTGTCGGCGGGAGGCCTGCGTACTGACCTCTAGATTGCCATTGTGCCCCTTTCCTGATCTTTGCTTTGCCTACGGTGACGTCCACGCTTGGGCGTGATTTAAGGAGCAAGCTTGCGGCATTCTACGATTCCATCTCTCAAGCATATCAGAGGTCTTTTGAATCCGAATCATATTGTCGTCATGTCTCTTACGGGAAGTGAACAGGTGAGTACTAGATCCCAAGGTGCACCAGAAGGAGAGTGTATGATCACCAGTTCACGGCTGATCGAATCCAATCCATTGCAGCGTTTCGTCCTGGCGGAGATGATCAAATCTAGCTCTGTTGATGTTCATTCATTAGCAAGTTTCGTCAGATCTAATTGCGTCGTCCCTGATTGGTATAACATGCAATTGCCGAATGGTAGGGATTTGCAGTTCCCCTGAACGTCCCTGGCGCGGACAGCCTCGAAAAGTTTTGCTAACTCGCCTCAGGTCGGAATCTGAACCAGTGCATAAAATTTGCACAGTCTCTGTCGATTCCGACTCCTCTGGCGCAGCAGCCATCACCTTCGAACGACGATCACGCAGCCGAGAATCTCGTGGAGTTCACGAGACGTCACATGCCTCTAGCAAGCCCACCAGGACAGCTTCCCGGATTCGCGTCAGCCACTCTCAATCATCTGAATATGCCGCCACGTCCCGCAAACGGCGTGGAAGTCAACAGTAGCACTCTCACACAGGCCCCGAAGCTGCCGGCGAAAAAGAGAGGGCGACCCTCGCGGTCAGAGACGTCAAGACGCGATCTGCCCCCACGGGAGCCCCTCCCCATTGCCCCTCGGCCCCCTTTGCCGGCACCGGGCTCGAGCGCCCCTCCTCCTCGAGCGATCCTCCCGGCGATAAATCGCAGTGCCGAGCCTCTTGCCCCGATGCCTCCGGCGATCTCACCGCCAAGCTCGGTTCCCGCCTCTCGGGGCAGGAAGAGGCACCGACTGACCAGCCCACCAGCGACACCCGTCGTCAAGAGGACTCCGCCTTCGCCGCGGGCCCAAGCAGGCCCTGGTCCTCTACCCAATGTCCTGGCGAGAGGAGAAACCACAAGCAACGGCCGAGAGGCCAGCAACCACACGAATAAGACGCCGAATCCTGAATCCAACACAAGCTAGTTTCTTGAATCCATGTGCCCCAGAGGCGCCTGGGCAGGATGTGTTGATAGAGGTCAGGCACGGCGCATCATATATCGCGCACGGGATTCGGAAATAGAGCATCATCACCGGAGTCAGAGGGATCTTCTGGTTTGGAAAGTACACGGTAGATGAAGGGACGACGGCCACGGGTCTGATTTATCTGACTGGGCAGTGTGTTTGTGGTTTGAGTGGCGATATGACATGCCATAAAGGAGTCTGGAGTATCTGAGCGATGTAGCGAGCAATATGATTTCCTTGAATTGTAGCAATCGGGATGAAAGGGACCCAGCGTGATGCCTTCTTCAATGACAGATTCGCCAGGCCTGCACGATCTCAGACATAGATCACTCTTCAGGGTGGCAGGCATCTCTTTCCCGGATATAGATAGATATGAAGTAAAAGTGGTCAACAGGAAATTGCTCGTATATCGTGATCCAGGCGCTCCACCTCCATCACCATAGCGCTAAATTCATCTCAAATATTCAACTCGTAGCATCATAAATGATTCTTCATAAAAGAAGTGTTTTTTTACTTGGTTATTTCTTTTCTGAAGTCCTGCTTTGCTCGCTTCGACAGATGGGAAGGGAAGTGGAGGGACGGAAAAGGAAAGGGGGGAAGAGGATAGAAAGAAGGCGAAATGGAGGCCGAGGGGCAGGGATGTTCACAGCGCCTTGACGATCTTCTCAAACGCATCGAGGAGGATGTCGGCGTGGTGCTCCTGGAAGATGAGCATGGGCCGGAGGCGGACGGCGCTGGCGCCGCTGCCGCCAATGTTTACGCCGAACTCCTTGGCCTTTGCGAGGAAGGCGTCGCGCTTGGGGCTGTCGAAGGCGATGAATGTGCCCTGGCCCTTGCCGCGCAGGTCGCGGAAGTGGTCCGGGTAGCGGGCGGCGAGCAGCTCCATCTTGGCGAAGAGGTAGTCGCCGACGCGGGCGGTGTGGCGGACGAGGTCGAGGCGCTCGATCTCGTCGACGATGGCGGCGTTGATGAGGGCGCGGGCGGGGTCGCCCATCCAGGTGTTGAACTGGCGGTAGGGCAGGTTGGGGCGGAGTGCGTGGTCGCCGTAGTAGAAGCCTGCGGTCTGGGCCTTCTTGGAGAAGGTGACCATGTCGGGCGGGTGGGGGAGGTCCCAGTGGTCGTGGGCCCAGAAGCGGCCTGTGGCGCCGACGCCGGTCTGGACCTCGTCGACGATGAGGAGGACGCCGAGGCGGCGGGTGAGGGCGCGCAGGCCGCGGAAGAAGGCGGGGGAGGCGTGGTTGTCGCCGCCCTCGCTCTGGATGGGCTCGACGATGACGGCGGCGGGGGGCTTGGGCCAGGTCTGGATGAGGTGCTCGACCTCGGCGAGGGCGGCGCGCTCGGCCTCGGCGTTCTCGGCGGCGTGCTGGTCGAGCGGGTACTTGAGCTGGGGGAACGAGGCCTGGGGCCAGTCGAAGGCGGGGATGTCGATCTTGTGGATGGGCTTGGAGCGCGTGCACGAGAGCGTGCCGAAGAGGCGCCCGTGGAAGGCGGTGCGGAAGGACAGGATGGACAGCTCGGGCGAGCCGGGCTTCTGGTTGTTCATGGCCGACTGCAGCTCCTCCTCGGTGAAGGCGACGTCGGGCCCGCCGCGCTCCTGCTGGCGCCGGTAGATGAAGGCCGCCTTGAAGGCGAGCTCGTTGGCGTCGGAGCCCGCGAGGGCCGTGAAGACGTTGCCCAGGCCCTTGGGCGCCACCTTGAGGATGCCCTTGTTGAGGATCTCGGCCCAGTCGTGGGAGGGGAAGTTGCCGAGCGCGGGGCGGTTGATGAGGGCGTCGACCATCTGCGGGCTGGAGGCAACCTCGGCCAGGTGGGGGTTGTTGTATCCCACGGGGATGGAAGCGATCTGGGCGTATCTGCGAAACGAATCGAAAGTGGTGAAGAGAGGAACAATTGGCGTCAGCCACGGCGGTCAGATTGGCATTGGGAGAGGACAGCGAGGATTGCTCGGGACTCACACGTCGAGCAGCATGTCTCCGTCGGGCGTGGCAAGGTAGTTGCCGACGCTCTTGGGGTAGTCGGCCATGATGTTGATGCTCCTCGTGTCAAAGACCTCGCTCAGCTCGGCGGAGCGCCTCGCGCCCTCCGGGCCAGGCAGCTTGGCGCTCTTGAGGATGGGAGCATCGGGCTCGTTCTTGAAGAAGGCCTGGGGCGCCATGGTCAATCGGCTCGTTGCGAAGCAGCGACGCGCAGTAGCAGAAGCAGCAGCAGCAGAAGCAGCAGCGAAAGCAGCAGTAGAAGTCGGGCGGAGGACCAGCGAGGGTGCTTTTCCAAACGACAGCGAGGATGCGGCGAGAGAGCGAGCCACAGGTCTGAGGGCAGCGATGGATCGGAGGGCGGGGCTCATGGCTGCGGAAGCCAGGAGCTACGAGCACTGCCTCTAAATAGTACCTACAGGTAGGTTAGTAGTAGTAGTAGTAGTAGTATACCGAGGAGGAGGATGGATGATCTTTACCCCGTCTTTAGAACAAGTCGGAACGATTGAGGAGGCTCAGCAAATGCGGGGAAGGGGGGGAGGAGGCTGCGCGCGTGAGGTCAGAGCTGCGTAATTGAGCCGAGACCTTTAGACCTTCAGACCTTCTCAGACCTTCAGACCTTCAGCCGCCGAGCTCGGTCCCCTGGATTGGAAGGGGGTGGAGGGGCAGGTGCGACTGCTACCCCCGTTTTGAGGCTCCTTCCCTGTTTGGGTGGGGTGGGGCCCCGGGCTCGGGCCAGCGGCTTGCACCGGGTTTAGCACGGGTTACAGGGTATGTAGACCGGTTCAAGTGCCGGCATCCAGCATTGAATCAATGGATGGATCTGCCTGCCGAGCACCGGCCTTTGGATCATCATGCTCGGGACTCGCCCCACCCCTTCGAATCAGGCTCTTCACGCCATTCGAATGCTATCCATTGATTCGTACATAGTCCTAGGGAGGTGGATGCTCGGCATTATGTTCACACGCCTCGCCAGGTTGCTGGGGCCGGGCCGGCAGCTTTCGCGCGAGTTGTTCATGTTCACGTGCAAATCAAAGACCAACATTTGCTGCATCCTGCCTCTCTGTGTTTCATTCAAAAAAGCTAAGCCAGAAGGGCCCATAGAATCACTTTTTGTTAGCAGGAGAGAGGTACCAGTGTGCCTTCTCCTTTTTAACGTCGCCTTCACAGACCATATCGCCCTCGGCTTGGACCCTTTCTCCGGGGAACTTGTCGACCACCGTATTGATAATGTCGATCAGGTCCTGGCCACCAACCCAGAAATGTGAGTTGCCGTTGACATTCTCGCCCGTGATGTGGAAGCCGCAGCCGTTCGCGTATGCCATTTGGTGCGAGTGGTGATCAGAAGTCGGGTGCCAATGAGTCTTGGCATTGTCTTGAATGTTGTAGATCATTTGGAGGCAATCCTCGGTCAGCGGGGACGAGTCGGTCAGCTTGTTGACAATGTTCGTCGAGGGACTGCAAAAAATCTGTCCGGGCGGGACATCGCATGGGTAGTTCGGGGTGGCATCGGTAGGCTTGGAGGTATCCCACGACTTGAAGGCTCGCTCGGGACCGCACACGGGGATTCGAACGAGGCCCGGAATCGTCAGCTCGTCCTCGGAAATTTCCTGTCCATCAAGGGGAATCGACGAATCAGGGTAATCTTTCTTGTTCTGATAGCCGTTGGCCTCGTAAGTTTTGACGGCGCTATAATACGACGAAAGCTTTTCGTTAGTTCTCATTCTCAATCCTCGCATCACAGCGTTGGGGTGATTCTTCATGATCTTGTGGTCTGTTCATCTTCGATAAGAGCAGAGATCGATGCGTAAAAGACTCACCCGGCGATCAAGTCCCGCACAAGGACACCCCCGAAACGATCCACATCCAGAGTATTCACGCCCTGAGCCGCGCTGAACTTGTTCGTTGTGCAAACCCTTGTGCAGGTGCCGCTTCCTGGCCTCAGGACCCTGCATTCGCAATCTTGGGAGTCACCCTTTGGCTGGACTAGGTAGTACATGCGGTCTTCAACACATTTACCGGCAATGTCTGCCGTCTCCTCGTCAAGGTAAGTGCTCATCTTTGTCTTGGTATCATCGCCGCACCCGTAGCCAGAGTCCAAGACAAAAGCGTGGGCCTGCGAGACATTCCACATCTGGGGAATGGCAAACGTGAAGATGGTTTTTTCGATCCTTTTGGTAATATTGACCGCAGTAGGAGTATTGTTGAAGTCCTGTATTGTGCCGTCGGAAATGAGACTTCCTCCTGAGATCATGTTGCCAATGTTTTCGATAGATTCCGGTGTGCCATCGAAAAGTTTTTGCAGCGCGTTGGCGATCGAGTCTTGCCAAACCTCAACGCTGTGGGACAGGAAACTGACGAACGCATCATCTTGATCCTGGTCCCATGTCTGTTTATCACTATCGGCGCCGCGTTTGAATCAGCTTCCAGTTGTCCCTTTTATTAAGTGGAAGTTTGCTTGATGAGAGGGTAGGGAAGAGGGTAGGATGGGGAGAATAAGGATCATCGCAGGAAAGAAACTCACTCCGGTTTGTAGACGTCCTTGGCGATGGTCGTGACCTGTCCGGTCAGAGTCATCAATGTATCCTTTGTATTGTCGGATGCAGCGCCTGTGGCAAAGACAGGTAGTTCCGAGATGTATGAGTTGAAGGCGGGTGCGATCGCCGAGGCGGCTCCAAGTGTAATGAGATCAACCAGGAGGTATTTCCACGACACGTCTTCCGGAGTTGGAAAGGGTGCAAAGTATTTCTGAAGTAAGGAAAAGTCACTATGGGCAAACTCGAGAGCTGCGCTCACTCTGTCGTACACCACTTCATACATGGCGTGAAGCTGAATAAGAGAGTCCCAGATGAGCTGGGCAGCAGGTCCAGATTCATCACGGTCGAACGCCGGTAAGCACTGAACCGGAAAGACACAGTGACCCACAGAACCTGATACTTCGCCGCAGTTTGTATTATCAACATACATCTGCAAGGTTTGCAAGACCGACGGTGTGAACGCTCGTCCCAATGGGCGATCGGTGTCCCGGTATATCCTGACAATGTCTTTCCAGGCGCCATCGGCGTCCAGTGCGTCCCAGCGCTGGGCGGGAGTGTAACCAAGAGCTTGAATGGCGTGGGGATCGCTGCAGTCGAAGCTCGTCCAATTACCAGTGCGGCTCTCATCAACCTTGGGATCATTCCCCGTCTTGGCCTTTTTGATGAAGTCGGGCCAAGTCATCCCTTTGACGGGAGAGTCATGGAATTCCTGCAAGTCGCTTGCCCAGTCCGTAGTGCCCGCGAAGCCCCAACCCTTGTACAAGGCCTGGCGCATGGTCTTGATGCTGTCATCCATGTAGTCGACCCACTGGACGTCGTCGTAGACGAGGATCCTGCTGTTGCTGGTGGGGTCGATGTAGTTGGCCGTGACACGACTGCTGCGAGCCGCGAGGCCGGTGCTATCGGTGCCGGCGATGATGTCGGCAATCTCGGCGTTGGCGATGATACCGGCAGCTCCCGTACACACGCCCTGGGCCGCCTGCGGATGTTGGTCGTCGCCGGTGAAGACGCAGTTGGGGCCATAGCAGCCGGCCTCGGCCATCTTGAAGGATCTGCCGTAGCTGGTGACGCCGACCACGACCTTTTCGGCCGCTACGCCCGCCTTGGTGATCATGGCCAACGAGGTCTGCGTCTCCGTGAGGTTGACTTGGCTGCGCAGGCAATTGCCGGTATCACATCCCACCTGAGAGTTGTGATTTCCCGAATCCCATTGACCGTGCAGGTCATAGGTCATGAAGACGATGTAGTCGATGATCCTGGAGATTTCCGCAATGGGGTACTGCTTGAGGTACCAGTAGGAGGAGGGAGCAGCGATGGAGACAGACCTGTCGCCGAGGAGGTTCTTGAGGATTACGAGGAAATAGAGGTAGTTGAGGCCGTCGTCCTTGCTGGCTGGCGGGATGTTCGGAATATCAGGAGCACCGGGATACTCCCAATCGATATCGACACCGTCCAGGCCGTTGTCGATGATGAAGTTGGCGATGTTGCTGGCCATGAGGAAGCGATTTTCGGGCGTGACGCCCTCACGGAAGATGGAGTAAGTGGCGGGTTTGGTGGAGAAGTCCCATCCTCCAAAGGACAGGACCCTCCTGGCGCCCTTGATCAGCTTGAACTGCTCGAATTCGTACGAGGATAAGATGTCGCCCGTCTCGACTTGGAAGTCAGGGGTGAGGACACCGAATCCAAAGTGAACATGTGTGTACTTTGTGGTATCGATCTGAAGGGCATCTTGAAAAAGGCACTTGCGAGACAGCCCGTAGCCCTGGTAGTAGGCGACTCTCTGGGAGCCGTCGCCTTTGCCCTTGACGATTGTGGTGCCGCAGTTGGAAATGCAGCCGTTGGTGCCGGCCTTTGCGGTCCCGGGCGCACCGTTGCCGGTGTCTATGCAGAACTCCCTGGTGATGCCGCACTGGCCCCAGACATCGCAGCAGGCATTGAGGGGGCAGGGGTTGAGGTCCGCGAAGTCGGTGCCATTGGTCGGCTTCTCGGTTCCCGGCACCTGGGGACCGCAAAGGGCGTTGGCCATCGGGGCGGGGAAGGGGGGGTCTCCCTCACTCAGGCACATGACGGTGTCGATGAGCAGCCGCTCGCAGCCGTTCCACCCCCAGGTTTTCTTGTTGAAGTCTTCGAGATCGCTCATCTCGAGGCCGTTCGCAGCGGCGATGTCGCCGCAGTTGTCGCCGGTGCTGACCTGGTACGAGGCACACGAGCCATCCGAGTTCTTCTGGGGCCTGAAGTCCGGAAGGTCTCCCTTTGAGCAGCAGACGTGCTGCTTTGGCACCAACTTGGCGCAGAGGTCCTTTGCGGGGTTGTACTTGGTAAAGTCGGTCGGCGAGACACCGCATCTCGTGGCCAGCGCGGCGCAGCTGTCACCGGGGACGACCTGGATGGTGTCGCAGTCGGCGCGGGCATGGAGGCGGGCATGGGATAGCTCACTGGGGAGCCGCGCCCGTCTCTTGTCCTTGCCGTTGCTCACGGCCAGAGTGCGATTCGAGTGCACCGTCAAGTTGCCGTGCGTCGCCTTGTCCAGGCCGGGGGTGTCCACGAGCGGCGCGGTGAACGCGGCCTGGGCAGGGAACTTGGTGGATTCAGAGAAGGGCAGGCACGTCCCGTTGGCCCAAAACTTGATGGCCTCCTGGATGGGGTTGAAGGTCGCGTTGCTCATGGCCACGAGACCAAAGATGTGGGTACTGTCGAAGCCCGGCTCGCAGAGCTGTATGGCTACACTGGGCGAGGGGATCGTGTGATTGGAGCTGATGAAGCCATTGAACAGCCTCAGGCCCATGTCGCTGATGCTTTGCTTCTGCAGGGCCTGGCCGACATAGATGCCCACGGTGGCTGCGCCAGAGCGGGCAAAGAGGATGAGGGGCCTGTCGCTAGGTCCCTGGCCATTGTCGAGGTACTGGCCCATTTGCCTGACCAGAGAGGATATGGCAGAAGCGGCCAGACCGTAGCCGTCTTCCCACCACCCGATCTCGTAGTCAACGTCTTTGGGATCAGCCGAGGACACGCTGACGCTTGAGGCGGGCAGGCCGGCAAAGTCTGGCCCGTATGAGGAGCAAGCGAGAACGCGATGGTTGACGTCAGGGTCGTCAATTGGATCATAGAGGGCGAAGTTGTAGAACATGGCCTGGTCGCAACGCTCGAACTTGTCCAAGCTGGAGTAGGCGGACCAGTTGCCCGTGTTGGCTCCGGACAAGCTGCAGCGAGTCGGGCAATGCTCGACCCTGGCGAGGGCTCCATCGGCAGACATCAGGAGGGCAATGGCAGCCATTGCCCTCCCGAGCCAGGAGGAGGGTATCATTCTTGGGGGAGGGGAATTCTCAGAAAAGGGAGGTCGTCATGGGAAGATCTTCCAGATGGGATGACACGGAGAAGGTCCGATGGACGGGAGAGGCAGAGAGAGGCAGGTCCAATGGGTGGATGGATGGATGGATGAATAGATGGATGTGGGAAGGAGGGATGGAGATTCGGGGAGAACGAGGGAAGGCGCCCGTTTTTACATGTCCCCGATCGCAACTTCCATTCAACGCGACGGGCCGCGCCGGTGAATCTTGGGCTTGTGGAAGGAAGGAGGTGCCTGCCTTCCTGCCTGCCTGCCTGCCTGACTTCCGTTTCGGGTGAAGGGAAAATTAGTCCATCCTCAAATCCATCTTAGGCATCACCACAGCCAGCCATCCCATCACACGATGTACTCGTGCGATGCTCTTCCTCCGGGTATCAACAATCTCTCATCCTGGTCCCCTCAAGGCTTCATGCATACAGATCCTTTGAGAAAACCCTGCTTCGGATGCAATTCGATCCTAAAGCTATTGGCATGATGCCCACAGCTCGGCTGGTCCGTGGACATGGATCTCAGACACTGGTAAATCCTGCTCCTGAGTCTCGCCATCTTGAGTCACTGTCGATGTCCTGGAGATGATGTCCGAGGAAGCGATCTAGATCAAAATATCCCTGACGAGAGCTAACTCTCCCGGGGGTAAGCTACATGTTCGGGATCCGCACCGGAACACCCTCGTCGTGACCCGGATATCCCCCCGCCTCAAGTGGGAGCCCCCGACTCGAAGCGAGCGGCTACCTATACCCGTCTCGGGCCCCAACACGCAGGTTTTTCACAGGCCTAATGGACCTAATGCCAGTCTACCTTTGCATACTCATACTCGTAGCACGATGCGAGTACATGGCATTGACAGGAGATAGGCCCCGAGATTGCATGCCTCGTCCAAGCCGGTTGCGTGCCCCTGACTCTTCGGGCTCAAGGAATCGGCCCAAGCCGTCCCTCACGGCTCTTGCGGCTCTTGCGGCATTGGCGGGTGATAGTCGAATAGGTACATTGATATGTATATGCATGTACGTACATGCAGCTACGGAGTACTTGAGGATCAGCCCGTGGACAGTAATGACGAGTACCCCTGAAAGACATAGTGGAGATCTTGCTTCGATACTGATTTGTACCTGTACGGAGTATTCCGCAAGAAATTCAGAATCATGTACATACTATGTATGTATGAACGGAGCACAGGGATACCTATGGTCAGGTACGGAGTAGTAGGTCTTGAGTTGGCCTTGCATGTGCCTGTAGTACCTGTAATCGTACTCGTACCGGTACATTTGTATATGAATGCATCGAATGATACTGGTGCGTGCAGTATGTACGAGTATGTATGGAGTACTCCACACACAATCCTGCATCCCGACACACGAGTACTTCTGTTGTCCTCCTTCTCTGGCGAAGTGACCCTGACGAAGCTCGATCATCAGGGTCGTCCCTGGACATGATTGATCGGGGCAGGGGGGGACCCTCTCGGGAGCCCCAAATTTCCTATCCACACCATTCTTACCGCTATACCTGTACTCGTACGAGTACGAGTACTCGTATGCACTCGGGCAAAAACCGGTATCTATACCTGCAAAGACTACTCCGTAGACGATGCCGTTATCGTCGAGGTATAGCAATACGGAGGGCGAGTTCAAATACAAGGACGTCAATGGATGTACTCCGTCCGACCTGGTATGCCAAGTGTGATGCAGTATACAAAGTCTACTACGGCCGTAAAGATCGGAGTGGTCACTTCTACTTTTGCCGTAGCTGGATGTGTGATGCCAAGCAAGAAGCTTAACAGGGTTGACGCGGGAGTCGGACGGAACAATTATCCCGAGATCAATTCTGATCACCTATTTGATGAGCCCGGACGAGTACATGCGGAGTATGTATGTATTTACAAAAAGGTATGGAGCAGGTGCAGGTATGTATGTAGGCTTACCCTTGCCTGTATGTGGGCGAATCCTTTCCAAGGGCAGCCATCGAAGTCCATCTCCGTAGTACTGTCTAAAAGTAGTAATTACGAAGGGGCCGAATCCTCATTCCGGTCTCTCAGTTGCCGGCGCTGACCGCGGCAATAGATCCAGAAGCTCCTCCGTGGTGTTCCTTGGTCATCTCGTTCGAGCGGTCGTGGCTGGACTCTAGTCTGCAGGGTGGCACCCGTTGGGCATGATGGCTTAGGAGCCGCCGACGTTGCGGCCACGCAGCTGGAGGTCGAAGTTGCACGGGGCGACATGGACCTACGGAGACGAGGCTTTACTGTCAAGATGTAAAGAAGTAAAAGTCTGAGCGAGATATGGCTACTGCCAGGAGATTTTTTATCTATTCCAACAAATTGTTTTATTGTCCATGTGCTCTCCTCTCACGAGGGTATGTATGGACGAGAAGCGAGCTCGAGGGCTCAGGGGCATCATAGCCGATGCGGGAAAGCATGAGTCCATCAGAAGAATAAATACAAAGAGACCAATATTGACATTGATGTCGTGTTTCAGGGAAACATCAGGAAGTATGCCAGCCCACCGAGGACGGCTGACATGGTACAGGCCGATGCCACGCCTCTAATGGCAGACTTCTGCGCGCCATTTGGAATCCGACAGCCCTCGTAGTCGCTGGCTGGGCTGTCGCCATAGCAGATATGCGTCTCCAGGTGGGTGTTGATGCTTTCTGCCGCTTTTTCGGCAATCTGCACCGGGCAGGCGGCCTGTGCCCTCACGGTATCCGCGATGACTCCGCATCGAAGCCACTGGAAGGAATTCCCAACCGGTCTGTCCTCCAGCTGCGTCACGTTGAGGGCGAACCCACCTGCCGACGGGACGCAAGTATCGTTCCTGAGAGCGGCAACGATATCGAGCTCCTTTGTGGTGTTGATCGTGGTGAACTCGACCCGGCCGCCCGTCAACCGCGTGGAGATCCTATTCACAGGATCCAACGAGCAGCTGAGGTATGTGAAGTTCCATGTGAGCGTCCAATGACCCTCGACATTCATCCACGTAAATCCAACGTAATCGAAATAGGGGTCCCTGAGAATAACAGAGTCGGAGGATACCTCTCGATCATAAAGTTCAAAGGTCCGATTCTGTTCATGGTTGTACAGCTCGATGTCATAACTGAGTTCGATGTATCGCGCAATTCCGGTGTTCCTGATGGCAAACATGATGGGCATGTGCGGCGAAAGAGCGTAAGTCTCGTTGCGCGGGAAGACGGCGTCCACGTGGAACAAGCCGGTCTCGTTCTTTTCAGCCTGCGTGGTGGATTCGCCATGAGCAACGCAGGCGAAGAGCGCCAGGAGACTCGCAGAGAGAAGCATCTTGGCCGGGCGATGTAGAGGAAGAGAGAGAGAGAGAGAGAGAGAGAGATAAATATAGACACAGAGAGTGTTGAGGGCTGTGGGGGAAGAGAATAGAAGTTTGAAGCTTGAGCGCAGGGCAGCGATGCGCATCAGGCAATTGCCTGAGACAGATTTAAATGTTTGTTGCGAACGAAGCCAAAAGCCATGTGGCGTACAAGACGCAATAGAGATGGTAGTCGGAGGAAAGGCGTGTGGGAAGAGAAAGAAGGGGAAGGGGAGAAAGTAGAGTAAGAAGAGAGAGGGAGGGAGGGGAAAAGACCCTCACCATCCTGAGCGCAATGTTGGAGATCTCTCGTCCAGACACGACTGCTCCCCTGCAGGAGTGACACGATTTGCAGCCGGGAAGCGCTTCCACCTTCGGAGATGGCGTCTACGCCAAGCCGCCGCGTCCCCGCCCCCC
>NIGB01000003.1:237100-251932 GCA_003055145.1 Escovopsis weberi | reverse complement strand
CCCCCCCCCCCCCCCCCCCCCCCCCCCCCGGCCGGTCGAATATTCGAAATTGGGCACCCACTCGTGAGTCAAGGTGGATGATTCGATACAGCCCTGTTAGTCGTACGGGTCCGGAGCACACGGATTGCAGGGGTATCGTAGGTAGGAAGAAAGGGACTTACAGAAGACTGGATGCAGGTCCATCACGGACGTGGGGGTCAAGTCAGCTCCAATGTCAGCCTACTCGTACCGATAGGTATGCCTATTAAACCCGGTACGTGTGCCGGCAATTGATTTGTACGAGTAATGAGCCACATCTTTGTTTCCATTTCGATATTCCTTCGGGCCGAACCGAAACTCTCTACTACCTGTACTTGATAGTACTAGTACTATCGACTACAAAGCACAAGTAGGCATGGAGTGCGAGTACTACCAAATACTAGTACGAGTAGTAGTATCTTGAATGCAGGGACCCAAAGCCAACTGTTCCGATTCCCTACTCGTATGTATCGTGGGCCGCATTTGGAAGACGCTGGCATTGGGTTCTGTGTGAATGTACGGTGCAGCTATGAGATCCGTGCTGGCAGGATTCTATGCTTCCTTCGAGACGATGAAGCCGGATCCATACAGACACTGCCAAGGACCAAAGTCTGCGATGCGTCGTCCCGCCGTCCGGCAGAGCCTCGAAGTCTTTGCCCGTCCTACTGATTCTTCACGTATATATAAGGAGGGCGTCGAGAGGAAGATCCAGAAGGGTGTTCAACTGCCCAGCATAACCCGAGTCCGCAGCCACCTCTCTCACTCTCCTTCGTCTCGCTCTTTGCCCTCTGCTCCAAACAGTCCGCCAAAATGCGCAGCACTCTCGCCCTTGCCCTCCTACCAGAGCTTCTGGCCGCTCGTGCCGTGGGCAACGTCCGCCGCAGTGTCGAATGCGGCTTTGGCGTCGCCGCAAGCCCTGGGGACACCTGTGACTCCTTCGCCACCAACTGGGGCATCTCCGTTGATCAGCTCAAGACCCTGAACCCCGGCTTGGACTGCGACAACTTTGGCAGCCAAGACACGTATTGCATCGTTGGCACCGTCACACCTGACGCGCCCGGCGAGTCGTCTACCACTACTAGCACCACCTCCTCCTCCTCCTCCACCTCCACCACCACTACCTCTACTACCACCACCTCCACCACGTCAAAGGCCACCTCCAGCGCGGCCCAACCTGCTCCCACCAGCAACACCCCTTCCCCGACCCAGCCCGGGATCGCTGAGAACTGCGACAAGTACCACAAGGTCGTCTCTGGAGATGGCTGTGGCGCCATAGAAGCCCAGTACGGTATCAGCAACGACCAGTTCTCCCAGTGGAACCCCTACATCGACTCGCGTATGTGTTAGATCTTTGATCCATGTGCCTTCATAGAGTGCCTACTAATGGGATTGACAATCAGAATGCTCCAACCTCTGGATCGACTACTACGTCTGCGTCCACGTCCCCGGCGCTGCCAGTCCCACGTCCTCGTCAACGGCGGCCCCGCCTGCTCCTACTAGCAACGTCCCTTCGCCTACTCAGCCCGGCATTGACAAGGACTGCGATAAGTACCACCAAGTTGCCTCCGGCGACCAGTGCGCTACCATTGAGGCCCAGTACGGCATCAGCAACGACCAATTCTCCCAGTGGAACCCCTATATTGACTCGCGTACGTATCGGGTGAGATCTCTTTGAATGCAACGTCTGCTGACTCGAACAACATTCAGAATGCTCAAACCTCTGGGTCGACTACTACGTCTGCGTCCACGTCCCCGGCGCTGCCAGTCCTTCGTCCTCGTCAACGGCGGCCCCGCCTGCGCCCACCAACAGCGCTCCATCCCCCACCCAGCCCGGCATCGCCAAGGACTGCGACATCTACTACAAGGTTGCCTCTGGCGACCAGTGCGGCACCATCGAGACCAAGTACGGCATCACCGGCGCCCAGTTCACCGAGTGGAACCCCTTCATCTCTTCTGGTACGGTTTCCCCACCCAATCACTCCTGCAATTGAAAACTTCCTTGTAACCAATCCTTATTTTCTTTTTATTCTCATGCACATGAATGCTGACGCAAAGTGATTCAGACTGCTCCAACCTCTGGGTCGACTACTACGTCTGCGTCCACGTCCCCGGCGCCACCGCGCCCACCCCTACGAGCCCCTCGTCCGCGCCGACGCCCACTCCCAACGGGCCCCAGCCCCAGATGCCCAACCTCGACAAGAACTGCAGGGCCTTCCACCAGGTCGTTTCCGGCGACAGCTGCGCCGCCATCGATTCTGCCGCCAACATCAGCCTCACTGACTTCCTGAAGTGGAACCCCACGGTTGACGCCAACTGCGATAACCTCTGGGTCGGCTACTACGTCTGCGTCGGCGTATAATCGGCGCAGAACATGGACGAGGCGACACATTCTTTTACAGTGGCTGGACGGGAAGTCGGTCAATGGTCCAGCAACAACAAAAGCAGCTACCTGCGGAGTCTGACGAATGGTTACGACTATATGCATGCATAAACTTATCAAATTGCATACGTACATAATGAACTACCAAGATAGAAATAAACAGGAACAATAATCAAAGCTTCGCTTTCACTAGAACAACTCTTCCTCATTTGCTTGTGCATGTACTTGTAAATCGCCGTACTACTCTACCTTTCATGTGCATCTCGGCCAATGATCGGAGTCTGGGGGAGGACGTCTTAGATCACGTGACAAGTGCGGGACGGCGCGCTGTGGGGAAGCGTCGATCCCGCACTCACCTTACCCATGGATTGCCTAATTCGGATGCCTCGATCTGGGACAGAGGCTGGAGTACGGAGTACTCGCAAGTCCAAATAATCATGCACATTGACCAGTACTTGAAGTTACTTATCCTTACGAAGCCTTCTCACGAGTGCATACCGGCAGATCGTTGAAACGGCTCACAATTTTTTTGGATGATCGTGCGCGCGTGGACCTGCTTAGCAAGCACCAGACCACTTCCCCGGCTTTCAGGCCGCAGACACCCCGATTGTGACCGGGTCGTTACCTTGACGTCTACGAGTACTGAGAACAGCATATGGGACTCAAGCGAGGCTCCAGGGTTCAAAGGTGACTCTGACTGGTTTGGTGCATCATGTATTATGTTATGGTATCCAGAGGTGCATGTCCGGTGCCCGCCTCATTGCGCCAAGAACAGCAGGGGGCTTCGGTCACGGTCGCATTGGCGACGATCGCGCAGGGAGCTCCGTTCGAAAGTCCGATAGAGGGGGTATTTGTGTAATCTGTGACGTTAAGAAAGGCGCGAGTCGCTGGTCCCGAGCACGAGTCCTCCTGCAGAGCGGCGACAAGATCAAGCGGCTTGGTTGCGTTCTTGGTTGTGAACTCGACGCGGCCGGCGACCACAGAGGAGAATTCTTGGGTGAAGAGTCCGGGCTTGCCGTCGATGGGAGAGTCCAGCGAACAGGACGACCATTCGGCGCTCCAGGTCAGTACCCAGTGGTCCTCGGTGTTAAGCTCCTCGAAGCCCCAGTACGAGAAGAAAGGGTCGATCTCGTCGAGGTTTTGCTTGACGGGCAGCCAGGTATCCGCGATTGACAGAGACCGGTTCTGCTTGCTGCTCCACAAATCGACCTTGAGTTTCGGGTCGATGTAGAACTCGGGCCCCGCATTCCGGAAAGCGAAGACGACGGGGGTATACTGCAGCCGTGCATATGTCTCGTTCCGTGGAAAGACTAGGTTTACCTCGAGGGCGCCGGTCAAGTTGGTCCCAGAGACTAGGTCGCCAGGTTCGCCGTGGGCCAAGTGCACCCAAGAGAATGGGATGAGGAGGCTCGGGAGAAGCCGCATTGTGAACAGGTGCCGGGGCGGGGATGAGGAAGGCCTGAATTTTCCCACCAGGGCAGCATGTCTTGATAGACGTCCGGGAATCAAGGCTTGCGATGAATTGATGGGAGGTAGGTATGTATGATTGAAAGTCGGACGAGATATTTTGCCGTGGCGCAAGAGAAGGAAAAAAGAGGGAATGAGAATGAGGGAGACGACTTTTTATTTGAAACATTTTACGTGTGTTAGTTTCCCGTGTTCGACCTTTGCTTTCCCCCCTAATGGTTTTTTATTGAAAATGCATGTTGGCTCCTGAGATTCTTCGTTCTGACGTGGTCGCAGCGGCGCTTTGTAAATACGCCTGTACTCGGACTCGTACTTCCTTGTAGGGTGTTGTGCCGAAATGGCTCCTGCGCTGCCCGCTAAGGGGGCGCCCTCCGGGAGGACAGAGCTGGAGGCGACGACATGGCAACGCCTCGAGAAAAAACCTATCATTGGAATCGGCCCAATGACGTAAATTCCCAAGAACCGGCAATGGGAAAGAATCTTGTCCATTGAATTGTTTGGGCCCTCGGAAATTGCAATGTCTTACAGACGTGCTCAGTAGTCGCCCTCGAAACGACGCCAACCGCTGGGCGCGAAAGATGATTGCTGATTTCATCGGCATCGTCAGTGCCAGCACTGGAGATTGACAAATCACTTGAGATCATTTACCCGGCCTCGACTGCGTGTCATGGCGCGGCTCATCTTTTGATATACAAACAATTGGGTCCTCAAAGAAGACCGTCTGCACATTTCCTGACCACCAGGGAATGCTCAACGATGATTGACAGCAATAGGGTAAGTACTGAAGTACTACCTGATATATGCGAGTTAGTATGTACTCGTATATGCGGAGTAAGTAGTATGTACGAGTACTCGTATCTTCTGCGTACAGACAGGACTTGTACTGAGCCTGTACTTACAAGTATGTATTAATACATCAGGGATGTAGTATTCATGCATCGTAATCGTCCTCCGTGCATTCAGTGCCCGTACTGCAGCCTAATCCCAATCTTTGAAGCCAATTGGCTAATTTCCTTCTGCAGAGCCTCTCTCCACAGATAATCAGGGGTTGTATAACACCGCAGCCGCTCGATGATTGGAGGATCAGAGCCTCATCTAAAATGAAGAGTGGAAGTATGCAGGGGAAAGTGGAGTACTACCCGTAGGCTCTACATAACTTTGGTGGCCGACTACTCGTAAGGGACGGGTTGAGCACAGTACATATGTACGGAGTATGTGCATACGAGCGCTTCAGGCATAGACTCACATTAGCACCCCCACGCCGTCACGCATCGCGCCTACAGGTACTCGTACCCGTAGGGGCCCAAACAAAGTGGTGCCCGACACAGCTCCGATACTCCGAGGAAGACCTCCGAAATTGGCCTTGAAAATCCATCCTGAAAAGCCTCACGAGTTGAGTGCTCGGCTGACCGCATCCTTGACGTTGCGCGTCGAGGCGACGGCACGTGACGAGATAGACCGGCAGTTGTTGGGGAAAGAGCGCTCATTCAGAACCGCACCTACCCCTTTTCCTTCCCGTCTGGGGATCCGCTAAGATTTTAAGCTTCTTCGGAAGGCTTCTAGAAGGCTCGCTAACAGGTTACATCGGCAGAACTTGCGGTCGAGAGGCGAGACGTCGTTCCTATGTCGTGCTCACGAGCAGTGACAAAGCAAGAAGGCTCACGAGAGCAAGGCCATAGCTGTGGGAAGAGCTGCAGATGCACCAGCACCACATGATGGAGAGTGTCCATTCTCCTGTAAAATGCGTTGAATTATTTAAAATAGAGGGGAACAAATATTGGTGGCAACGAATGATGCCGGTAATACCTATTCGGCGTACTAGTGGGCTTGCCATAAGCAGCGCAAGCGAATGTCAGGAGACTCACAGAGAGAAGCATTTTGACTGGGCGCCAGAAGAGACGAGGGGGTGATGGAGGAGGAGGTGATTCATGATAGAAAGAACCTCGTCGGGTCTTTCCTGTTTCCTAGAGACTCGCTTATACGCGAGGAAGGCGCGGGCGGCAAGAATTGACGGCGTCGGCTGGCATTCGTGATAGCTTCAGGGTTAGGGTCAGAGCCTCTTCAGGCTGTTGCTTACGGAGATATCAAGGGTGGATGAAGGATCTACGGAGTATGTACGCATGCAGGTACGGAGTATGGAGTACAAGGACTCGTGGACAATTTCTCGATATTTCTCCGGCCAAACCTAGACTCGTGAATAAAGAGTACTCGTACTCCGTATGTACGGAGTACACCTTCTCCCTACGGAGTACTGCTACTCCGAATGTACACTGGAGGACATATTCGGTAACCTCTGTGGAGACCTCATTTTCCACAACCCTTGAATGTCGCTGGGCACGTCAAACAGCGACACGGAGCACATGTGGGCGGCGCGGCGCGTGTGGGGAAACACAAGACCCGCAGTTCCCTAACCCACGGATTACCGGATACGGATGCCTTTTGGTCATCTCATCTGTGATCGCCGCAGTGCTCGGCGTCTGCTTACCCGTTCTCGCCCCCGAACCTTCAAAAGAGATCTCAATTACTCCAAGTTCACGAAAAAAAAAATCAAGATCAACGGAGCAAAGCGTAACGCGAGGTAGTAGGGATACGCGGTACGTTGTCATTGCTGAGGCAGGAACAATGCGTTCAGCTCAGAAGAATCTCAGAAGATAGGCCATCCCGCCAAGAGCAGCGGCCAAACACGCAACGCTCCCCACGGTCAATCGCTGCGCGCCGCTCGATTCCAGGGACAGGCAGCTAAGCGGCGCGTCTGTAGCAAGGCACACCTTCTCCGTGACCCACGAGGCGATGCTCGTCGCGGCCGCCGCATCGATCTTGGCCCCGCACCGGCTTAGTGTAAGAGTACAAAATTTATTTGCGACGTGGGCGCAAATATCCCCGCCAATCTGCCTCGAATCTACCCCGGCCTGCATAGTGCCCGTGATGTTGATGGCGACGCCCCCCGGCGACATAGCTCCGGACGAGGAGCACGAGGAGCTGTCCTGCAGGGCGGCGATGAGGTCCATTTCTCCCCCAGTTTGAGGTGGTGAACTCGACCCGGCCGCCCGTCGAGTTGCTGATGATCTCCATGTTGCCCCTGGCATAAGGTTTGAGAACACAGCTGTCCCACTCGAAGCGCCAATCAATTGTCCAGTGGTCGTCAGTGTTGTAGTGGGTGAAGCCGTGGTAGTAGAAGAAGGGATCACTGCTGGAGAAGTTGGCCCATCTTAGGTACCACCTGCCTCCCAGGTTCTTGGTCGACTTGCTGCCCCAGACATCGAACGAGATGCTGGGTTTGAGAATGTGCGCGAGCTCGGGGTTCTTGAGGGCGAAGACGATGGGCATGCGTGCTGTGGGCACATACGTCGTGTTTCGGGGGAACACCATATCCACCTCGAGGACGCCGATGTTCGCTTCGGCGGCTGCCTTGGCCAGGAAGCACCAACAGACGAGAGCTGCGAGGAGGCGGAGATAGTTTAACTTTGGCGATGTTGCTGCGAGACTGGGGAATAAGAGATAGGTAGGGAGTGCAAAAGAGAAAAGAATAAAAGGGGGGAGGTAAGTAGTCGTAAGTTTTGACTCTTTTTTTCAAAGGAGTCACGAGATCCAAAAGAAGACAAAGAAGGAAGCAACGAGGGAAGGAAGGCGGCAAGAGCGAAGACTTCAGGTGCCGGGAAGGTGAGGACGGCGCTCCTTCCTTCATGTACTCGGCGTCACCTCCGATGGGGGCGAGCGGAAGGTGCAGCCCAGATGAATTTCCTTTTCTCGTCGAAAGAACCGGCGTGATGCATGTGACCAAGCACGAGTTGGCCAAGATTATAAAGAACGTCGATGCATTGAGGCATTTGCAGATGACAACGACACCCTCAGCCTGCAACATGAAAGGATCATTCAGAAAGACCGCCAAGACAGACCACGGCTCGGTCGTTGAAGCCTGATATCTGCATCATTTTCACTCGATTAAGGCTCCCGTGCTTTCTTCCTCCTGATCTGACGCTTTTGCTTTCATCCCACCTTCTGTTCTGTCCATTGACATTGTCTTCCTAGAAGTGGTACACTCCTTTCTCCTGTTGAGCTCTTCTTCTTCGGGTGTCATCAATCAGACATAGATAATGTTTCTCTCCAGACTTGGGCTTGGGGCGCCCCTCACAGCCATTGTCCTCCTATTGTCTGCCGATCAAGCCTCTGCTGGATCCGAGATCGGCCACTCCGCCCGAGATCCAGGTGCTGGTAGTAGCTGGTCGGACTTCACCTGCCTCGACAAACATAACCAATACTCAGATTTCTTCTATCCATCCGATACGTGGAAAGACCTGAAGCTCGATGACGCGTGGAAGGACGTGGTCAGAAATTGGAAGGACACCGACCGGCCCAGCGGCCTCACATTCACCGAGTCTCTCTTGCAAACCCTCAAGCTCCCATGGATAGCCGGCTGCAGCAATTTTGGCAAGCTTGACAGCTGCATTGGAACCATCGATTGCTCGTCGACTTTCCATGGTCTCAACTCATCTGGACTCGCGGCCACGAAAATTTGGAACGCGCTGACGGTGATCGGAGAGATGCACACGGACTACCCGACATCAATCCGTTCTGCCATCCTCTTCGGTGCGACCAGTTTCGAGCCTTTTGAGCGGGTTTCCCAGGAGCCAAGCACTTGGCTTTCGCTTCTGATCAATATCGTCGCTGTCGGAGCCGCCGTAATGGTCGGGCCCTATACCAACAATTTCCTAGGAGCAGAGGGAACGGGCCCACTCTCCACAACATCAACGATACAGCCCTGGCACTCATGGGCCAAGCTCCAACCATTGCTTTGAGAATCATGACCAATACTGAGTAAGCTGTCTTGAATCTGTATGAATTCATGTGTTGACCGCGGTCCCGTGCCAGCAAATATGATTGGCCCCCCGCGAAAGGGATCAAGTTTGAGGATTACATCAGGCGGCAGACCCTCGAAGCAGGGACAAACGTGACCTCCGTGGCTCTGCAGACCCTCTTCAATGGCGACGACGCCTCTATCGAAAGGCTCTGGAGAATCATCAAAGACGGACAGCTTACTTACGGCAGAGCCGACAGAGCCCGCCCTTGGGCTTCCGAAAGTGACATTGACAGAGCGGAGACTGACAGTTGGGGGAAAGCCTACTTCGTCTTGATGATCCCCACCGTATGGCGTCAATCCGGGACGCACGCTTTTGCGATGGACTCGGGCGCCCCGTGTGACTCTTCCCAGTCTCTAAAGAAATACCTCGACAACGGCACGATGAACGCCACCGGGATATGCTACGAGGACAAGCAGTACTTCCTGGTCCAGCCCGCGGGGTCTTCCACGAAGGGAATTTCTGCGCCTGTGGGCCTGGACATGCTGGATCAAGGCCACTGGGACGGCATTACGAGAGAGACTCTCATCACGGGGTGCGTATCGCAGACAGTCTCCAACGGTTTCTCGACCACACGAAAAGGCTGACATGAAGCTTCCAATGACAGATCTCTGCGAACATATGCAGCAGATGGCAATCAGAACGGCGGGGTGATCAACCTCAAGGAGCGCAATACCCTGCTAGACCTGTTCTATGGGGATATCACCACCCCGGGCTTCATGAGGCTTTCCGTGTGCTCCCCGGAAAAAGGCGCTGCAGTCGTGGCGCGGTCGCAAGCCCAAATCCAACCCATACTATCCCTGCGCCGTCCCGGACAAGAACGAATGAGTTGATCAAAGCCAGGCTCCTCGGTTGAGGATATTCAGGGCGACGAGGAAACCGGGGTAACCCCCTTTCCAGCAAGACAGACCGTAACTCAAATACATCTTTTTCAAACCGTTCCTCCTAGCACAATAGTCCAATGAAGTGCCGATTACCGAGATGTCCGAGTATAGAGTTCCGACGTCTTAGTATGGATTAGGTATAACCAGTGGGTATCCCTGCGGGAATGGAAGTTGTCGAAGGTATGTGAAATAAAACCCACAAAGGCGTTTTAAAGTAGTCACTTCACCTTTGCTGCATGGTATAGCAACTCAACTATTACGACATCAGCACAGGTGAGATCAAACGGACAGCTGATCGGCAAATCGTCACTCCGAGGTTGAAGAAGCCGCCTAGTATATACATTCTTCATTATGTGCTAGGGGAAATAATTAAAGAAAAAATATCTAAAAATTTTGACTCAGCAAGACTAGAGCAAATCTGAGGCGTGTGTATCATAAAAGACATCCAGCTCAAAGGAAACCCAAAATGATGGCCAGTCCACCCACTGCCATAGCAAGGCCCGCAACACCTCCGACAGCCAAGCTCTGTGCACCACTCGACCTAGGGATGCAGCCCTGTGAGTTGTCCGTCGCAAGGCACACATCCGCCGTGACCTGCGCTGCGATGCTCGTTGCTGCCGCCGCCTCGACCGTGACGGCACACGGGCTCGGTGCCGGAAGGGCGGGAGCCACGATTCCGCAAGCGCTTGGCATGGACGTCCATGGATTCATCATCGCCCCTGTGATTTCGATGGCAACACCTCCCGGCGACCTCGCTGCCGACGTCTGGCAGGAGGAGCCATCTTGGAGGGCCGCGACGAGGTCCAGCTCTTTGGAGGCCTCCCTGGAGGTGGTGAACTCGATGCGGCCGCCGGTAGAGTTGGTCATGAGCTCCTTGTTGCCCACATCATCTTCGAAGCAGGACTCCCAGTCAAGGTGCCAGTTGATGGCCCAGTGGTCCTCGGTGTCGTAGTTGGCGTAGCCCTGGTAGAAGAGGGAATCGCCCGGGCGCTTCGACGCCACGAGATACCACATGTCGCCGTAGTTCTTGCTCATGTTGGTCTTGGTGCTCCATACGTCGAAAGAGATGGAGGGATTGAGCAGGTGCCCGAGCTCGAGATTGTGCACGGCGAAGACGATGGGCATGTGCGGCGACGGCGCGTACGTCTGGTTGCGCGGGAAGACGATGTCTACCTCGAAAACACCAGTGGTGGTGCTGTTGCCGGTGGTACTAGTGCTACCAATGACTTCCGCTGCGGCTGCTACCGGGGCTAGGAGGCCCCAGGCGGCGAGGGACGCGAGTAGACGGAGGAGGCCCGGCATTGTGACTAAGAGCAGGATGGTAGAGATGCTAGGAGTGGAGAAGAGAAGAGAAGAGAACTTGTGAGGAGAGGTAAGGAGAGGTAAGGAGAGGTAAGGAGAGGTAAGGAGAGGTAAGGAGAAGAGAGAAAATACAAATGCAAGAGGGTGCGGTTAAGGTTGGCAAAGACAGACGCGGCTTATCGCTGCCACCAAAGAAGAAAGACCTACTACGAGACACTGTCAAGAGCGACGAGTGGATCGCTCCTTCCACTGCCAGCCCTTTCCGAGAGCCGAAGGGACTCGAATTCACAAGGCGCCTCTATCCAGTACTCGTATCTACCCTGGTACCTCCAAGTCCAGTGCAGATCAGATCTGGTACCACTGACTCTGAGAGGACTTGTTGGGACTTTAGGGGTACAAACATCAATGGGTCTGCATGATCTCCGCTCCTCAATTCTGTTCCTGCATAGGTACTCGTAATGGCAAGTTCCACCTATTGGCGGATGCGGAGACAGCAGGCACGATGCATGCACCCGGCACTGGGCGCTTGCCCATCCCTGCCGACATACGCCCCGCTACGAGTTCCAGCCTGGTCATACATACGAGTACTGGTCGTACCTGCCAGCACAGAGGGCAGAGGTGCCAGTGGTGCCTTCCCTGAGGATGGAGGCCTGGAAGGAGCCGGGCCCACGCACGTGATCAGACCCTAATCCATGGGGAGGAAGAGAATTCTGCGGATTTAGGGGGTCAAGGTCGAACAACATCACGACCAACATCAACGGCGACATCACTGAGTTGTGCCCAACGTCTTCCAGCTCTCGCCTACCTACGAGTACAAACAGCTACCTGTACCGGTACCGGTACTCGTACGAGTCCTCGTACAAGTCGTACTAGTATGGCCACTCCGCTTTGCAAGGATGCTCGCATGCGCGAGGCCAGAAGCGGCGCGGTAAGCCGTTGGACTCTTGCACGGATCCACCAATTGCCAACAACAGAGCCTCCAAGTGCTGCCAGGTTCATCGATGCAGATGTACACATGCAGGGGCTCCTGTGGCTCTCAACTTGAGACAACAAATGTCCGCAAAATGCCCAGCACCGGGGCTTGCCGACAAACTGTGCCGAGGAGAATCCTCAACTGGGGCTCGACTGCTCGACTTTGTTGCCGGTGCTCGTCTCGTATGTACGAGTAGTATGTGCTCGTATGTACAAGGCACGAGCATTCTCAGGCAAGAGGCTACGAGTAGTACCTGTATGTATCACCGAGTCCTCCCTTTCCATGACGCCCTGACAGATATCAACCTCGTACTAAGCACTTTTGCAGCTCCGCCGTGCGTCTTGGACATTTTGAAGGGCGTCTATCATCTGTATCTTCTCCCTAAAACACCTTTCCATCGGTCACTCTTTGGCTCATTTGGCTATCGACCCGCGAGTGGCCGAGACCTCTGACATACGACTTTTCCAAAAAGGATGACGCCCTCATGGTTTGAGCGGGCACTTGCGGCCATCGCCCTCTTGGCCACTGCTCAACGAGCCTCTGCCGACCCGGTCACCAGCAACGCTACAAAAAGCAAAGGGAGCAGTTGGAAGGGTCTCGGTTGCGGTTCGGATTTCTTTGGTACACTATTTCGTTCCCCCAGCGACTCGGTCTGGAAATCACTATCTGCAGACGAAGCATGGGAGGATATTGTCAGAAATTGGAAAGACACAGACAAATTGAACGGCCTCTCGTTCACGGCGTCGGTCTTGCAAACCATCCAACCCCCTTCACAATTTGGCTGCAGCAATTGGGCAAAGTTGAGCAGCTGCCAGGGTGCGACTTTGCTCTGCAGTGGAACTTTCAACTCTTCCTCCTCTGGCCCTGCGGGTGTCTTGATCTGGAACTCTTTTGTCGCCATCAATACCTTCTACAAGGACTATATACAGGCCTTATACGAGACGGGCTTTGAGGAAAACGACCTCAGCCCCTTCTGGGGGAGCCCTCCTGAGCCGAAAACATGGGCCTCATTTGTGGCCGATCTGGTCACGATCGGGACCCCCATGACTTTCGGAGCCTTCTTGAAAGGCAACCTCGACTTCATCAGCCGCGATGCGACCAACGCAACGATGACGTTCCTTCGTCCGAGTCAGACTATTGTCCAGGAGGTATTGAGAAACACGAAGTAAGTCTTCCCTCCACACGCATGCTTAGGTGAATTGCACGTCGCCTGGTTTCTGGCCAGTCTAGTGTCACCGGATCTTGAATTCTCCCAAATTCGAAGACCCCCCATTGTGTTAACCACGTCACCATGGCAGCAAACATGGCTTGGCTCCCACTCAAGAAGTCAAGCTCGGAAAATACCTCCGGGGCCAGGCATTCGATGCTTGGGACAAGATGACCTCAATCGGACTTCACACTCTATTCAACGGCGCAGACGACTCTGTTCAAATGCTCGCGGATATTATCACAGACGGACAGCTCATTACCGGCCCCCACGATAGCTTGGGCCTCAGACGCCCCCTCAGTGAACATTGGGGCAAGTTGTTCCTCAGCCGAATGATTCCCCGCGTGTGGCGAGAATCGGGCGCGAACGCTTTCATCCTCGACTCTGAATCCTCGTGCGACCAAGTTGACTTGAAGTCGTTGAGCCGCTATATCGACAATGACACGATGGAGGCCACGGGCACATGCTATGAGGGGAGGCAGTATTACCTGCTCCAGCCCACGGGGCCCTCGCAAAAAGGTAGCTTCTCTGCTCCTCGAGGCCTTGACTGGCTCAAAGGAAACCTCTACCAAGGCATGACAAAGCGAGACTTTATGATAGGGTGAGTCATTCCCCTCGAAGAGCCTTTCCCTACGTTAAAGACACTCTCAACCGGGAGACGTATGGCCCAGAGCATTTCGAGCCGATGCCACGAGCAACTAGAATTTAAAACCAGACTAACCAAGAGCTTTCCATATGGGTATGGATGATAGATCGGTGAACACCTACGCCGCCAACGGCAACAAGAACGGCGGCTCGATTGACCTTACGGACACGGAGACACTGCGGGGCCTAATCAACATCGATCTCACGGTCCCCGGCCTTATCAACCTCCCTGTGTGCAGCCTCGAGCAAGCCCAGAACGCAAGGCGGACCTCTAAGCCCGGTTCTAACGCCAACTTTCCCTGCGATGCCCCATCCGGCAAAGACAACTGAAGCGAGTCATCTCAAGAGAAGGCAGAAGCCACAGATCGCGCTCGTCCGGCGAGCCAGAGGATAGACTTAATACTACTCTACCATTGATCCCACTTCATTGCCATCACAACCCTAGCCAAGTGATATGTTCCTGCTCGAGAGCGATATCAATTGCTTGGAAATGCCCATGATCACCAGAATGTTGCGGCTTTCACCGAGGCCTCATGCAGGGATAAAGAGCACGGCGAAGGACTCGCAAATCTCGGCGAATGGACATGCATCTCTTGTTGGCGGAGTTCCCAACTCGCTTGACGGCCTGCTTGCCGTCAGGCACTCATTTGCAAAAGACACCAAGAATCATGGATCTGTGCCCGTCTTTCCCGTATGAGCCGTGTCGGACAGACTGATGACTAATGGCGTGGGTAAGGGTTGTGTTGGCCCCACAGCGCGCCGGGCCGTGCGAGCGTCACGTGAGCGAGCTTTGGTGGACGTCGGCGCTTCGAATGAGGATCAGATCCGGACGGGATGACTCAAAGAAATTGGTACGGAAAACACGCTGAGGATCTCTTAGGCTTGGGATGTTAATACCCGGGATAAGGTGTGATTGTCCCGGACCGGAGGAACTTCGAATCCTCCCGAGGAGGGACCAGGGTCGTTGGGCGGCATGGTCTTGCCAGGATTCGAGTACTCAGACGTACGAGTACTCCGTATGGACTGCCACGATAACTAGTAGTAGTAGTACGAGTACGAGGTGAAGAAAAGAAAAAGAAGAAAAAAAAAAGGCGCGGGGG
>NIGB01000003.1:215528-237075 GCA_003055145.1 Escovopsis weberi | reverse complement strand
GGGGGGGGGGGGGAAAGCAACATACGCATCTACTCGTACTCAGACAAGATGCACTTGGTTTTGAGGCAACATGTCACGAACTAAAGGGTTTTTATCCGCCAAAGCCATCCTGCGCCTTTTTCCCTTTACTCGTACATACCGGTGCACACAATCATTCAGGGGCAACATTGCACGAGAGCCGCAAGCGCCGCCGAGGTGGAGCTCAGCCACTGCCCTTTTCGGCACCACCATGCCCGAGCTCGCTCGCCCCTGAGAGGCCATCACCCCTGTGGCTTGGCGCAGAGACCACGTCCGCTCCAGGTCCAAGTGTTAATGTATGTGTTCGTGCATACGACGACTCGTAAGGGTAGGGTATGCTTCCCCACAAAGGCGTCACATTGGCCAGGGGAGAGAATGCCAATTTTCCCGACGAGTGACACGGAAGTACTCCTCTGTAGACACATGTAGCGTGGACATGCATGTTGCAAGATGGATTCGTGAAAATGGAGGTCGTTGGCTGCATCTCAAGCGATCAAAGGCGGTGCCTGTTCCCTGCTCTCGATTGCATACATACTTACTCAGCCCTTCTTCGTGGCGTCTGATTCCATAATGACAGAGACGATCCCAGGTCACCTCGGGTCATTGCCTCATCTGTAAATACTCCAAATCCCGTATCACTCTCTCTTCGGCGTCTTGACCCTCCGTCCCCCTCTTCTCGCACTCTGCAAAAGTCCGCGTCCACGACGACTATGCACAAGCTCCTGCGCCTCCTCATCTCCCTCGCCTGCTGGTGCCACCTGGCCCGCGGCGAGCCCGTCGATCCATCCAGGCGCAACAGCACCGGCATCCTCGAGGTGGACGTCGTCTTCCCGCAGAACAAGACGTACGCGGCATCGCCGCACATGCCCGTCGTCTTCGCCTTCCGCAACACCGGCCTCGCGCGGTTCCTCGACTCCCAGTACACGGTCCGCCTCACGCAGCTCTCCAGCGAAGACCCGCACGAGTACGTCTACACCCAGAGCCTGTCCGCGGACGAGCTCGCCTGGGATGACCCGCACTTCGCCTACAACGGCTACGAGGTGCTCCGCGCTTCCACCAAGGGCCAGTGGATGCTGACCTGGAGCCTCAACTGGACCGGCTGCCTGCCGGAGCGCCGCGGCGAGGACGGCGCGCCCGTGCCCGTCCAGGCCAGCTCGTCCTCCGTCGCCGGCGGGCAGGTCGTCTTCGGGATCAACAGTGCCTTTGGCCACGACCTTGACATTGCCGCGGAGCTCGCTAGCATCTCCGGCGCGGCGCCCGCGGGCGGCGGCGTCGCCCTCACCGTCTCGGAGACGCTCGCGGCGCCGGACAACACAACCTTTGGCTGGGCGCGCTGCGCGGTCGTCACCAACGCCACCGAGGTGCGCGACCCAAGCCCGGTCACGATCGACGCGGCCGCGGCGGAGAGCATCAGCCGTGGCCTCAAGAGTGGCGGCAATTGCGTGTCCGAGAATAGCCGCATGGCCCTTCACTGTCCTCAGGGGGGAGCAACACGAGTCGCCGCGGGCGGGGTGGCATCCACGTTTCTCTTTGCCGCGGGCTTTGGCTGGCTGGCGTACTTTGTAATGTTCTCGGCCCTCTGAGGGCGAGTAGTAATGATCACCTTGTAATACATGGTGGATGCTTTATCTTGGTCGCCTGTTCTATTCGAGTCCCTTAGTCGGGTAGGCTCCTCTCAGATCTGTCTCGCATTCACTCTATATGGAATCGTGGGATGTAATGCTGTAGAAATATGTTTGGCGGCCGAGGGCGCCTGGGTCTTGACGTTGACTCTCCATTGCGTGAGGGTTGGCAGAGAAAGCCCCTCGTACACCCCTGACGAACAACGATTGAGATTCACCTTTCGATGTCATTGAAACCTTGACCCGCCCGCGTTGCTCATACAAATGTAATGGGAAAAATCAACTGCTGTGGGACAATATCGAGGCGCCCGCACGGTGTAGCCCACACCCCAAATCACCATCGCCCCTCACCCAACAAAGAGCCAGGACGACCTTCATGTAGCTTCGTAGTCCTCCATGCCTATGTTAGTCAGGGTGAACACCGTTGCTCTCCATCGTTTCATATCAGCGCAAGCCAGACATGATGCCTACTGGATCAACCAGCGTCGGCGAAAGCTCATAGCCAGACGCAAGCCCAACTCCATCCGCCTCAAGTTGTCGCTTTCAAAGGAACGAAGACCTTCGCAAGCCGAACTCCATAACTCCGTACTAGTCACGCCACGAATCCTGCAGATACCAGGCCAGTAGCAGACCATCTTCAGGCTCCAGCTCCCCGCGTCCCGCTCCGCCCCGGCGCGATGCGTGCGACGGGTGCCTGGCGTGTTCGAGTACTCATACCGGCACATAGGCATGTGCACGGATTCAGGGGTCGCATCCGTAACACCGAGCCGAAAACAGAAACGGGAAAAAAAAAGGAAAAAAGGAACAATGAAGAGAGAAAAAAGAAAGGAAAAAGTGAAAAAAAAAAAGGAAAAAAAGGGGTGACGTGCAGGTCGTTGCCTCGTTCCTGACACGTGACCCCCCCTCCCCCTTTCTGTCGTCATGGCGCGGAACCAGAGCCGCACTCGGACGTCGATCCCTTCAATCTCAAAGCCGACTTCAATCCTCGGTGCAAAGTGGCCCTGACCATGCACTCGTCGCAGATCCCGGTGTCATCGTGCCCCAGATTCCCGAGCATACTCATACATACATTGTCTAGACTCGTATGGACAGAAGACGGTCTCAACAATCATCCTCCCCGACGACTCGTCCGCATTGCATTTAGGCCTCCGGAATACTCGTAGGCGCCCACCGACAGCCCTCCTCCCCCAACGCCTCCATCTCGACCAATTTCCCAAGTCATCAATCCCTCCGTAACACAGCATAAGCCCCCATCCTCATCCCCCACATCATCCTCACCAATCATCCGAACCCATCACCACAACCCACCCAATCCGTCCCTTGTACCACCACAACCCTCACTTCCATTCGCTCCCCCCTTCGTAGTACCAGCATCGCGGAGGATCTTCCCCAGAGCCTCGTACAAACGCACTCAATGTTCCTGCATCACAGCCGGATCGCTCAACGATCCGTCAATGCCGTGATACAGAGTGTCCACTGCAGCGCGATGACTGGTCCTCGTCTTCCATACCTGTAGCCACATAGGTACATAAAGATGCAATGTCCCCTCACTGATCCACCTCTCGCCGGCCGGTTGCGCCCCGCAGAAACAGGTTTTCACGCCCGTTACACAAAATAGGTCATATGCCGCATCTTGCTATCTATACCGGCGGTGCGCCGCATCAGCGGCATCGATGCCCCTCTGCCCTGCGTGCCTGTGCTCCTCCTTCTTCACTGCTCTCCTTGCTTGACGCTTCCCATCTGCGTTTCATCAAGATTCGACATCCTCTCCCTTCGCTTTGTCTCGGAGGAGAAAAAAAGAACGAAACATCACGAATGTCCGAAAAGGAGTCCACATAGTGCAACGAGCATGCCTGCTCCAGTTTCAGTCTATTGATGCTCGGATCAAAAGCCTCCTTGGAAAAATCCCTCAACCAGACGCCAAACACCGAGATCGTGGGCCCGCCTCGTGGGGGAGAGAAGAACGCCGTCTTCACCATCAATCATATGTTCCAGTGGCCGGATTCAAAGCCATACTTTCGGGGGAAAAGCCCGCCAGTCCCGCACAATGATTCTCTTCCGTGGCGTCATCTGCGCCATCCAGCTATTCAATCAATGAGACCCATGCTCCTCCTCGAGCTCACGCATATACTTCACCATGGTCTTCTTGTGAATCTACCGAGCGCAAGAGCCATTAGTACCAAGACGGCACATCCCTCGACAAATCCCGGTTTGGAAATTACTCACCATCCCAGCATATTTGCCATCTCTCAGGACGCAGATGTATCGGAGACCAAGCTTCGCGAAGCATTCGTACACGAGGTCCATCGGAGATCGAATGTCGAGCGCCACCGGCGCCGGGTCAATGTACCGTGAAAAGTTCGTCCGGTCGGCGGCGCTGTCGAAGCTGCTGTTGTCGTCATCGTCCTCGATGCTGGGGATCTGAGCCATCAGGCACAGGCTCGAGGTCTCATCCTCGAGCTGATCCAGCGCGAACTCGAGGTCCGGGGCAGGTATCAGCCCCACCAGAATATCATTCCTGATGATGGGCAAGCCGCCGTCGAGCTCTCCCGCTCGGTGGAGTAGCTCCAGCTTGCTGCGGAGGCTCGTTGCCGGGACCACCGGCGAGTTGGTGATGTCGATGATTCGCTCCCGGCGTACACGGCGGATGATGTCCGTCAGGTCGCCCGTGAAGACGGGCTTGTGCTTGTTGTCCAGGAATGGATAGGAATTCATATTTGTGAGAAGATCCTGTATCAGTGTGAGCAGGCTTGATCGAGACTCCCTCTCCGGTGGGTGGGCCTCTCTCCCCGTTTTTCTCTCTCTCTTTCCCTTCTCCAATTCCTTTGGGTTCCCACTCACGTAGATGCTGTTTGGCTCTATGGCGTCTGCAGTCCACTTGGCCACCAGAATGGACAGTGAAAACGGCAGCACATAGTCGAGGCTGCCTGTGAGCTCGAACAATATGACGGCAAGTGTCACGGAGAGCCTTGTGACACCGCACATCGTGGCTCCGGCTGCGATCAAACCATATACACCGGGTTGGATGCATGACCCATTCGACACAGCGCTGCAATCCCCCCAGACCTTCCAAGTCGGGGTGGCTAGCACAAACCACTGCACCAGGTGACCGATGATGCGACCCATCAGACCGCCGACAACCATGGACGGGATATAGATGCCTGCTGGTACTTTCTGTGCTCATCCCGTAAGTCTCCGCAGGCCCTCAGGCGGTTTCTCCGTACGATGGGTGAGACTTACAATTCCAAAAGTAATGACCGTGAGGAACCCCTTGATCAGAAGCGCAACGAGGAGCTTGTTGAGGACGGGCGGGATCTCTTCTATTGACTTTGGGCATAGTCCTTGCCTGTCGAGATGCAAGCTGTCACATGGCGAAGCCAGGATCAGGAGCAGTTTCGCAACAGACAATTTTGTCAGGGGATTCCAAAAGCTCATGACGGCGGTCACAAAGGCCACCAGGGATACCTCCAAGAGCGGGAACCGTTTGATGAGCCCGATTCGGCGGAAGGATTGCGCCCAGTGCTTCGAGGCCTTGATGAAGAGCGCGCCCATGGCCCCACCGAGCATGCCGACGAAGATGAAGGATCCCAGCTCGAAATACTCCCAGTCGACCAAGTATCGGACCTGGAACATGACAATTTTGTCGGTTCCGTACGGGTTCAAGAACTTGAGAGACAGGGCCGCAATGATGCAGGCGAAGAATGTTCGGAAGAGCGTTTTGGCAGGGAAGAAGTAGGACACCTCCTCCAGGCCGAACAAGACGCCGCCAAGAGGCGCGCCAAAGGCGACGGCGACACCGGCAGCGGCAGCCGCGGAGAGGACCTCTCGCCTCTTGGCGTCGTTTTGATCGTACTTGCTGAAGAGACGGCAGGCAATGTTGCCCACACATGTCGCCATGTGCACAAAGGGTCCTTCCTTGCCGAGACTCAAGCCCGAAGAGACGCTGAAGATGAGGGCAATCATCTTGACAACCAGCGTCTTGAAGCCCAGGAAACCGTGCAGAACGAAACCGCTGAGGATGACGCGAACCTCCGCGACACCGCTGCCGGCTGCGGAGTAGTAGATCATGGGAGGGTCTTCTGACTGGTTCTCGATCTGCTGGCGGGGGCTAGTGCCGCTATGGTTGGAATCGTCGGATGCCTGTGGCGCGGTCACGGCGGCAAGGTTCTCATCCAAGGTCGTCAGGCGATAGGAGGAGGGGACGACGGTCTTGGTGAAGAGGGCCACCCAACACGAGATGCCGGCAAACAAGATGACGCAGACGAGATAGATGAGGAAGTCGGTCCAGTGCTGCCCGAACGGATGGTAATGCAGAGCTTGGGACCATGTCTGCCAGTCGGGACAGGACTCTTCGCCTTGAGGACAACATCTCTGCAAGCCAGGCAGCGAGTCAGCGGGCCAGTCCACACGATACATACCAGGTTGCCGGTGCGCACCGGGCCTCAAAGAAGAAGAAGCGAAGCGTATTGTCGTCATGGGACACTGACCTTTTCATCCAGATACCAGGCGCGGGTGCAGTAGCCCAGTTTGTAGTCGAAAACGGTAGATTCGGCCACGTCGACGACATAGGCTATCAGAGCTATGATAGACCCGCAGAGAGCGCTCAAAATCCAACCCTGACTGGCATCGAATATGACGAGAACGCGGCCCCAGAAGTCCTTCCTGCTGCGGAGGGCCTTGACACGATGCGAGTCGGCGATGGTATCGTGGACCCAGTCGGTGCTTGTGAATTGGTTGTACCATACGCGTTCGTTGGGCAGGACGAGGCCTTTGAGCTCGGAAGTCGAACGATCGGCAAAGGCCTGCGTGATGCGGAGGCCCAGGGACGAATGGCGGCTATGGTGCAGAGGGTTGCGTGAGATGCCTGCGGGAAAGAAAGAGGTCAGCATGGAGTCCTGTCTCGGGATCTGGCATGCAGATGTGATGGATGGGTCTCGGGCTTGGATAATCTCACTGGAATAGCTTTGCGCCCTCGAGGGCCCTGGACGGCGCGGGGTGCCGGAGCCTCCATCTATGCGAAGTCTCGGCCTTGCAGAGGGGAACAACAAAGGAGATCGCTCGTCGAAATCACCGGTGGAGGACTGGCGCCATGACGATCGGGCTCGACGGACGGTGTGAGGAGAAGGTGGTTGGGAATGGGGGTTGTCGTCATGTGTCTCGGCCATTCTTTGAGTTCGCTGGGTAATGGGAGGTTGCTCGCCTCGACGGCCGAAAGCTTCCTCGGAGCGCACCTCGACAGATGTTTCGCGCAAGAGTCGGGCCCGGATTCTAGAGTGTTTCAGAAGACCAACGTCCTGTATCCGGGCTCGTTGATGTCGGTTGTCTTATCGACGGCGAGGCAGGTCGGGGGTCGGAGACGAAAAGGTAAAAAAAAAAAAAAAAAAAAAAAAAAAGGAAAAAGGCGAGCAGAGGCAGGAGATTCGAGGGCGCGGCGTCGAGAAAAGAAGGACGAGGAAGAAAGCTGTCTTGGCATGGAAAGGACTATTAGGAACCGAGAATGGAGCAGCTCGCGGCTCGAAAAAGGGGGGGGGGGGGGGGGGTGAAAGAGTATACCTGGTACTAGGAGGATGGCAGCTGGGGCATCGAGAGCCAACGAGAGCCAGCTCCAGAGGATCCGAGGATGACGAGGTGAGAGGCGAGAGGCGAGAGGTGGTGAGCGTCGAGTGGTGAGCGATCAAGGTATGGTGAGTGGTTTTCGGAGGAGAAGAAGCCTGCAGGAAGGATGTCGATGCTCACTGCAGGCAGTGTCTCGCCCGGGATTGTCGCGGAAAGAGGGCGCCGCGTGGTGCATGCCCACTGATGTCGCAGAATCCACTCCTGCGCGAGACCATCAGCAAGGACGCTCGAGAAGATTGAAGGCCTCTGCTCGTACCAAGGCTTGCTCCGCCCATGTCCGAGGTGGGCATGGGGCTGCACACTACCTGGTGCTCCGTACTCGTAATGGATCAATATCCTGTGGGGGGGGGAAAAGGGTGGTCTCGGGGTCCCGCCCCTCCGTGCAGACCGCCGACGGGATGTCAAAAGGATCCTCAGCCCGAGGAGTTTATCCCGTGCCCCGTGCTGACAATTTGTGAATGATGAGAGAAAGGTCGACAACATAAAGTATCGTTTGGAGTAGCACGTCGAGTCTGGTCGATGACATTGAGCGGTTAGTGGGAAGAAGCAGATGACGCCTCTGAAGCCTCGATTCCGCGACCGACGATGCATCGACGTTGCCGGGAAGCGCGACAGAGACACACATGCTCAGCTCCTTCCCAACTTATTCAAGGCCTTATCTGGGCCCCGCTTGCCTGCATTCCAAGGCGGGCGGGAGCGCCTTCCCAACTTGCGCCTTCTTCCCCCCTTTGGATGGAGAAGGCACTCCCGGTTCTCGTACTGGGTAGGACTTGCCTCCGGATTCGGGCACAGGTCGCGCATGCACAGTGTGCGTCTGCGCGAACTCCCACTGCTTGCAGGACTGAAAAAATAGATGGAACATGATGGAATTCTCAACCTCTGCGAGCATGAACTCCTGTGTAGCAGCGGGAGTCTCTGACCGAGTCTATAATAAATCCAATCATTCCGGATGATCATCTGGCGACCTTGGGCAATACCTGTGCTCCGCAGGGGGGGGTCTGATCTCTGTGCCTGGTGCGACATCACTTGCCCTCCCCGGGATGCGGGATGACGTTGTGTTCATCTCGTCACCCCTCAGAAAGGGCGAGCTGCTACTGTAATAAACTCCCAGCTCCGTTGCCGCCCAGCCGAGGAGAGCGCGGAGGTATTTCAAGGGTATTCTCCAGGTCTCAACGGCACGTGGATTGGTGCGACCTCGGGCGTCCAAACGGAAGGAGATACAGAATGAGACTTGCAGAGAGACTTTGATCCTTCGGATTTGCACGTAAACGGCAGTCAGACTGTCAGACCGTGCGTCGAGCCCTCGTTATTTGCATATATTGCATAAGCGAGGGTGAGTCTGGCTTCCACCACGCGATCTTTCGTCTTATCTTATCGACAAGGAAAAATTCAGAGACGATAAGCTTCAGGGAAAAACAACCAGCGACCACTGGAGCATCGTTCAACTGCCTCCAAGCCGCGAGCAGCGTCATCTACTAAGTGGCCTAGAAGCATTTGGATTTCCTATTCTATTCTAATTCTTACATCATTCCAAAGATCCATCGATCACAGCTCTCACCATGGCAAAGAAGAGAAAGGCCTCGCTCAGAAACGCGCAAACCGACGAGCCAAAGGAGCTCGATCCCTCCGACGCTCGGCTCGGCCCGGTCTCGACCTACGAAGACGTCGCCAACTCGGAGGATGAATTCTTTCTCAATCGAGACGCCCTCATGCTCGACGACGGACCAGAGTCGAAGCGCAGAAGAAAAGCAGACCAGGACGAGGAAGACCTAGAGTTCTCCGACGCGGAAATCCTCGGCCTCGATGATGACGACGACGACAACGACGACGACGATGACGAGGAGGAGCACCAGCGTCCGCCACCATCCAAGTCAAAAAAGGGCGCAAAGAAGGATCTCTCCGACGATGAGGAGGGCGGGAAAGACGCAGACGGAGAAGGCGAGGACTCGGGATGGTGGGGCTCCTCCAAGAAGGAATACTACGACGCCGACAACATCGAGACAGAGGCCGACGCCCTGGAGGAAGAGGCCGAGGCCAAGCGACTCCAGAAGAAAAAGCTGGCCAAGATGGCCGAGGAGGACTTCATCTTCGACGGCGACGAGTGGCTGGCCGGCGACAAGGAGGACAAAGGAGAGGCCGAGGCCGACGGAGCCGAGACCATCACCGAGGTCCTCAAGGAGATCGAAATCACCGATGACATGGGCACGGAAGAGCGGTCGAAGCTGCTGGCGGCCCGGTATCCCGAGTTCGACTACCTCGTCAAGGACTTCCAGGAGCTGCAGCCTCTGCTGGGAGACCTAAAGGCCGAGGCCGAGGCCAGCGCAGGCATCAATGGCGCCTCCGACGCATCTCTCGCCACGATCAAATACTGGATCCTGGGCTGCTACATTGCCTCCTTAGCGAGCTACTTCGCGATCCTCGCATCACCGGCACGGGACGTGGCCAAGGAATCCAAGTCCCTCGATCCGACCGAGCTGCGAGATCACGACGTCATGGAGACGCTCGTCAGGTGTCGCGATGCCTGGAGCAGGATCAAGGGCTTGAAGTCGACTTCGTCTGCCGAATCTGCCCCGACAATGGACGTTGACTCCATCCCTCCGCTGTCAATGGACGCCGCGGATGGCCAGTCCACGGGCGTCGTCAAGAAGAAGACCAAGGCAAAGGCCAAGCAGGACAAGGAGAAGAAATCGAGGAAGCTCGAGAAGGCCGCGGCAATCGAGGACATGGTCGCCGACCTCTACAACCTGCCCCTGAGCAGCAAGTCCAAGGCAAAGGGCGAGAGCAAGGCGACGGCGACGGCGGCGACAACAGCAGCTGGCGCGGCAGACGACGGCAACTCCGACTTCGGCGAGGAGGACATCCTCGACGCCAAGGCCGCGGCCGACAAGGCCACGCGCAAGAAGAGCCTCAAGTTCTACACGTCCCAGATCGTGCAAAAGGCCAACCGCCGCGCCGGCGCCGGCCGCGACGCCGGAGGCGACATGGACATCCCGCACCGCGAGCGCCTGCGCGACCGGCAGGCCCGCCTGCTCGCCGAGGCCGAGAAGCGCGGCAAGCAAGGGTCCAAGGGCGGCGCGGACCTCGGCGACAACGGCGACAGCGACGACGACGCCGCCGAAGCCGGGGCCGCCAAGGCGCTCCGCGACGAGGAGGACGAGTACTACGACATGGTGGCGCACAAGGCCAAGGCCAAGAAGGACGACAAGGCCGCGCGCTACGCGGCCTACGCGGCGGCCAGCAAGGCGGACAGGGTGGTGGAGACGGAGGAGGTTGGCGAGGACGGCAAGCGCAAGATCAACTACACGATCGAGAAGAACAAGGGCCTCGCGCCCAAGAGGAACAAGGATGCGCGCAACCCGAGAGTCAAGAGGAGAAAGCAGTTCGAGGCCAAGCAGAAGAAGCTCAAGAGCATGAAGCCCGTCTGGCAGGGAGGCGAGCCCAAGGGCGGCTACAAGGGAGAGGCGAGCGGTATCAACGCCGCCGTCATCAAGAGCACGAAGCTGTAAAGCATCAGGCTGCGGAGCGTTTTTCATTTTTGCCAACGATAATTTCATGGACTATTCTTTGTTTCGATTTCCCATCCACATATATCATGACTCGATAGGATCTCTAGACAGATGTGGCCCAGAAGCCTTGAGACTGTCGTGTATCATTGATGTGATTGAACCCAACGACTCCTGTGACTCTAGGTTAGGCAAAATCGTGGATGCTCCACCACGGCCGTGCATGTTTCAGCAACGTCGCAACTCCAAACGTCGCTTCAACTCGAATCATCTCGCTTTGAACGCAGCACCTTCACTCAACAAAGCACAGCCAGCGTCCATCTTCTTTGCAGCAACCGCGAAGCTTTCAATTTCGTTAGTCTACTTCGAAAAGCGCATTGATGGATTGACGCCAGCATTCGCCAAAGCACACGCAGCGCAATGGCCGCGACTGACCCGACCAAGCTCGCCTCCTCCGCCCAGATCTTCTCCTCAAACTACACCCTCCCCCAGATCCGCGCCATCCACAAGACGCTCCATGGCGAGATCGAGGACAAGGCGGTCCGCCTGCGCACACAGGTCGGCAGCTCCTACCGCGACCTGCTCGGCACCGCCGACACCATCGTCCAGATGCGCGCGCACAGCGACGCCGTGCAGGACCTGCTCGGCACGCTAGGCTGGCGCTGCGGCCGCGAGGCCGTCGCGGCCAAGACGGGCGGGCTGGCGCGCTTCGGCGCGGGAAAGGGGGCGGGGAGCGCCGACGTGGCGGAGGCGGCGCGCAGGAGGTTGCTCGATGGCTGCTTTCTCTCCGTGGGCAGGATCCTCAAGGGCAGGGGCCAGGTCGAGGGCGGGACGGCGGCGGGCGACCGACTGGTCTTGGCGGCCAAGGTCTGGCTGCTTAGTAGGCTGCTCGTGAAGAATTTCAAGTCGAGTGACAATGGGGAGGAAGAGGGGCGTCAGGAGGGCGGGGGAAAGGAGGAGGATAGGAGGCGTCGCGCGACAGAGGCGGAGGACAGGAAGACGCTGGATGGCTTGCGGAGGCGGTTGCGAAGGGCTCTGGAGAAGACGCTGGCAAGGGTCAGCGAGGACCACGACAGGGACGACATACTCAAGGCGCTGTGCGCACACAGCCTGGTCAACAGCTCCGGGGCCAAGGACGGCTTGCGTCTCTTCCTCGAGGTCAGAAGCAAGGCCATGGCCGCGGCGCTCGATGATGATGAGGAGGGGACGGACGACAAGAAGAACGAGGCAAAGGGAATCATCTCGGCCTTTAGGCTCTACACGAGGACTCTCCTCGACGCTCAGGCGCTTGTTCCCGGCAAGCTGTCGCTGGCATTGCACGCCCTGAAGGAGCATCCCCTGCTCCGCGACAAGTCCCTGCAGCAGCTCGAGGGATTGCGCCTGGATGTGTGCGAGCGCTGGTGCAGCGAGGAGATCCGGTACTTCACGCCTTACATCCGGCACGACGACCTCGACGGCGCTCTCGCAAAGGAGGTGCTGGCAAGCTGGGCCACCAAAGGCAGAGAGACTCTGCTTGACAGCTTCACCAAGACGCTTGCCGAGATGACGGACTTCAAGTCCATCCTGGAGCTCCGCACCAGCGTGCTCCAGCTCTGGATCCGCGAGAGCGGCAAGATCAAGGGCCTGGACCCGCTGGACATGCAGGGAAGGCTCCGGCAAGTCATCAACTCGCGGATGCTCGCCGTGCTGGAGAACAAGGTATCCAGGCTGGAGCTCGTCGGCGCAGAAATCCGAGACACGCTCAAGCATTGGCAGGACGGCACCACGGGCAAGGTCGCCAATCTTTGGGACGAAGAGGGCTACGACGAGGCGCTCTCGCGGGGCGCGGCGCCGTTCATACGAGAAGTCGCATCTCGGTTCTTCGGGCGCGGCGAATCAGTCTCCAGGGCCGTGGATTGCTACGCCGCGTGGTTCCAGGTCATCGGCGTCGTGGAGGACGTGGTAGAGACGCTGAAGAAGCAGAGGTGGGACAACGACTACGAGGAGATCGAGGACGAGGAGACCATCGAGGCCAGACAGGAGCTCCTGAGCAGAGAGGACCCCAAGATGCTCCAGGAGAAGCTCGACACTGCGCTCGATCAAGCATTCCACGCCTTGGAGGACGAGATCAAGGCTCTCTGGGAGCAAGAGGGGCCGAGCGCTGAAGGAGCGAGGAACGGCCAGGTCGCCATGTTCTTACTTCGCGTTCTCAGGGACATTCGCACCCAGCTCCCGAAGCGGGAAGCGATGAAGAGTTTTGGGCTCGCCATGGTCCCGGCCCTGCACAGGACGATAGCGGCTTACGTCTCGGACCCGCCAGTGAGCTCGTTCACGGCCAAGGGGCGGCTAGACGGGCAGATTCTGGGGGGCAGGGTTCTGTGGGAGGGAGACCCCGCGGTGCCGAACCAGCCGAGCTCGCAGGTCTTCCAGTTCATGCGCGACCTCGCGGCGGGGATGGCCGATGCGGGCGTTGATCTGTGGACGGCTGCCGCGGTGCGCGCCTTGAAGGAGCGCGTGAGCGGCGAGCTCTGCGGCGCGTGGGAAGCGGAGCTGGCCGAGGCCAAAAAAATGAAGCAGGAAGAAGAGCAGGTTGAGCAGGCGAGGGACGAGAGGGAGGGGCAAGATGAGAAAGGCGAGAAGGCGGAGGAGACGGAAGAAAACAACAAGGAGGCAGAAGCAAAGCAAGAGGAGGAAGGAAATGAGGGGGCGGGAAAGCAGGGAGAGACGAAAGAGAAGGAGAGCAAGGAGAGGGACATGTTCATCCAGTGGCTGTTCGACGTTGCCTTCTTGCGCTGCTCCATCGGAGGGGGGAGCGCCGGAGCAGCCAACGGGCTCGAGAGGCTGGAGGAGGCCATCTTCAAGAAGACGGTTCTGCAGGAACCGTCGCGGCAGAGGATCAGCAAGTCGGCGCGTTCCTTCTGGGAGCGCACAAGTCTTCTTTTTGGGGTGCTGGCATGATACATCACGCAATCTCATAGATAGGTACATGTAGATCATCTATCATAATTGCAATGCCATTTCAAACAAGAAAGAAGAAATAAATAAGGGATGAATCAACGGGGAAAAAAGAAATGAAGAACGAAAGAAAGGAAGAAAGAAAGTAGAAAGAAGAATAATCAAGACTATCGCTTATAGCTTGTGTCTCATCTCGCCGCCGGCGATCTTGCGGAACCGCTCCTGCGGCTCGCCCGACATGAAGCGATCCAAGCCCTCAAACACCTCCCTGTAGTTGCTCAGCGCCATCTTCTCGTCCTCGGCGGCGCCGATGAGCCTCTTGATGCCGAGCATGCTGTCGCCGTCGAGGTGCGCGCCGAGCCGCTCGTCGACCTCGGCGAGGACGCGCGCGCGGAACGCGGCGTCGTCGCCCTGCGCGACGCCGTCGAAGACGCGGTTGACGAAGCCCGCGCGGGCGAGCGCCGCGGCGCCGATCTTGCGGCTCATGAGCAGCGCCTCCTTGGCGAGCGGGGCGCCGAGGCGGGCGACGAGGGCGCGGGACGAGGCGCCCTCGGCGACGAGCCCGAGGGAGGCGAAGGGCGTGAGGAGGAAGGCGGAGGGCACGGCGTAGACGAAGTCGGCGTGGGCGGTGAGCGCGGCGGAGAGGCCGACGACGGGCCCGTTGAGGCCGACGACGAGGATCTTGGGGTGCGTGGCGAAGGCCTGCGTGAGGTTGAGGTTGAAGGCGACGAAGGTCTGGAGCCAATGCTGGTGGTTTGGCTGGGAGCCGCCCTGGCCCTGTCTCTGGGCGTTCACGTCGGCACCACTGCCGTGCAATTAGCAGGTTGCCATCATCATCATCATCGTCGTCGTCGTCGTCGTCCTCTTCGTCCTTCGTCTTCGTCTGGTGACTTTGGATCTGATCCAATGAGGGAGATGAGGAGGCCAATGGGAATGAGACGTACGCGGAAAAGTAGCGACCGGTGCCGAGGAGGACCGTCACGTAGACCTCCTTGTGGGTTGCCACCTCCCGCATCTTCTGGGCCAGCTCATAGTACTGCTGCTGCGTCAACGCACCGAGCTTCTTCTCGTTGCGGATCGTCAACACGGCGACGCGGCCGAGATACTCCACTGTGATGACTTCCGCCATGCTGGGCCGGCTCTGATTTGCAGACACACTTGAAAAGGAATGATTGGACAGCCAGGGAGTGAATGAAGCCAGACAACCGAGACGGAGACCTGGGACCTGGGACCTGAGACCTGAGACAACATATGTACGTTCCTGGCCGGCCTCCTCGGCGGTTGAAGTTGAAAGTCGCTCGCATTCGAGAGCCGATCGCGGACCCGATTCGGCTTAGCGCCGGAATGCATTGACCCCGCGTTCGTCTTTGCCTCGGCCCGCAAGTTCTTGCCTAAAAAGGATTAGCGCTCCATGCTCTTTTATACAATTGATCGGCTTCCATCTTGGATATTGATGGGTTGATAACTTGATGAGTTGAGGAGACAAGTACGGAGTATTGTTGGATGGGTTGATGTGTTGAAGGTGATGGAGAGTCCAAAAAGATAAGGCGGTTGTCCGTCGAATCAATGTCTCAAGATAAAGTCCAAGACTATGTATGAAATGCATTCGACGTATGTGAAGCGCCTCGGGAGGCCCCTCGGTTCTAATCTGTTCTTGTTGGTGCTTGATGCAGCGAGCAGCTCATCAGCCATGAAATGCCCTGAAATCGACGCTGACAATTATTCACATTGATGTTACCAAACTCATTTTCCACTCCCCGGACTCCTGACGGGCTTTGACACCTCATGCCTCCCTCCCTCGTGCCACGTTCAAACATTCAACCCCCCTACCGACGAGCCTTCATCAGCCGCTGCTTGGGGAAGACGAGCGGCAGCGAGAGCTTGGCCACGTAACGCATTTGCCCGCTCGCGACGTGCTTCACCGGCTTGACCTTGGCGCCAATCTCGTAGAAGTACTGGTTCATCGTCTTTTGGTCCAGCCTCAGGTCCAGCCGCAGCTGCTCCGTGTCCACCTCGAAGTTGTCGATGATGAGCGCGTACACGCAGCAGTGCGCGAGCAGCAGGTCCGCGTGGTACTTGCGTATGACGCCGCCGTCGGAGAACTTGCGCCGGATGTTCTCCACCACGGCGTCCGGCGCCGGCGCCAGCATCTCCCGCAGCTTGTCCCGCGGCGGCACCCTGCGCGTGTTGCGCTCCCTGCCGGGCTGCGACTTGAGCAGGAAGATGAGCACGAACAGGTAGTAGCGCATCACGCGCAGCCGCTCCGTCGCCGCGTCGTTGGACGCCAGCGCGTTGATGCGCGGCGCCGCGAACTGCGACGGCACCGAGATGTTCTCCTTGTGCTTCGTCTTCTCTTGCCACTCAAGGATCGGCACCAGCTTGAGGATGTCCGCCCCGATCAGCACCTTGGGGTCGTACACGTCGTATATCTCCGTCGCCTCGAGGTTGGCCCGCGGGACCGGCTTCGCGTCGTCGACCACCGCCTGCAGCTCCTCCCTCGTCGCCATGTTGGACGCGAACTGGCCCACCGACTCGAGGATGGCCTTGGATGCGTCGTCGATGACCGCCGGCGTGCCGTCCCCGGCCTGCTTGTTGACGGTGAGCGCGTTCATGTATCTCTCCTGGATAACCTTCTTGGCCTTCTTCGTTCCGAACGTCTGGCCAAGCTCGGTTCGCTGCATCGTCATGCTCTGCTCCAAGGTATCAGCGGTTGATTTCACTCATGGAATTCCTCTCGCCTTCCCCCCTCCCCTCCTTGGCTGAAAATCCGGCAGGAACTGACCAGTTTAGTATCATTCTCATCCCCGGCCGAGCCGGCGACTTGTTTGGCGCGCACTGCGCCTCGCACAATCATCTTCTTCGCCTCGACGACCTGGAGCTTCCCCGTCGCGGGATCGTACACTCCGAGGTAGTGGTTGAGCAATGGTTTCGAAGCGCGCGATTCCTCCTCCTTGGCTGTGTAGTCCAGATTTCGATGCGAGGCCGAGTGAAGGAGGAGCGCTTGGTCGACAGCGGAGTTGGACTCGACTCTCGCTCTCGTTTTTGCTTTCGACACGTATGATTGGAACACTAGATCTGAAGGCATGTCGATACCAGGAGAGCTAGCTTCACGCTGTCAGCTCTCTCTCTCTCTCTCTCTCTCATATCACCGTCATCTCACAATCTATTCACTTCCAGATGCATGTCCAGCTCATACCTATGACGGGAGGGCAGAACCGGGGCCTCACGAGGGAGGACACGGATGCCGTGGCCGCGGGCGCCTCGAGCGCCACCTTCTTCTTGGTCTTTCCATCCCCGTCGTCGACTCGTCTTCGCTTCTTGGTGCTGAGTTCTGCTGCCATCTCTGAATCCTGCTCGAAATGCCTTCGCCAATCCAAGGGGCCGTCAGAAATGCGTGCCGCTGCTGTGAATACTCCATACTCCATACCTTGAATGCTTTTTTTTTCTGGGTCGGGCTGGCAGAATCTTGCCAACCGGCATTTAGCCGGGCGGTGAGAGCTCGAGCCCCCACGCAGCCACCTTTGGCGAGGCCGACGTCATGAATGATGAAGCTTCACCCGGGCGATGCAGAGACGCATGAAATGATTGGGAGTCGGTGACACATTGCTGAGAGAGGCAGACACTCAGCCATCAGTATCTCGAGCCAGAGAAGATCAACAAGGCAGACAAATTATGTTCCCAGGGCTCCATTGTTTGCCCTGAATTCAAGGTGATCAATGCTATCAGCAAGTGGAAATATCAATGATCCATTCCATTATCGATAAACAATTAAGTTCAGCGCAAACCCACAACTTCGATGGAAAATCATCCGCACGCGACTCAGGGCTTGATGCAGAATGGGATGCACAGCGTATCGCGTCCTGATGAAAAATCGAGGCGACTTGGTGATCGAATGTGTAGGTGGTAATCAGCAGAATGAGCATGATGTGAGTGGGCAAGTCAAGTCATTCACAGGCACGGGTTGGACGTGTTTTGTTGGCTTCAGGCCTTTCTCATTTTAAGGTAGTTGGTCATAGGCGACGTTCCAAAAAAGACTCTCCTTCCGCCCAGCTGCTCATTGTCCAGTCCTCATCTTCCAGTCCCATTGACTTGCACGGCGGTGAATTGTCAAGGCGCACCGCGGATCACGTCGCGAAGTTCCATAGCGTCTCCGGAAAAAAGAGCGAACGCTCTCGTAAATCCAATGGTGTTGTGGCACATGTGTCGTCCTGGGCGTTGATCGGTATTTCATGATGAAAGATGCGTCAAGCTAGGCAGGTGGTAGGAGTCGTTTATTTGCTGCATGGCCGGTCAGTACATCTGCATTGTCCATCCTGGGAAAACGGATCGGTTCGGCGGCGATGACTCACGATCTGGCACGCATCTTTCTTCGCTTGCGCCTAAGGCGACGCATACGCTTCTTCCTCCATTTGGCTCTCATCTTGAACGATGTATCTGGATTGCTGGATCAGCTAAAGCTCGACGACCGACGACCATTTGTCGCGGAGATTGTCGCAGGATGGCTCAGTCGGCGGCGGCGACTCGAGAGACAAAGCATTCGCGGGAAGCTGCTTCAACTCCCGCTTTCCAATGCGTCGTGCTCGGTGCGCGGCGCCGCTGCTGATCGCTGCTGGGCGGGCATAACTTACTGGTTCGTTGATGAGGATCGTGATGGGATGAGGTACGAGAAAGGGAACTTTTCGAGAGCGGGGGATTTTCAAGCGATAAAGCAATGGAGGCTACAGTACGAGTAGGGCAAGAAACCCCCGAGCATCACGTGTGGTGGGCGGTCCGTGGTCTGTGCGCGCCGCGCCTTCCACTCCGGGGCTCGAGTCGCCCGCGTATACAGTATAGATTGCGATTTACGTACTGTGAATCGACACCGTGCACGATCCGAAGCTCCGTCCATCTCACGGAAGGCGCTCCCGAGTCTCGCCAAAACTTGGGAAAGAGTCGAAGCGATGGCCTCAACGTGCCTTCCCAAGCATATCAAGGCACAACTCTGAATGGGAAAACAAAATGTTGGAAATATTGTCAAAATGGCCACGCTGGCCTTCAAAGTGCATCTGCCTTGTCTCAAGGCGAAAAGAATTCACAGCTTTGACTTGAAGAGAATGCGAATCTGCGAAATCCATTGATGACGAGTTATCAGTATCGTACCCTATAGGGCGCCATCGTCAAGTGACGGCACCTGAAGATGGAGTCGAAGGAGACCAACATCATCGATCTCAGGAAGTATCAGCAAACGCCCGTTGCACAGCTTCTGCTCTTCGACAGTCGTGTGGATGATGATCAGCCTCAAGGTACAGGATCCCCGAGGAGCGTGCTCTCGAGATCCAGCGGTGGAGGCTCTCAGCTTACAAGCTCCGAGGTGTGTTCGCAATATGGGACTCCAAGATCTTCAAAGTGGGAAGAGACCCGCGCTCCAAGTATGGCCCTGGCAACCTGAAGCTCGCCCCATCACTCGCTGATCACGTCTGCCAGCTCGTTCTCAATCAAGACAGATGAGGAGAACTTGGTGTCCCGGAATCATTGTGAATTCTACGCCGTCGTATACGAACACTCAGCCAACCACGTCTACGTGCGTGACCGCAAGTCCTTCAATGGCACCTGGGTCAATGGCCATCTCATCGGGATGGGTCCCGAGATGTCCTCTGGCCATCTGCTGGAGGACGGCGACGTGATCGAGATACGACCACACTGGCGCTTCGTCCTGCGTCAAACCTGGAAACCCCCGGAGCATCCATTATCGCCGCTTCAGAAAGAGGAGTGCAGGGTATGCCAAAACTAACTGAGACCCCCCCCTTTCCCCCCTTTTGATTTCATCACTCCAACTCATGATCAAAGGTCTTTGCAGACAAATACTTCGTGACGGATCGGTGTATCGGCAAAGGGGCTGAAGGGGCAGTCTACCTGGCAGTCAAGGCCGGCACGACGAAGCAATTGGTCTGCAAAGTTGTTCATCTCGGCCACCTCCTCGGCAAGCGTTCAAGCGAGGAGAAACGACGGAAGCTGCAAGAAGCGGACATTCTGCGACAGCTTCACCACGTAAGCCCCTTTGATCCGCGAAGCCTTGAGACAGCGGACTGACGGCTGGTGTCTTCCAGCCCCATATCTTGCCATATATCGACGCAATCAGCTCCCCCCACACACTGTGCGTTCTCCCCCGCGTCACCCCCAGCTTGAGATGCTCAAGGCCAAGATTGGTTAACAACACCAGGTACACCTTTACGGAGCTGGCCTCAGGGGGCGATCTGCTCTCCTGGGTGCTCCGGCAAGATGCTGTCAGTGAGTTCGACGCCCGAATCATCCTGAGGCAGGTGGTTCGGGGCCTTCAGTATCTCCATTCGAGAGGATTGATCCATCGCGACCTGAAGCTCGAGAATATCCTCCTGGCCTACTCGCCCAAGATTGCCTATCATCGTATCGTGCTGTCCGACTTTGGCACCTGCGCCGTGCCATGTCGAAGTCGGATGAGGTCATACGTCGGCACAGAGAACTACCAAGCACCGTAAGTCGAATCAGATCGGCCAAGACGCCTCTGGAGTCCGTGGGTCCGCGCTGACGTGCGAAGCGAAATCTATCGATGCGCGCAATTCCAGACACCAGCCGTCGACATGTGGTCCCTGGGAGTCGTGACTCTGCACGTCCTTCTCTCCTGTAACGAGGCCGTGGAGGAACTGGACTCCAGGAGCCAGAAGGATATCGACAGATCCGTCCAGAGCCGCCTCCGCAGTCTGACGCCGAGGATCTCCTCAGATGGCCAGAACTTTGTGTCGAGATGCCTCCAACGAATGCCATCTCACAGGATGACTGCCATCGAAGCGGAGCGTCACGACTGGTTTCGCAGGCCGAAGAAATACGCCGAGTTCTTCCAAAAGCTGGATCAAAGAATCCTCGATAGCTGGGTCCCGCAGAGCGAACTGAAGCCCATGCCTCTTGAGATCGGCAGCTGTCTTCGTGCGATGATTGCCAAACAAGAGGCAATGGGGGTTGCGAATTGCCTCAGGACAGCGTCTTTGAACACGCCCCTGAGCGGTCGAAACCCAGATGTCCCGACCGGTGTGCTGAAAGTAGAGGCTCTGGACACGACTGCCTTCTCAAACGAAGCGACCGGCGATGCCCAAGCCGAGGAGAAGCACAAGGCTCCCTAGGAAGGCTTTCATCAAGGAAGCGAGCTGAGGCGGCGGCCAGGGAGCAGACGCGGCCGGTCATTGCGCGTCAAGTTCCCCGACAGCCTGTTTCTTCCTCTGCCCGGGCTTGACAGGCACTTGAGGCCCATCTACGAGGGCGACAAAAGGGTGCAAATCTTGGAGGAGCTCAGGAGGACAAATGCCATGTTTTTGGTGGAGGACACCGATCCAGCGGGACGCGAATTGGTATTGTGAAATCAAAGCGCATGGTCGTATTAATCGATGAAATAGGGGGCATGATGCCCACATCTCTGCAATATGATGAGTTGTTTCTTCTCACAGCATGCCTCTGATTCCTTCATAGTCCCTTTTATCAGCTTGAGTCCTGCTTCATCCACCTTGATCAAGTCTCTCCCCATCAAACAGCACGATCGCTCTTCAAGACCTCCCAGTCCCCCCATCCCGGCAGCGCAAACCCCCCACTCTCGACCTCAACCACCCTCCCCCCCATCAACTCCCTCCTCACGCCCCTCATCCTCCCCTCCAACTCCCCCACCAGCTCCCTCACCTCCTCCTCCTCCTCACGCATCCTTCCATCCCCCTCCTCCCCATCATCCCCCGCAAACCTCACCCCCGTCTTCCTCCTCGCAGGCCCCTCCCGCCCCGCGAACCGCCACTCCTCCCCATCCCTCACAAGACATCTCCCCCCTTTTCTCACACATCTCGCACACCCCTCCTCCCC
>NIGB01000003.1:202752-213969 GCA_003055145.1 Escovopsis weberi | reverse complement strand
GGGGGGGGGAAACACAGGAAATTTCGCTGCAGCAGTGTCTCGGCTCCGCGGAAGTAGGCAAAAACGAGAAGCGTTGCGGCCCATCCGGGACCTCGGCCGCCAGGGAACGAGAAGAGGGAATAGAAGCAAAACAGCAAAGCTATCAAAAACAAAGACAGCTCCGCCCGGGGCGGAGACAATCGCGGCAGCCGTCCGCTGTATTAGCCCGTGTGAACAATGTCCAAAAACGCCATCCATGGAAAAATGGGCCTCAAAAGCCATGCAGATCCGAGACAAAGCAAAACCGCAGAGGTCAAGGAAAGAAGGAGAACGCTCAAAGAATAGAGAAAAAAAAATAAAAGAACAGGAGGAAGACGGGTCAGAGGGAGGTTAATACAGTAGTAGTAGAGGAGGAGGAGTAGCACCGGGTGCAGATTAACATTGAGCCGTGGGGCTCCCGCCTGTTATGTAAAGGTCTTTGTTTTTTTCATGACGTCGTTGGGCTTTTTTTTTTTCCCTTTTTTTTTTGCAGAAGTCGTGACTTCATCTAGGACGATCCGAGCGGCAGACTCCGCGGTGTCGAGTCGCCGCTGCGTCGTCGTGGGACCGGCAGTGCCCTGCTGTTCGCCTCGGCAATGATGCGCTGCTTCTTGCGGACCGTCGATAGTCTGCCCGTAATCATCTTGATCACTGAAGAAAAAGTCAGCAAGATTTGCATTTTCCCTTGGGCTTGGGCGTGATGATAAAAAAATTTACTTACTGTTCCGGATGTGGGCTTCTTCATCGCTATCGAGATCGCCGTTGCTGTCCTTGCCGATGCCCCTGGCGGCTTCTTTCCCGGCGGCGAGATTCGCCAGGGAAGTCTCCTCGCCGCCGTCCAAGACGGCCTCGAGGAGCCGGATGGCCGTGATGTACGAGATCTCGCAGCCGGGAAGGTTGGCGTTTGTGACCTCGTCGATGGCCGCCGCGCGGCTCATTTCCAGAGCCCGGTCGTACATCAGCTTTTCGGCGCTGATGCCGGGCGTGAGACAGACCTGCGTGATGCCGGAGCCGGCCGCGATGATGGACTCGGCACCCTGGTTTGACGGATGGCTCGGGTGGTCGTTGGGCAGCAGCTTCTGCGCCTCGGTGAGCTTGAGACGGACCACCTCGGCCTTCTCGAGGACCTCGTTGAACCGCTGGCGCACCCACTGGACGGCCGCGTTGATGCGCTGGACAACGGACTGGGAGACGCCGGGCGAAGAGGCGTCGCCGCCGGCGCCGGCGCTCTTCTTGGACCACCACAGGCTGGCGACGTCCATGGCCCGCGCGAGGAGGCTCAGGGACTTGACATAGAGGACGAGGGCCTCCTCGGAGAGGGCCGTCACCGCCTCGATGGTGAGGCCGTCCTCGTCCATGATGAGCTGCTCGATGGCGACGCCGCCGAGGCCGCGTTCCGCCGAGGGGGCCATGGGCACGAGCTGCTTGTACTTGACCTCAGCGAAGCCGTAGACGCAGTCGCTCCTCGTGGCGAGATCCTCAATGGTCTGGGCGGCGCGGATATCCTCTCCTTCGGACTGGGAGCTCTTGCTGTCCTTGATCAAGCCCGCCGTGGCCGTCGGGGTGGGATAGGCGGGGAACGGCTGGTAGAGCGGGGGGGACTGGCCCTTGGGTCGGATCGGGCTCACCTTGAACCCGAAGAGACGCAGGCTGGCGTCTTGTATGGCCTTGGATATGGCGCTGGAGGCGGAGTTGGGCCCGGCCGAGAGGACCTTCTCGTAGGACGAGCGGCGATTCTGAGACCGACCCTGGGCGGCGACCAGCTGGTTGCGGGAGCTGGGCGCGGAGAGGGCCCCCGAGGTCGAGTTCGGGGGCCCCTGCTGGGTATTGTAGCGCGTGATCTGGCCCGGGTGGGGAGATGAGGGGCTCTGGGAGGCGAGCTTCTCGTTTGCGGCCAGCTCGTCCGCCAGTGCGTTGACCTCGACGTGCTTCCTCTCGACGACGACGTAGTCCCGCTCGAACATGACATCCTGAGCGGCCTTCTCGGAGTCTGTCAGGGGCGGCTTGTTGCTGTTGTTGGTGTAGTAGTAGCTGCTGCTGCTGCTGTTTCTGGCGTTGCCGTTGCTATTGCTCGTGGAGACGCGGGTCAGGCGACCGCCCTCGTGTATGAGGGAACCCGGCGGTGAGGCGTTCTCCTGCGCCAGCCTGTCACTTGATCGAGCATGCGACTGGTGCGAGCCGGCGGCATGTTGGTAGTGGTTGTTGTTCTGTCGGTGGCTGTGGCTGGTGGAGCGATGGATGCCGAGGTCATCCGCGGCGACGTCGCGTGGTGAGTTCGCGAGGCGCTGGTTCTCGGCAGAGGAACGCCGATATCGGGCTGAGATGGGGCTGCCGATCTGGGGTGACCGGGGTTGGTGCTGATCATGTGGAGACCTAAGCGGGCCCGATGACTCGGACCCACCTGCACCACCATTATTACGCAACGCATCGATGCGCAGGGAGGATGACAGGACCTCCTTTTGATGGATCGTCTCGAGTCCGCTCTGCGGCTGTGATTGCTGCTGCGACTGCAACTGCGACTGCGACTGCTGCTTCTTCTTGGACTTGGGGATGTCTTCTTGGGCCAGGCCGGGGATGTCGTTTACGATGACGGGATGATTGAAGAAGCTCTCGAAGCTCATCCTCTCCAGAGGCCCGCGCTTGAGCAGGCCCCTGACGAGGGCCTTCATCTCGGAGGAGACAACGACCTCCTTGGGGAACTTGATGACGTCCTCAGCGGCCTCGATCTTCTTGAGCAGCTCGACGTGATTCCTGGCGCGGAAGGGGGGTCTCCCGGTGATCATCTCGTAGAGGACGGTGCCGACGGACCACAGGTCGGCCTTGGCGTCGTATCGCTCGTAGCGCAGGATCTCGGGGGCCATGTAAAGGGGGGATCCGCAGAGGGTCTCTGCCAGGGAGGTTGCAGGGAGGACGCGCGCGAAGCCAAAGTCGGCGAGCTTGAGCATCGGGAAGTGGGCGAGGCCGGATATGGGTATGAGGGAGTCGTGGCTGGCTTCCATTATGGGGACGGTGAGGGTCTGTCGGAACTCTCTGGAGGGGAGGAGGAGGAGGTTCTGGGGCTTGACGTCGCGGTGGATGTAGTTCTTTCGGCGCAGGAACTCGAGGGCGCTGGAGAGCTGCTTGAGGAAGTGGCGGATGACGACCTCGTGGAGGCCCGAGTTGACGGGGCTGGGGTACTTTCGGGCGATGTCGACGGTGGCCGGGTGGGTGTCGAGCTTGTCGCGCTTCTTGATGAAGAGGGAGAGGTCGCCGAGCTCGCAGTACTCCATGACGAGGTTGATGTGTGTGGAGGATTCGAGGCAGTCATGGAGGGCGACAATGTGAGGGTGTCGTAGAGTCTTGAGGATCTGGATCTCGCCATAGAGGTTTTCCTTGAGCTTCTTGTTGAGACGGTCTAGTTCGACGGATTTGATGGCGACTCTGGCTTTGGTTTCCTATTTTGGCAGACGAGAGAAGATTAGTGATGACCAAACTTTGACTGACGGGGGATTGCGGTGTATGATGGGAGAGCGGCTGGTCTGCAGAGCTTGAGTCGAGGGTGATGTGATGAAGTAAGTTTGCTCGCACCAGCCTTCCCCGGATGAGGAGGAAGACACGCAAGACACGCGAGATGGGGGGAGGGAGGCGAAGAGGTGGAGGTGGATGGCAAGAGAGGTTGGTGTGTTGGATTTCGTAGGACAGATCGGGAAGAGGGAAGCGAACCTTGTGCCAGCCCACGTAGACCTGGGCAAAGCTACCCTTGCCAATCTCCTTGTCGATGGTGAACTGGCCTATATTCCGTCCACAGAGCCTCTTCGACCCGAAGGAGGATGCATCGTGTCGATTCGCCATGGCTTTCCCTGATTCCCGCGAGGGTCGTTGTGGATGACAGGACGGGAGAAGGGGGGGAGGGAAAGGACTGGGGGGAGGCGCGCAGAGCCGGAGTCGGTCAGAGCCCGGGGGCTATCCAGGTGTACGCGACGAAGGTGGCTATCGAGTCGTCATGTAGTCGACGGCAATGCGAATGGATGCCAAGGGGGAGATCTGTGAGATGGAAGAAGAAGGAGAAGACGAAGAAGAAGAGGAGGCGAGGAAAAGAAATGAAACAAAGAGGGAGAGAAGGACGATGTATAGGGAGAGGAAATGGCGGATGTATGTATCAATGTATGTAGGTCGATCGAAGGACCGGTCTGTCGGTTGGTAGGGAGAGGAAACCGAGGCGGAGGCGGAGGCGGAGGCGGATGCGGACTGCGAGATGCGAGCTGCAAGATGATAAGGCAGACACGAGGGGGGGGTGGTGGCCAGCAGAGCGAGGCCACGAGATGGGCAGTCGGTGTAGCGAGAGTTGTGATAACCCGAGAACGGATAGTCGATGTTCGGTCGGCAGGTATCCGATAGGTTGATGGATGATGTGAGATGGCGGGCTGACTGGAGGTGGAAGAAAAAGAAGAAGGAAAGAAGGAAAGAGAGATTAGCCTGGAAGAGAGAGAGAGAGAGAGGAAGAGAGAGAAGAGAGAGTTGAAATAGAATGGAGATGGAGATGCCGAGCCAAGGATTGAACGAGACAGGAATAGAGTGACAAGAACGAGGCGTGGAAAAGAAGAAGAAGCTGGAGAAGAAGAAAAAGAAGCTGGATGGCGAGGTTTCAGGAGCCAAAACAAAGCGGACGGACGATAAGATATTGATGACGCTGACAGTGACGCTGACGATAAGAAGCAGAGGACGATGATAATGCAAAGAGAAAAAAAAAAAAGGAAAATCAATAAAAAAAATAAAGAGGGAGCGTGTTGGACAGAATACAAGAATGCTGGTAGGTGCGTGTGTGTGATTGTGTGTAATGGAGAGGCAGAGGTAGTAGTGGTAGAAGGATAGGATGGAGGAGGAGGAGGAGGAACAAGAAGAGGGAGAGGAGGAGGAAGAGGAAGAAGAGACAGAATGGACAGAAGAGGAGGTACAGGTAGTATTGGATATGGATCACAGGCAACCTGGAATAGATTGCAGGGACCCCCCCGGGAAGTATGGTTCTGGCTTGTGCCGGGGTGAAGTGAAGAGGGGGGGGGGAGTGTTGATGCAGATGCAGATGGATAGGAAGATGGCTGATGAGGCGATAAGGGAGAAGATGAAGAGACGGAGGATGGAAGATGGAGGATGAATGATGGATCCCAAGCAACGAGATGTGAGGGGATGTAGATGGGGTACGGTGTGTTGGAGAGGAAGACAAAGGACAGAGGAGGCGTGAGGCTTTGGAGGCGTGATGGCTCTGGTATCACGTACCTACTCGTAGACTAGGGCGAGGCCGGAGACTCGGAATCCCCCAGAACGAGAATCGGGCGAAGAAGAGTGAACAGAGAGGAGTAATGGATGTTGGCGAGGGAGAGCCGTGCGATCAAGCAAGCAAGGCCGTCGGCATCGAGTCGATTTGCCTGCTTGCTTGCTTGCCTGCCTGCCTGCTTGCTTGCTTGCTTGCCTGCCTGGGCTGGATGGAGAGTCGCGAGGCCCGGGCGGGTGACTCAAAACAGGCGATATCCGGACTAGCAGAGACGAGCCCTTGTCCCTGAATCTGCAAGCTGCATGTGGGAAAGCAGACGGCGCCGTCGAGAAGCGTCCTGCACGTATGAACGGAGTAGCAGGGCCTGTTGTTCGTATGCACAGGGACTCGGTCGTCCGTAGAAGTAGAGGCAGTCTTCCGTACTACCTATTCCGTAGCGAGAGGACCTGGAGGCGATTAGCGGGGTTCCGACGCTCAAAGTCCTGGCAAAAAGGCACTCGTGGGATCGATTGGAGAGGGGATCAGCGGCGCAGCAAATCAGCAGGCAGTGGGGAGAGGCAGAGGCATCCGTATTGTCTGCACGAGGAGAGGGATTGATCCTGGGGTGGCCGGGATCAAGGGTGTCTGGGAGGGGTCACCCGGGGCGCGCACGCAGAGGGATGGATGACGGCGATGACGACGATGACGGGTGCCGGGCCGAGCGTGTGGGGGAGGAGACGGCGTTTGTACAGGTCTGGAGTGCAGCGAGGCACCTACCGGGCTCTCTGAGTGTTGTATGTAGGATAAATATGCGGTTGGTGATGGAGGTCGAGGTCGAGGTGAAGTCGAGGGCGAAATGGAGGTGGAGGAGGAGGAGGAATTGATTGATCCGTACTGTGGACGGTCGGACGAGCCAAGAAGAGCTTCGCGTCGGAGGGAAAGGTTAAAAGGAAAAAGGAAAAAAAAAAATTAGAAAAAAAAGAAAAAAAGAGAAAAAAAAAGGAACGGAGATGAATGAGGCGGGGTGGGAGATGGGAGAGAGAGAGATTGATGGTAGCAGATTTGGCGATGGCGATGGCGATGCTGAGGGTGGTGGTGGTGATGGATTGACTGATGGGCTGTTGCGGATGGAGCGGTCTCCCGGGGGGGGGGGGGGGGCAGAGAGAACGATCGATCAACCCATCCATCCATCCCCGAGCTCTGGAACTTGCCTTAGCTTGCCGAGCTATAGATCCTCTATCCATACTCCAGACAGGTATTCAATCAATCCATTCTATCCATCGCACTTCATGCCCGGCTTGCGTGATCTTGACGCTATCGCCGGATTCGCGCCTGCGCCTCGCTAGCTCAACGGCCGGCAGCCACCTACCCGGAACCACCTACCCTGCAGGACCCTGAGGTACAGATCCAGAACCTGACAATGAGGGCCAACGAGGCCGCATACGAGGTACTGCGGGGGTACCGCCAAGCCACAGCTTTTATCATATCAGGCCTTATCATCCGCACTAGCCTCATCCATCCATCCATCGTGGCGCCTCGTTTGCGCCTCCGGCTTGACGCCACAAAGAGGCTGGAGAGATTGGACTTGGAGATGGAGATGAAGATTGGAGATGGCTTCACTTTGGGGGGGATAGAGGGATAGTAGAGGATTGAGGGCTTGAGGATTGTGGATGACTCCCAGATTACCCGTACACTCAGATACCAAGACTCAATCGCAACAGCCCTGCATGCATGACGACGTGCCTGTTGCTCCAGAGACCATCGCGCCATCGCAGCCGATATCACCTCGCCATCCCGTCCCCCCTCGGCCTGCACGTCCTCGACCGACCATCCTGCTATCTGCACTCCTCGCATCATTGTCTTACAGGAATGGGTAGTACTTGATACAAGATACGGAGTAGCAGAGCAATGCCTGGGTACCTGCCCGCCATCATCTCCGCCGACTCGCTCCATGTTCGGCATCGGCACGCCTGCATCGAATCGTGACTCATCCCGTCCTCGGTGCCTACGAGTACGAGGTCGAGGCCGCATCAAGCTGGGCCAGACAGCAAACACCGAGCAATGCCCAGGCAGCAAGCCTCACATATGTACATAGGCAAGCTCCACGATGATGGCCGTGCTCTCCATCCTACGAGTACTCATCCGTATACTGGGGGTCGCTTCTTCATGTAGGCCCTCGCACCTGTATGTACATATGCAATCTCGACTCCCGCGCTCGAGACACTCGAATCTCCCTGAGATGAGAGGTGACAGATGACAGATCCGACAAATCCGAGACCTTCTCAAACGCCCTGCCTGATATACCACTCTCCTACCTACCGTGGCCCATCCCCATCCCCATCCCCATCCCCATCCCCATCCCTCGATTCAATCCCGCCAGCTTCCTATCTTTACACACCCGCCATGTGCTCAGTGCACGCATCTCGTGCATGAGATTGTGTGATTGCCTTGCCTTGCCTCGCCTCGCGCGACGCTGCGTGACCCCCGCGGCTCTGCCGGCCGGGCGGCGTCTCGATCCCAAGCCTGATAAGCGGGCGACGATCGCTCCAGACGCAGCAGGCTTCATCAGAGGATGCAGCATGCGTGGGGAGATCTTCATCTCGAAAAGCCTGTTCATCGTTGATAAGCTGAGAGGTTGTTCGAGAAGAACAAGAACTCTTATCTGGAAGGTCCATCCACCGCTGGGGTTCCATCATCATGGTCCTCGACGTGCCCCTGAGCACTGCCAGAGACGTGTTGAGAGTGCAATGCGAGTCTCTTGGTATCATCTATGTAGCGCCGGAAATGCCATTCTTCATCCCCAATCTTCCATCTTGAATCCCAGCCCTCCAAGGTCCGTGAAGGAGCCTGGTCTGATGCACTCCCGGCCGTTTCTGGGCCCCCTTTCCCCGCAATGCTTCCAATCTCTGCCCTCATCCTCCACCCTCCATCCTCCATCCTCCATCTAGTGCCCGTGGGAGGGTGTCACCGTGGGCAGCTCCTTGAGCGCCTCGGCAATCATGTCCAGCCCGCTCTGCAGCTCCTCTTTGGTGATGACGAGCGGCGGCGCGAAGCGGATAATGTCCCCGTGCGTCGGCTTGGCCAGCAGGCCCTTGGCCTTGAGCAGCAGGCACAGGTCCCACGCGGTCCGCCCCGCGGCGGCCGCCTCGTCGATGACGACGGCGTTGAGCAGGCCCTTGCCGCGGACGTCCCTGATGATGGGGGACCCGATGGCGCGCACGCCGTCGCGGAAGAAGGCGCCCAGCGCGTCGGCCTTGGCCGTCATGTCCTCCTCCTCGAGCACCTCGAGCGCGCGGATCGACACGGCGCAGCCCAGCGGGTTGCCGCCGTACGTGGACCCGTGCGTCCCCGGCTCGACGACCAGCATCACCTCGCGGCTCGCCAGCACCGCGCTCACCGGGTACATGCCGCCCGAGATGGCCTTGCCCAGCGTCACCACGTCCGGCCGGATGCCCGACCACTGCGAGCACAGCAGCCGGCCCGTGCGCCCGATGCCCGTCTGGATCTCGTCGCAGATGAGCAGCACGTTGTGCCGCCGGCACACGGCGTGCACGCGCGCCAGGTAGTCGTCGTCGGGCACCACCACGCCCGCCTCGCCCTGGATCGGCTCCACGATGAAGGCCGCCGTGCGCTCCCCGTGCGCCGCGAGCACCGCCTCCAGGTCCTCGACGTTGTTGTACCGGATCGCCCGCCCGCTCGTCGGGTCGTGCGCGCCGATGTTGGGCACGTACGGGCCGTAGTTGTCCTTGGACTCGGGGTCGGTCGACATGCTGACAGCGGCCATCTGGGAATGGGTCAGCCTTCATTAAATCCTCCTTGATTCATCCCCATGATCAAATCCGACGGGACAAAAGACTCGAGAGATGGGTACTGACCGTCCGCCCGTGAAAGTTCTCGGCGACGCAAAAGACGAGCGCCTTGCCGGCCTCGACGCCCTTGACCTTGTACGCCCACTTGCGCGCCACCTTGATGGCCGTCTCGACCGCCTCGGCGCCCGTGTTCATCGGCAGCACCATGTCGTAGCCGAAGGTCTCGCGCACCTTCTCGGCCCAGCGCGGGAAGACGTCGTTGTGGAAGGCCCGCGAGCTCAGCGTCAGCCGGCCCGCCTGGTCGGCCAGCGCCTTGACCAGCTCCGGGTGGCAGTGGCCCTGGTTGACGGCGCTGTAGGCCGACAGGAAGTCGAGGTAGTGCCGGCCCTCGGGGTCCCAGACGTGCACGCCCTGCGCCCGCGCGAAGACGACGGGCAGCGGGTGGTAGTTGTGCGCCGCGTACTCCTCCTCGGCGGCGATGGCGGCCTCGGTCGAGGACGCGTGGTACTTGGCGTTGAAGGCCATGGCTGGGGTCTGTTTGAAACGATCAATGCTTGTACGGAGTAGTTGGTGGCGATGGCGGGGTTGAGGGGTTGGAAGGAGTATGCAGTATCAATATGTTGCATGGAATCAAGGAAGAACGCTCAACTGGATCCCGTGATGGGGTTGATAGGCAGAGGCAAATGGATGAGGGGCAACTTACCTGATAGAATCCGAGTATGTACTGTGTGGACTGTACGGAGAGGATATGTAGTACGGAGTACTAAGAGAGAAGATCTAGATGCCAGAGGAAGCTAAGAATTCCATTCGACCCCGATCCAGGCCCAGCTCCCATCTTAAGTAGCCGTCCGCCGCTGTTTCAGACCCGATCCGAGCCATTGGCCCGTCGATCCAAGCACCGACCGAATCCGCCTCCCGCGGCTCGACGCCATCTCGTGGACAGTGCATCCTTCCAATACACACTGTACCCTCCATCCCACGATGTTCAGAAGAATCAATCCGAAGAAGCAATCAGAAGAACCAATCCTACTCGTATCGGATTACTCCGTATGAATGGAGTACCTTGGAATCAATCGTAGACTGCAGTCCTCAGATCATCCCCGATCCCCGCTCCCCACGATCTCGAGACCCTCCATGCCGCATGCACAGTCCCGCGCCTCGCATCCGACAGCCCTTCCGGCCACGAGCTGCCAGACCAAACGCCGCGTGCATTGATCAATGTGCCTGTATGTACGGAGTAGTATGTGTATGTGCGGAGTAGTATTGCAACCCTGCCATTGCCCCTCCCAGAGATCCATTTGGAACCGGACGCGGTTGGCCTCGGCATTCCGCAGCGAGAGCCTCTCCTGAGAACTTCTCAGCCAACCGCGCGATGGAGCCCGCGAGGTCCACCGCGCCCAATCAAGTTGGCCCTCCCGCTTCGCCTCCAGATTGAGGCCATCATACCTGTATTCGTACGAGTACTCGTGTGTACTCGTACCTGCTGACCGCGCGCTTTTCCCGCCGGAAGCTGACCTGCTCTGGATCCGACGAGGTACCTCTCAAGACTCACCGAGACTCACCTCCTCACCGAGACTCACCTCGCTCGCTCACCGACTCACCGAGCACCGCATCTCCAATAACTTCTTCATCTCATCTCATTCTCCATCTCACGCTTCACGACTCGCAGCCTCGCCCCATGGCCAAATCCACCCCGGCGACGCCGCCCCCGCGGCACGCCTTCCACTTCCGCGACGTCCTCCTCATCCGCCTCATCAACGCCTGCTCCCTCGCCACCTTCTTCCAGCCCGATGAGTTCTTCCAGGTCCTCGAGCCCGCGTGGCACCTCGCCTTCGGGCCCGACAGCGGCGCCTGGCTCACCTGGGTAGGCCTGGCCTCCCTCCTCATCTTCGAAAAGCATCAATGCGGCTAACACCCCCCAGGAATGGCACCACCAGCTGAGGTCCTCGCTCCACCCGCTCCTCTTCTCCGGCGCATACCTCCTCGCCGACCGCCTCGCCGCCCTCCTCCCGGCCAGCGACTCCCTCCGCGCCGCCGCCATCCTCCTCGCGCCCCGCATCCTGCAGGCCGTCATCGCCGCCCTCGGCGACTGGTTCACCTTCAAGCTCGCCCGCCGCATCTTCTCCCCCGATGAGACCGTCCCCCTCGTCGCCGTACGTCCCC
>NIGB01000003.1:188702-202740 GCA_003055145.1 Escovopsis weberi | reverse complement strand
AACTGGCTCGCCTTCAACGTCTCCCGCGACCTCGCCGTCTTCTACGGCCGCAACCCCTGGCACTACTACCTCCTCCAGGGCCTGCCCCTCCTCTGCACGACCTCCCTGCCCTTTGCCCTCCCCGCGCTCCTGCGGCCAGCCGCCGCCGTCGCCGGGATCGGAAACGGAAACGAAAACGAAAACGCAAACGCAAACGGAAACGGGAGCGGGAACCTACGCAGCCCCGCTCAGGCCGCCGCCCTCGCCGCCCTCGCCCGCACCGTCGCCGTATCCGTCGCCGCCCTCTCCCTCATCTCACACAAGGAGGTCCGCTTCATATACCCGCTCCTCCCCATCCTCTCCATCCTCTCCGCCCCGCGCGCCGCCTCCTTCTTCATAGCCATATCCCCCTCATCCCCATCCCCATCCCCATCATCATCCTCCAACGCCAAAGCCAAAGCCCCCCGCCGTATCCGCCTCGCCCACAAGCCCCTCCTCGCCCTCGCCCTCGCCCTCAACGCCCTCATCGCCGGCTACCTCTCCTTCCTGCACCAGCCCGCCCCGCTCTCCGTCCTCGCCTTCCTCCGCACCCAGTACGCCCACCTCCACCCCTCCGCGCGCCTCCCGTCCCCCAGCCTATTCCAAACCCATCCCCATCCCCAATCTCCATCCCCATCCCCATCCCCGTCCAGCTCCTCGGGGCCAGCCGAGGACCTCTTCGCCCTCTTCCTCACCCCCTGCCACTCCACCCCCTGGCGCTCCCACCTCCTCTACCCATCCCTCTCCGCCCGCGCCCTCACCTGCCACCCGCCCCTCCACACCGCGCCCAACTCCCCCGCCCGCCTCGCCTACCGCGACGAGGCCGACCGCTTCTACGACGACCCCCTGCTCTTCCTGCGCACGGAGCTCTTTGGCCCTCAAACCCCAAGTAACAACACAAGCAACTCCGACAACACCAGCAACTCCAACACCAACAACGCCGCCCCCCTCAGGCCCCGATTCGTCATCGCCTTCGAGGGCGTCGAGCCCTGGCTCCACGCCTTCCTCGCCACAGACGAGGGAAAGGCCCTGGGCTGGCGCCCCCGCAGGGCATGGACCGGCTTCAACGGCTTCGCCAACGAGGACTGGCGCCGCAGGGGGGCCTTGGTCGTCTGGGACACGGGGCTGTACTAGACATCCCGGCGGCTCGTCTGCAACATCACAGCATACATATACTATTAGCTATTTACACCAAGGCGGCTCGTCTGCAATTCACATTATACCAGCTACTATTTCCATCAATCACGAGAAGCTGCAATTCACAGCATTACATGTACATCAACCGCGTAAAGCAGCATCTCGGACAGTAAAACGGTGCTGCTACCATTCAATAATTAACAATACCCCGTGATCCCGTGTCCACTTATACAAATACTCCATAAGATCCATCCCACAGAGAAATCAACAAAGACAACACACTCCTATCCCGTACAGCAAAGAGTAAGGGTAAAAGGGGGGGCGGCTTAACAGCAAAGAAGTAACGGGGGCAAAGGGGAAACAGCACCACGAAAACACCACTGCCCTCTTACCCGCCCACTACTCGTTCTTCATAAAACGGCACCGGAAAGCAAGGTGCCACAGAATACATGAATTGTGCCCCTGCCCCTGCCTCTGCCTCTGCCTCTGCATCCTACAATATTGAAACATACACATCCATGGATCAAACAAACGCTGACATTATCCCTTTTCCAAAAACCTTCAAGAGGGCAAGGGGGGGCGGGGGTCTTTGTCTGAAAAATAACAAATCGATCATGATGGTGAAAAAAAAAAAAGAAGACAAAAAGCATTACGCCAGTGGGGAGAAAAAAACAGAGTGGCCAGAGCATGGCATTCCCCGCCCTTTACGCCTCGGACGAAGGCACTTGAACGACGACGTCTTCCACCACCGTGGGGGCACCGGCTCCTTGGGCTTCATCCACCCGCGGAGTCTCGCTGATCGATTCGATGGGGGCGGCCGCTGGCTCGGCAGCCTGCGCCGTCTCGCCGTCGTGCTGTAGCAAGACCGCTTCGTGGAGATCGTCCACGGGCTCCGCCTTCGCAGGTGCAGCTTCGGGCGTGTCCAGCTCTACGAGGACCGGCTCTTCGTAGAGCGTGTCGTCCGCGGGCGGCGTGGAGGAGGAGGAGGAGGTAGTTGTGGTGGTGGTAGAGGTCGTCTCCTTTTCCGCAGCAGCGGTCTCCTTGGGACCGTCTGCGCTCGGTGGGGCTGCTGGGGCCGGTGCCGGTGCCGGTGCCGGGGCCTCGGCCGTCTCGAGGGGCTCCTCCGGCGGCACCTCTCTCACCGTCTTCTTCTCCTCCTCTTGCTGGGGCTCCCGTTTCATGTCCAGGCTCTTGCCGCGCGGGGTCGCCTGGTTGGACCCGAAGATGGATTGCGTCTCCGAGGGCGGCGGGGACTTGCACCTCCTCTGCTCGGCGGTGCCCTTGGCCTCGCGATACTTAGTTTTGATCCAGCTGAAGGGGCCCTTGACGTCGCTCTCGTGGACGCTCGCGGGCAGGTGCTCCGAGCTCTCACCCGTGACGCTTTTCGGCGGCTTGTGCAGCGCGCTGCCAATCGAGGTCGTGCTGATCTCGGCGTTGTAGTTCGCACCGATGTTCATGTGGGGCGCCATCAGGGGGCTCCCTCCCAGGAAGTCTTCTTTTCTGCTCCTCGATATCCTCCAGCGGTTCTTCTTCTCCTTTTCTCCCTGCTCGCTCGGGGCCGATGCCGGCAGATCATCCGCGACCTGATCGACGTCTGATCCGTTAAACGACGAGTGGATCGAGTGCGGCGGCGACCTCCTCCCCCTCGAGCCGTCTTCGGGCCGCAGACTGTTGTGCGACAGGCTTTGCGTCTGCCTGTGGTGGGAGTCTGCGGGCCCGTCGTGGTTGGCCGTCGTCGTCATCGTCGACCCGTCCGCGTGCCGCTCGCCGTCCAGGAGCTGGGACACCTTGTGCGAGAGAGAATGCGAGGGGGAGTGGCGCTTCCAGATGTGGCTTGAGCTGCTCGGGTAAGATTGGGAGATGGGCCGTGCCTGGAGCATCGGGACCTGCGGAGGGGACTCTAGGGGATCAGGCCCCTCGACCGACGGCGAGGCGTTGTCGGAGTTGTGGGTCGGCAGGGAGGTGCTTGAGCTGTGAGCGCTGATGTTGATGCTGCCGGGGATTTTCCTCTTCTTTAGCTTGTTAGGCTGTCTCTTACTATCGTTGTTTTCGAAAGGTGAGCGCTGAAACAGATGATGATGGTGAAGATGGTGATGATGATGATGAGAAGAGTTGTTTTGCGAGCTGCGATCTTTGCTCGGGGTCACAGCGTCAGGGTGCGGTACATCAAGCAGCCGGTCTTGGCTGCGACTATGGCTCGAGCGGCCGTGGCTGGACCAGCCTGCATCATTCGAACTCACCTCGTCCTGGTGTGACTGATTTAGGGACTCCATGGCTGGGGACTTTGGGGCGCGCCCGGGGCTGGCGTATCTGAACTTGGCGCCCAAGAGAGCCGGCGACCTCTTGGACGGGAGGGTGTTGCTTCTGCCGAGCCCGCCCGTGGGCGTGGTCATCAGGGAGGGGCTGATTGGGGTGGCGGAGCCGTCCACCCTCGAGTGTCTCGAGGAGACGGAGCGATTCCTGCGGACCTGGCCATCTCGGCGCACGCTCTCTGCGCCCGCGCTGGAGTTGGAGGCGGTCCTGCCGAGGGCGGTCTTGCGGTTGCCTCCCGGGGTGGTGGGGTCCTCGGGAGAGCCCTCGGCGACCTCCTTCATCGTCTTCTCGTCTGCGGCGGTTCCTTGCATGCCGATGAGGAAGTGGTCCTGGTTCTCGATGAGGAAGATGATGACGCATTGGTTCAGCCTGTACTCGTCTGGGGCCATGGCGTGGGCCGGATGCGACAGCATGCCTGGCTGGAAGATAGCCGCCAAGTTCTGCGAAGTCATGCGATTCTCGTCGGACTTGGCGGCGAAGACGGCTAGGAGATCGAGAATGTAGAGCAGGAGCTGTTTGTTGAGCGGGGGCAGCTCGGTGATGAGCCTCTGGTAGCACTCGATGGCGGCAGCCTCGTTGAAGTTGTCGACGAATTGGGGGCCCTCGGCGTCTCCGACGGCCTGCTTTGTGGCGCCACGCAGGGGGTCGCGGAATTTCTCATACAGATCCAAGGGCACGACGGGCTCGGGAAGGTCGTTGAGGTATCTGCGGAGCACATTGGCCGCGTCGTGGACTGTGTATCCGTCCCAGCTCAGGCCCTTGCCGTATCGATCGGGAGAATCGAAGATGATCTTGAGTTCCTTGATTCGCTTTTCGGATCCGCTCAGTCGGAAGATGCCCTCGATGTTGGTAGCTGCGGCATGTCAGCCAGGTCGTGCAGGGGACATGGAAAGAAGAGATGTCGTCTATGGGATCGGACTCACCTTTTTCTTTCAGGAAGACGCCGCATTTGGCGACGACGATGGGAACGTATCCGTAGATGTAACTCTGCCCGTTCTCGTCGACGAGCGAGATGGCGACATTGGCATATACAATGCTCGTTCGGAGGGGCACGCCGAAGATGCCCGGACCTCGTGTTTCTAAGAGACAAGGAAGAGTTAGCGGCGGAGCAGAGGGACCAGGATCGACGAAGCCGTGCGAGGTGGCCGCGGAGCAGGGCCCGAAAGAGAGGTTTGATGCCCCTCATGACCCGTGATGGGCACGTCTCCGCGACCTTGCGCTGCCGACAACAGATCTGGGTTCCCCTCCCATCCAAAAACACCACCCTCCCAACCCCGTCCTGGTGTCACGCGATGACCACGACACTGGAGAGCAGTCGCTCCCAGGAAGCAATCTGCTCGGACAGGAGGGGGAGGGGCCGGTGCGCAGGAAGACGGCACAGAGACGACCCGCGCACGCAGACGGGGCGATGTGTATGCGGAGCGGAAAGGAAGCCTACCATGCTGCGTTTCCTGCTGTTTCGAGGGGAGCTTGAAGTTCTTCCACCAAGACCTCAGATCGCGTTTACTCGGCGGCGACGCGGGGGTGTTGATGGGGGGCTGAGGCTGGGAGGGCGGGCTGGAATGGCCCGTGTGACTTTGAGAGGCGCTCGAAGTCATGGCGAATGGCGACGACGCCCGTGGTGAGCGAGAGCAGGGGGTCGGGACGAGCGCAGAAGAAGAAGTAACGGCGTTTGCGGCGGCGGCGGCGGCGGCAGTAGAGACGGTAGCAATTCGACGTCGTGGGCGATACTATGTGATTCCCTCTCCCTCTGTCTGTCTGTCTGTCTGTCTGTCTGTCTGTCTGTCTGTTCTTTTCTTGGTCTCTTTGTGTATGTGTGTAGTAGTAGGTATGTGTGAAGCAACAATCCGGCGAAACGAGGGGTGTGGGAGCGTGTGACGGGAGGAAGAACGGAGGAAAGCGAGCGGAAGGGATTGATCGAAAGCGCTGCTCAAATAAGACTGGTGGTGAGATGGGAGCGAGATCGTCCAGTGTCGGGCGGGAGGGGGCTCAGGGCGTGCGCGCGTCCCATGTGCGGATGCGACGAGGCAGCGGGGGGGATGACGAGCGAGTGATGATGACGGCAGAGGTGGAAAGAGGGTCGTTTGTTGTCGTCGTCGTCGTCGTTGCTGTCGTCGTCGTCGTCGTCGCTGTCGTCGTCGTTGTCGATGTACGAGTACGAGTATTAGTCTAGGTAGAGGTAGTCGTAGTCTCCCTTTCTCGACCAGTGCGTGCTACTACTAGTAGTACTCCGTACTTGTCGTGTCGGCCCCAGAAGGGGGGGGGGGTGGGAGGGCGGAGGCTGGTTGGTGTAGTGCGGGTGCGTGTGTGTGAGAGAGAGAGGGAGAGAGAGAGAGAGAGAGATAAGAGAAGGACGGGGAGAATGAAGCGGAGGTAGCAGCAGCAGCAGTACTAAGAAGTTGTTGCTGAGGTTGTTGGATTTAGCGGCCAGAAGCGCCGGGCTTGGCCGTCAAAGGCATGAGGCAAGCGATTGAGAGAGAGGCAGCGAAAGGAGAGGATGCGGGAGGTGTGACGAGAAGAGGAGGAGGAGGAGAAGGGGAGGAGAAAGGATTGATTGATTGATTGATTGATTGATTGATTGATTGATCTATGAGGAGGCAGGAAGTCGGGGAGAGAGAAAGAAGAGAGACGGTAGACCAAGTTTAGAGCAAAGAGTTCGTGCCAGTTCGATCTATTGATTCCATTGATCCATTAAGAGTAAGTCGATACATGCAACTGAATGACCTGGAGTGGCAGCGACGGGAGCGTGTGCAGGTACCTGTACATTGATCGATCGACTCCGTGCCAGTCCGTGTGCATCGACGGGCGGCACAGGCGCATGGCGACATGATCGATCCATCAATCTCGAATATCAATGAGTATCAATCCATTCATACCTCTGATGTCAATCAGTGTACTCCGTACTCTAAAATCTAGTGGAAGGCAGACAGCCTGGACGAGAGCGTGCATGTGCTGTCAGTGCTGGTCCCGAGTCGCATTGAGGGCTGGCGAGAGCACACTTCAGTTGCACTGTTGCACTGTACGCGCTGGAAGCTGCAGGGCCTCAGTGCTGGGCTCAGGCTGTTGTCGGAGCTCGACGCAGTAGTAGTAGTACGGAGTAGATGGATTGATCAATGGATCAATTGATTGATGCCAGAGAGCGGTCAGGACTCAGCAGGCCCGGGAAGTACAGGTACATCAACCATGGGGGCAGCCGAGTCGGGAGGTGGCGGGCTCGTACCTGCTCTAGGGCGTGCCTGCCCAGGTTCAATCCGCCGCTGCCACACGTGCTGCCTGCCATGGATGGATTGAGCAGTGCTCCAGCTGCTGTGGGGTCACTGCTCAGGCGCCCGAGCCGCCAGCACGTATACGCCCTGAGCGAATGCGCACTGTGCCGGGCATCGCGGTCATGGTTACAGGGTAGTTGAATTGTTTTGAATGGATCAATCCGTGCATGCTGCAATACAGAGGTACTTTGGATCTGTCTGTCCCAATCGTTCGGCAGCAGGCGGACGAGGTTGACAGTTGAACCCGGGCAGTCTGCTTCCCGCAGCCATCACCGAGAGTACTAATAATGCAGAGTACGGAGCACTCCGTACCGGAATATCGTGTTCCAATGCCAGGCCAGAGTTCCAACCTGCATTCGTCGGGGTCACTTTCCCGGTAATGTCACCACCGCATCGTACATACTTAGTATGCACATCTGCTCGCCTCAAATCGAGATTCGAGCTGTCCAAGGCCTTGCTACGACCAGTCCGTCCCGAGCTAAGACACCCAGGAGCCAGGTCATTTGCACTGCCTCGTGGCCGCCGCGTGACACCTCTCGCCCTGAGCCGCCTCGCTCCGGCACCGGGCGTTTCCAGCCCGGCCCAGACGATGCCAACATGGCACCAGTGACGCTCTCCACCACCACTGACCATCGCCGGTCACTGTGCTAGCCTGCCCGCACATCGTATACGGAAGATGGAGTATGTGCTGCTATCTTCCTCCCAACAGCCCGTCCGCTCCAAGCCGGTCTCGTCGTGATGCCATTTGAGTACGAGGACTAGGTAGTCTCCTACCCTGTACTATATTTAGGACCCGCCGGCCATACGGAGTATAGTACTGAGTACTAGTAGTACCTACTGCCTAGTGCTATAGGGAGAGGTTCTAGGTACTACTCCGTAAGTTCTACTAAGGGTCGCCAAGCGCGTCCCACCTTCCTTCCCACTGGTTCCGTCCTCGACCAGCCGATAAGCATTTGATCCCAATCGCTATCGCTATCGTACTCATCATCACAATCTAATCATAGATCAATTTCTTATCGCTCCATCGGCATGACGCCGCTGCCATCCATCGCCTCGTTGAAGCTCGAGTCCTTCCGGTGTCGAAATTTCCATGTCATTGATCCAACAACCGATCCCGCCATCGCCATCACCATCACCATCGCCGTCGCCATCGCCATCGACCTCGCGCGCACACTACCCCCTCGCCCAGCACCACCACACTCCGCACAGCCTTTCCCAATGGACTCGTGAGATGCCCCTCCCGAGAAGATCGACGTTCGCAAAAAAAAAAAAAAAAAAAAAAATCAAAGGAAAAAAATAGGGCTAATGGCTGGCAGCTTAACATCCTCCGAGCAGCGCCTGCTCGAGCAGCGCATGCAGAAGCGCCAGGTCAAAGAGTTCATCGGCGTGCGTGGAACCCCCTTCCCTCCCCCACAGTCCCAACCACGCGTCATAGCCATGTTTGAAAAGATGCGGGGAGAGGGAAAACAGGAAGAGACAGCGTGTGGCTGACCCGGGCTCCCCCAGGCCTTCGGCGGGCTCGTCGAGCACTGCTTCACATCCTGCGTCGACGACTTCACCTCCAAGAGCCTCTCCTCCCGCGAGACCGGCTGCCTCAACCGCTGCGTCCTCAAGTGGATGGCCACCCAGCAGCGCGTGAGCGAGCGCTTCCAGGAGCACAACGCCCAGATGGCGCAGCAGATCCAGGGCAAATAGACAGCGCAGTACATCAAATGGCATGGTTCTGTTCCGTCCCCGTCCCGGAGGCGCCCTTTTCTCGCACCATCAGTACAGGCGGGATCAGTACAGGCGGGGTTCCAGGATCCGCTCTTTCTTTGGCAGACGTGACCGATTGTCGGGCACACAATTCGCGTCTCTTGCGGACATTTGTACAGATCCGTTCTTTCACGGAGCACGGAGTTCAGGATACGTCCGGGGTTCGAGTCCGAAGAAAGAAACCATGCACTTGATCCTTTCCCCAGTCTCGAACGGTTCAGCACGGGAGGGGGGGAAAGCAAATCACCCAAAAAGCAAAAAAATCACAAATCAAACCAAATCAAAACAAAGAAATATCAAGAAAAAAAAAGAAGAAGAAGAGCGCACGAGGTTCAAGAGAAGGGAAAGGGGAAAGGGGGTTAACGTAACGGGGCATTGTGCGGATGGGCCCTGTTCTTGTCCACATATGTATGAATAGAAGAGTCCCGGTGGGGTTTTGGATGAGCGAACATACAAGGCCGTGGCGTGCGATATGCAGAAATGTCAATTTGCAGAAATCTCCGCCGTCCTGTCAAAATGTACTCTACAATAGAGGTCCATCTGACGTCTTGCGAAGAAACACCAATGTGTCAATGATCACGGTCTCCAAGTGTATGCCCGCCCAGGCCGATCGATCCCTTGGCCACCTGATCGTGGTCTCGTAGTCTTGAGTCTTGCCGCGATGAAAATTACATGCCCCAACAAAGAATGATACATACAGTATCCCCCGCGTCCCAACGCCAGTATATACCCTGTGTTTTTCAAATATGCATCTCCCCAGTCGCCCATTGCTTCTCTCTTCTTGTTTCTATTTCTTCTCTGCTCTCTCGCCTCTCTCTCTTTCTCTATCTCTCCCCCCCCCCCCCCCCAAAAACCCCCCATCGGATCAGTCATGCTGGGCCGCGTCAGCCGTCAAATTCCTCGCTGAGCACATCCCTGACCGTCTCGAGTTGCGCCACAATCTTCTCCTCGAGAACGTTGTCGCACTCTCCCGCAGACGTGCCCACCAGCTTCCTGGCCCTCCATTCCATCTCCCGCGGACCCAGTGGCAGCAGGCGCTCCTTGAGCAGCCTCCTGCTGGACAGCCAGTACTCCACGTTCTCCAGCAGGCCCGTGGCGTCCCACTCCACCGCCGAGATGTCCCGGCTGTTGTTCATGCGCAGCGCCGCCAGGATGCGGGTCAGCAGCGCCAGCGAGTGGACCTCGGAAGTCGCCAGCAGCGTCAGGTACTGAGACGCCGTCTTCTCCTTGGTGCGGCTCGCGCCGGGGGCCTCGAACCGATCCACGCTCGCCTGCAGGAGGTGCGGGAACTGGTTGAGCACGTATGTGATTTCCGGCGCGACGGTGGCTCCCAGAGAGGCCAGGAGGTTGAGCATCAGGGGCAGGAGACCCTTGACCCAGATGCCGTAGCAGCGCTGGGCGATGGGCGCATCCGCGTACGGCGAGACGTTGGATCGGAGCATGAACTTGGTCAGGTTGGCAGAGAGGATGCTGCCGAGGACGCCGTCCGAGGCGAGCTGCTCGGCAACCATGGGCAGCGTGGACAGCTCCAGCAGGAACATGATACTCAGCTCGCCATAGACCGGGTCGCCTTGCTCGGCGAGCTTGTCCGACCATGAGTACAGCGACGAGGCGGCGTGGACCACGTCGTGCGAGGCCATGATGTTGAGGACCTGGGTCTGGGACTGCTCGATGCTCGGCATGCCCAGGGAAGCTTGCAGGATGGCCGTCAGGAGCGCCAGATCCTCGGGCAAGACGTGAACGTCTCTGTCGTGTATGAGGCTGATGAGCGAGCGGAATCCTCCCATGACGACGGTATCGAGCACATTGAGTATCGTCTGGGTCACGGATACCGTCGATCCCTCGAGATCGAGCTGCGAGCTGGAGAGCGACTTGGTCTCGCTCACCTGGTAGGCTCTCAGAACCATGAACAATGCCTTGAGGAGGGTGCGGTGGTAGCTGATGGTATCGGGAGCGAACGGCTCCTCGACCCCGTTAATTGTGCCCACCAGGGCAGCCAGGAGCTGATTGGCATCCGCGACGGCCAGACCCGACTTGACCAGTCGCTGAATCAGGATGAGGGCCAGGTCGGCCCTGGCGTCGACAATCTTCAAGAAGATGCTCTCGGGGCCCGGGACGCCCTGGTTCGCGTTCAAGCACTGCTGCGCAACTTGCATCATCTGCCGCTTTGTGGACGCAATGTCCGGCAGACATGCGCTCAGCTCCAAGAGCAAGAATTCCCAAGCATGAAACAAGGCCTATTTAGGTGATGACAAAAAAAGATTAGCACGCGAGAAAAAAACAATTTTTAAAGGTCCAGTTCCAGACTTGGGCTGGTGGTGGCATTGTGACTCACTATTTGTGCGTCGACGAGGGACAGGTTGGCATTGGCAAGCTTCATTTCATACTGAAACCCGTTCTCCCTCTTGCCGAGCCACCCGGGGTCAAAGTTGAGCATCGCATCGGCGCGATCGAGATCGTAGTAGTACTTCTCGCCCAACTCGCGGGGCTCCAGCAGCGTGCGCTTAAAGCTGTCGAGAGAGCACCCGAAATATTTGCCCGCAAAGTTCTTGCTGAAGTTGTTGTGGAGAGACTTGTTGTAGCTGCTGACCTCGACGCCATCCCGCAGGTAGTAATCGAGATCGTTGACGAGCGACCTGGCGAGAGTCTCGGCGTTGCCGAGGTGGCGCGCGTGATAGAGCTGCATCGCGAAGGTCTCTGCTACGTAAGCCGCGACCCTGGCCTCTTTGCTGGCTCTGACGCCATTCGACTTGACCGTCACGCTCGACGGCTTCAGCTCCCGGACGTAGGATCTGAGCCCGTCCATGTAGGTCGTGTCTTTCTGGAGGGTGAAGACGGTCCAGGGCCAGTAGTTCTGTGCGGAGGCGACGAAATCCAAAACGACCAGGGCTTCGTCGACTCGGAGGCTCTTCAGGTGCCTGAGCTTGGACAGGGCGGTGGCGAAGACCGAGTCCGCCGAGGCCTCCTTCTTCTTGTCGTCCGTCTTCATGGCTTCGCGCGGAGTCTGGCCGGTGAGGAGACAGTTGGACATCCATTGTTGACGATTCCTCAGGATCGACGAGAAGAACGTCCACGTCGTCTTGACCTCTCGGTCCAGATCAAAAGGCTGACCGATGGTTGCCAAGACCTGCAGGAAGGACTTGGAGATTTGGGGCCCCAGATACCCGAGCAACGAGGGCGGCTCGCTGGCGGCTTGGCCAGCGTTGGATACGAGGGACTGCAACAGGGATAGGGCCGGCTCGCGGAAGTGATCGGATGCGGCGCACAGGCGTGCGAGCAGGGTCGAGCTCTTGAAGAGGTAGCTCTCGAGGGTCGCCGAGGGCTGCTCCAGGTAGTTGGCAACCCGCAGGAGCGTGCTGGAGAAGCGAAGGATGGACTCGACTTCGCTACGGAATGCTTCCGTGCGCCCTGGGTAGAGTGTGCCTTGGGTCTTGGACAGTGCAATCAGGCAAGAAGACAAGATCGGCTGGAACCTCAGGCTTCCGGTCGACGACGACGACGACAGGAAGCAGTCGACGATGTGAGCAGCCGCGGGGGCAAGAGCCGATGTCAGGTGATCGGACGACGAGGAGTCGCCCATGCTGTAGCAGCAGAGGATGATGCGGTTGAGGATGGGGACGACCTCTCGAAGCAACGCCAACCGGCTGATGTCCGATTCGAACATCCAAGTGGACGTGTTCTCGAACACGTCGACGGAGGTCTGGGCGATGGAAAAGCTGACCCTCGAAAGAACGTTGTCGGCCATGCCAATCCAGGGGTTCGTCTCGGCTTGCTGCCTGCTCGCGGTCTTGTTTCCCACACGCCGCTGGACCGCTGAAGAGGTGACGGTGCCGATGAGCTCGGAAAAGAGCGAAAGAGAAGAGGCCAGGAACTCGAACCGCTCCGAGACCAGGTCGAGGCTGCCGGTGATCTTTGTGAGCTTGCCGGCCCTCGAGTCTGAGTTTATCAGCTCGCTCTTGGCAAGATACGACCACACGCGGGTGGGCTGGATCCGCAGCACGGCGTGCAAGAACTTGACGCAGGAGCTCAAGATGTTGACGGCAACATCTTCGGTCATGGCCAGCTCGTCCTGCATGTAGTAGTCCATTGTGTCGCACACGACGTTGACGATGTCCTTGCCACCGCTGATGTGCCTGCTGAACTCGGATATGAGATCCTCGTCATGATAGACCAGGGCGTTGGAGGTATCCGGCGCCGCCCGGGCCCTCTTGATCTGCTCCGTCCGCAGCAGCGTGGCGAGCAAGAGGATGACCTCCGCCACCTCGTCGGGCCGCAGCATGCCGAGCTCGCAGCAGTAGCCCTCCTTGGCCAGGTTAATCTCCAACTGCCGCCCGAGTAATGACAGGGTAGAGTGCTGGTACTCCATCTGGACGACGCGGCCGGTATCCGTGATGAAGCGTCCGTATGAGCCTGTCGGTATTCGGTAGGCGTCATCGTCGACGAATCTCCGGCTCCACGACGAGGACAATGAGATGAGGGGAATGTCCTCGAGCAGGCAGAAGGAGTTGGTGTTCTCGTCCTCCTGGACAAGCTCGTAGCCCTGGAACGAGTCTGGGAGAGAGAAGGTGAGGGTCGGGGTCTTTCGAAGAAGATTGAGGATTATGCCCAGCCTGTCGTCTTCGAGCTGGTCGGTGGCGGTGCAGAGGATGCGACACAGTGAGATGAATGGGAGGAACTCGTAGGGGTATCGGTCGATGGCCTGCTGGAAGTAGAAGTTCATGGCATGGTCATCGTTGATCATGGATGCCAAGATGTCCTGGGAGGGGGGTAGGGTCTTGGAGGCGGACAGGTCCCAGTAGCCTCGACCGGGGGAGAGGAGCGACAGCAGACAGCTGACCGAGTCGGACTGGTATCCGACGAAAGGGTACGAGACTTTGAGGAGCTCCAGGAAGACGACCCTGACGCGCGAGCTGAGCAAGGGCGTCATGCTGCCGCCGACGGCGGGTCCCAAAGTCTCGACCATCTTGGACATGATGTCAAACACCTTGCCGTGGGCGGTGACGCCGGCGGCAAGCTGCTCGACGACCTGCATGTCCCTGGGCGTGGACGCGTTCTCCAGGAAGCCGTCAAACTTGCTCGATTCGATGGAGAAGATGCTGCCGGCGGAGTTTCGCCTCCCGGAGCTCGGGCGGATGACGCCGCCCGACTCGAAGTTTTCCCGAGCCCTCTGCTGCAGCAGGTTGTCCCTCTTTTCCGTTCGGTTCTGGTAGGAGACGTTGAGCCGATGTAGGAGGAAGGACCATGCGAAGATGACGGGGCTGGCGGTCTCGGACTCGGCACCGGCAGCATCGACCACGCTCTTGTGGATCTGCTCGAGGACGTCGGACGAGAGCAGGTAGGAGTCGTACAGGTCGTCGATTTGGGCAGCTTCCTCGTCGCGATCCGTGAGATACGCCAACGCTCGTGCGGGCTTCAGCAGGCCAAGCGAAATGGCCGCCGTCAACGTCTTCAAGGGGTTGATCAACTCGACGATGCTCTCATGGATCTAGGTAGCTCAGAATGATAGTTGAAAAGTCAGCAAAACATGGCATCCTCAAAAGGGGGGGGGG
>NIGB01000003.1:165277-188677 GCA_003055145.1 Escovopsis weberi | reverse complement strand
GGGGGGGGGGGGGGGGGCAGGGCGTGGCGAGAATCGACCCACAGGCTGCAGGGAGTCGAAGAAATCGTAACGCTCCATCAAGGAAAACCACTGGTTGATGACGCTTGAGGGGGGGATGTCGCTGCCGTAGCTGTCGATGAGCTGGAGGACGACTGACAGGGCATGGATGGCCTCTGTCATGTAGCTCCTGAGCCAGTCGAGCTGGACGTCGTCGTCATCGAGGAGCAGCTTGTTGTCGGTCACGGAGCCGACGCCGCTCTCGATGCTGTTGACGCAAGCGGCGAAGACTTGGAGGTAGGCCCCGAGCAGAGCCTCTGTGTCGTCCCGAGCGTGAGCCGAGGGCTGGAGGCCGTACATGTCCCTCATGGAGTCTTTAGCGTCGGTGAATATGGGAAGGCATCCATAGAGCTTGATGGAGGCGGCATAGTCGGCGGCCATCATGAGGAAGCGTCGCTCGGTCAGTAGGGTGTCGAAGAGGCGCCTCCGTCTCGCATCGTCACTGTCGAACTGCGCCGAGATCTCGTCGGCGTCGAGCGCGGTCGAGGCGCCCATCTCGGCCAGGAGGGCGGAGCCCTGGCCGTTCTGAAGGCCCGTCGCGTCCTGCAGATTGGCGGCATCCTGGGAGGAGAGGGGGCCGAGGAGGTGGTTGGTTGGGCGGGCCTGGTGCTCGACGACGGCGACGCGCAAGGCGGCGACGAGATTGACCTTTGCGGATCTGCTGAGCCATTGGGCGTCGTCCTTGATCTGGTTGATGTCGAACTTGGTGCCGCCGGAGACGGAGGCGACGTTGATTGGCGCGGTCTTGGTCTTGAAGTCCCTGTCGGAGGCATCGCTGGGCGGCGCAAACGCGGTGGCGGGATCGGCCAAGAGTTGGCGAACGTAGTCGTCGTCGAGGAACTTGACGACGGCGAGGCAGCTCTGGCGCTGGCCGGTGCTATCCGAGAGCGCGGTGGCGACGAGCTTCCATGACCTGGCAGGATGAACATCATCTTGGTCAGAGTCGAGTCAAGCAATTAAAACGACCGGGCAGTCGAAGCCCCTCCAGCGAGAGCGCTGGAGATGAATGGAAACGAGGTGGGCTGGACGGGATGGAGGGCGAGCTGCTCACAGAAGGACCTTTTCGCCGGTCAAGCACTCCTCCAGGGAAGGGAAGTAGTTTCGATCAGACACCGGCGCCATTGCCACGAAGGATGGAAGAGTGGCAGTGGCACACGATGCATTGATCACCTTCGAGTTGAACGGCTCGGATGATGTTTTCAAAGGGCGAATGTCGTCAATCTCGGGAGCTTCAGTTTTCCATACGCGCCGCAGCGTCGGAACTTGCAGGTGCTGGGCACTTGCAGTCAGTGGTGCCTGCCGTGTGCAGAGAAGAGTTAGTAGAGGATACTCGAGCTCGCACTGCAGTCACGAGCATACAGAGGTAGTCGGGACTTGCGGAGTATGGCTGCCGCTGTTCCTGGTATGTACAGGTAAACAGAGGAAGGAGGGATGGAGTCCAACTTTTTTAGCGGGTCCGCTTGCAGCCGAAGATCAGCCGAAGCGACTACTCAGTACAGGGTAGGCGTTCTTTACTCGATTGCTGAGTCATCAAACCAGTCAAGATGGTGATGAGGATGATGATGAGGATGATTCACCGGCACGATGGATTCATTGATTGATGGAGATGATGAACATATGGGGTATAGTAGAAATCCTTGATACTTGACCCTTGAATCCTCCGAGCCAAGGCCGATTCATTCCTGTGACGACGGCGGATCGGCTGGCATGCTCGATATCACATTGAAATCACCTCATCCGCAAGGGCTTACTAAGACACCGAAAAGCTTCACTCACTCCCATCACGGGCTCATCGAGGTTCTTCAACTACAACTTGAGTCCGGAAGCATCTCTCGAGGTGGCGTGAAGCTCAAGGCACGCAGATCTGATTCCATCCATCCATCATTGAGGAGTCGCGTGTTGTCGTCGGATCATCGGGATTTTCGATATATTTAAGCAGCGTCCAGAGGAGGTCGTTTGTCCAAGCTCAGAGCTGCTATCGCGATATCTATCCGTATCGAGTCACTGCCTCCTACTTCGGACCTTCATACTCTCAACGTCGTATCAACATCTACGAGTCAATCGATCAGTCTTTTCCAACGACAAATCCCCCGTACTTGAGTCCAAAAAAAGAAATAAAAAAGAGTGAAAATCGGGACAGACATCATCGGCCTCAAGATGCCGCCGGCTGAGCTCATCGACCATTCTCCCCACCAGCCTGACCCCTCGCCCCCCATCCCGACCGCGTCCAACCTCATCCTCATCGACAACTACGACTCCTTCACCTGGAACATCTACCAGTATCTCGTCCTCGAGGGCGCCACCGTCACCGTCTACCGCAATGACAAAATCACCCTCGACGAGGTGATTGCCAAGGAGCCGACCCAGATCATCATCAGCCCCGGGCCCGGTCACCCCAAGACCGACTCGGGCATCAGCCGAGATGTCATCCGCCATTTCGCCGGCAAGATCCCCGTCTTTGGCGTCTGTATGGGACTGTAGGTCTTCCTGGCCCTCTGTTCTTCCAAGTCTCTTTTACTAATTCTCTCCAGGCAATGCATCTTTGACGTGTACGGGGGCGAGGTGTCCTCCGCCGGCGAGTGGCTCCACGGCAAGACATCGCCGTTGACCCACGACGGCAAGGGCGTCTTCGCCGGCCTGGGCCAGGGCTTTCCCGTCACCCGCTACCACTCGCTCGCCGGTACCCGCCTCACCCTGCCGGACTGCCTCCAGGTCTCCTCCTGGGTCGACAAGGCCGACGGCTCCCCCGGCATCATCCAGGGCGTCCGCCACAAGCACCTCACCGTCGAGGGCGTCCAGTTCCACCCGGAGAGCATCCTCACCGCCGACGGCCGCGCCATGATCAAGAACTTCCTCCTCATGCAGGGGGGCACCTGGGAGGAGAACGAGAGGCTCCGCAGCACCAACGGCGCAGCCGCAGCAGCAGCACCGCCGGCCAAGACCGAGGGCGGCGGCGGCCTCCCCAACAAGCCCAAGGGCAACAACATCCTCCAGACCATCTACAAGCACCGCAGGGCCGCCGTCGCCGCCCAGCGCGAGGTCCCCTCGCAGCGCATGGCCGACCTGCAGGCCGCGTACGACCTCAACGCCGCGCCTCCCCTCGTGCCCTTCGTCGACCGCCTCAGGCAGACGCCCTTCGACATCAGCCTCTGCGCCGAGATCAAGCGCGCCTCGCCCTCCAAGGGCATCTTCGCCCTCGACATCTGCGCCCCCGAGCAGGCCCGCAAGTACGCCCTGGCCGGCGCCAGCGTCATCTCCGTCCTGACCGAGCCTGAGTGGTTCAAGGGCAGCATCGAGGACCTGCGCGCCGTGCGCCAGGTGCTCAACGGCATGCCCAACAGGCCCGCCATCCTGCGCAAGGAGTTCATCTTCGACGAGTACCAGATCCTCGAGGCGCGGCTCGCCGGCGCCGACACCGTCCTGCTCATAGTCAAGATGCTCGACGACGAGCTGCTCGCCCGCCTCTACAGGTACTCCCTGTCCGTCGGCATGGAGCCCCTGGTGGAGGTGCAGACCGCCGACGAGATGACGCGCGCCGTCAAGCTCGGCGCCAAGGTCATCGGCGTCAACAACCGCAACCTCGAGACGTTCGAGGTCGACACCAAGACCACCAGCCGGCTGCGCAGCATGGTCCCCCAGGACACCATCATCGCCGCCCTCAGCGGCATCATGTCCCACAAGGACGTCCTCGAGTGCAAGAGGGACGGCATCGACGCCATCCTCGTGGGCGAGGCCATCATGCGCGCCCCCGACGCCAGCGTCTTCATCAGCGAGCTGTGCTCCGGCGTGAAGCCCGCCCCCGCGCCCGCCCCGCCCGCCAAGCTCCACGTCAAGATCTGCGGCACCCGCACTGCCGAGGCCGCCGCGCACGCCGTCCAGTCGGGCGCCAACCTCGTCGGCGTCTGCCTCGTCCCCGGCGCGAAGCGCTGCGTCTCCCACGAGACCGCGCTGGCCATCTCCCGCGCCGTCCACGCGCACGCCGCCGACGCCCAGGCTCCCTCCCCCCCGTCGGCAGCAGCAGGCGCGGCCAGCCTCAAGGCGACGGACTTCTTCGCCTCGTCCGTCGGGAGGCTCCTCGACGACCCCCGCCCCAAGGTGGTCGGCATCTTCCAGAACCAGCCCCTGAGCGAGGTCCTCGAGAAGCAGAGGCTGTACAGCCTGGACCTCGTCCAGCTCCACGGCAACGAGCCCATCGAGTGGGCGAGCCTGATCCCCGTCCCCGTCATCCGCGCCTTCAAGCCGGGCGACGTCGGCCTGGCGCTGCGCGGGTACCACGCCATCCCCCTGCTCGACTCGGGCGCCGGGTCCGGCGAGCTGCTGGACGTCTCGGCCGTCAAGGCCGTCTTGGAAAAGGACCCGGAGCTGCGTGTCCTGCTCGCGGGGGGGCTGAACCCGGACAACGTCGCGGCGGTCGTGGCCGCCCTCGGGGAGCACGCGGGGCAGGTCGTCGGGGTCGACGTGAGCAGCGGCGTGGAGGAGGACAGGCAGCAGAGCCACGCCAAGATTTCCCTCTTCATCCAGGCTGGCAAGGCGATTCGACGGGGGATCGAGGGGATTGAGGCGGCGCTTTGAGATGGTTGGACATGTACAGATGAGCAGATATGCATGTGAATTTTGCGCTGAGAACGCAAGCCCGAGACTCTCCACCACCACTTCCAGGCCGTGACCCCTTTTCCTCAAAACCTCTGTTCCTCCACCTGTTCCTCATCTTTCATATTGTTCACACGCTTTATCCTGCTTTATTTCTCGGCCTCGCAGCATTGCATTCCCGGAGAAATGTGCAGTTGACCATCCCCTCTCACATGGCCGCAGTCCCCCAAGGCATCAACATCCGTCCCATCCTGTAGCCTGAGTCTCCGCCCCGAAACGCAACCCGTGCAGCAGTCGAGCTTCCCTCTTCGTCTCTTCTCCTCACCACCTCTCCTCTTGGATACCCAGCACTCTCAAGCATCTTTCCACTCGCAGCCTCTAGCCTTCCTCCATGCCCTCTCCCCCTTCCGCTCTTGAAAAGGAGATCGTGTAACCCCTGACTGACCCAACCCCCCCTCCCTCCGGTTCATCAATCACAGCCATGCCCCGCCAGATCTTCAAGCACCGCGTCATCGCGACCGCAGGCCCCCTTCCCGGCCAGCTCACCCCCGACAACATCCAGAAATGGACTCTCCTCCGCAAGGGCCTCTTCTCAGAAGACCTCACGGCCGACGTCACCCACCTCCTCTGCACGCGAGAGCAGTTCAACAGCCGCGTGCCAAGAGGTACATCCCCCCTCCTTATATACCTCTCGCCTTTTTCCACCCTTAAACCTCATTCTCCCTGCTCCTGCAGCCGCCCCATCAACGTGTGTCGTGTTGAAAGGGCTTGCAAGCTGACTCGTCCCAGTCAAGGAGGCCCTGGCAAGGGGCAAACACATCCACATCGTCCACTACGACTGGTTCGAGTTCTCGACCGTGCAGGAGAAGAGGCAGCCCGAGGGGGAGTACTCCATGCGCAGCGTGCTCGCGAAGCAGAACGCCGCCAGACGGGAGCGGGAGCGCCTGGAGCGCGGCCAGAGAGAGGAAGAAAGGGGCGGCGTGGATCCGAGTACGCACACTATCTCACTCTCCTCTCCTCTCCGTCAATCACGGAGCTGACGTCTCCGGCAGCCCTTTTCCACATCTACCACGACAGGGAGTTCTTCCCGTACAGGATCGTCCTCACGCGCGAGGACCAGGCCTCGGGCGAGCCCGGCCAGAAATACACCCTCTGCGTGAGTTTCCCCCCCCCTCCCCCCCCCCTTCTCGGGCAATCTCCTCGGGTTTGGGGGCTGACGCCTGGCAGCTCTGGGAGTCCAACGCCTGGCCTCACCTGCACTGGTTCGCAGCCAAGTTCGTCAAGAAGAAGGCCGCGGGCCAGGCGAGCTACTACAGGCCGAGCGCCTGCTCCGGCCCGTGGCGCGTCGAGATGGACCGCTTCATGCGCTTCTTCCGGCTCAAGACGGGGATCGCGTGGGAGGACAGGGTGTCGAGGCAGGGCACCATGGCGGGCTCGTATTTCCAGTATTCTCCGCCGGTAAGCTCGTTCTCCTTTCAACTTTGCGCTTCGGGTGATGCGGCCTTTGTGGAATCGTACTGATGTGCGCTTACAGACAGGAGGAAAACCTGTGGGGAGGAGATTGCGGCTCTGCTATGACGATTGCATGCGAGTGAATGCTCGGTTGAGGGGGCTGCCTTGGCCGGGTGAGGCTTCTTGCTGTGGAGCGAGTGATGGTCATGGTGGTATTGCTTGTACGGTTGAGGGAGCGGATGCAAGCGTTGAAGACGCAGAGTCCAGCTCAAAGGGGGGCGTTCAAGAGGGAGATGATCAAGATGGGGATTGAAAGAAGCACGACGATGGCGATGAAGATGGCAGGGCCGCCGTGTTGTGTTGAAGCAGCAAATCCTTGAGAAGGCGTCCAAGCCGAAAGACACGAGCTCGAAGCCGAAAACCGTGTTTTGTTTGAGATATCATACATATACCAACGCTTAACTCGCTCCACACCTTGCTCGAAAAGTAGGCAGCAACAGCAATGCCCATCCCCCGTCGTTCAAAGCCTCAACTTGGGCAGCACAAACACGACGACGAGGAGCACGAGCATCAGCCCGTACACCCACGCGTAGAGCATCATGCGGCCCCACCAGCCCTCCCCCTCTGTCATCCTGCGCAGCGAACCCATGCGCCCCTGCGCCGCCTCCATGCTCAGCCCGGACTTCTCCATGCTCGCGCCCGCGGCGTCGAGGCGGCCGCGGTCGGACTCGAGCGACGCCGAGAAGCTCTGGGAGCTCTGCTTCAGCGCGCCCGCCATCCTGCGGATCGAGTCCAGGATGGCCTCCTGCTCGCCGCGCTGCTGGTCGAGGATGGCCTCGGCCGTGGCGGCCGTCGTCGCCGTCGTGGCGGCCGCGGGGCGGCGGCTCGCGAAGAGCGCGGCGCGCGCCGTGCTGTGGGCCGGCTGTGTCGACGGGGACGACGGTGCGGCCCCCGGGCCGCGGGCACGGAGATCGCTCGATGTCTGCGTCGCGGGTGCTTCAACGGTGGTGGTTGTATGCGCCGGCATCGGGGCGGTGGTTGGCAAAGACGTCGTTGATGATGTCGTTGTCGTCGTTGTCGTCGTCGCCGCCGTCGTTGTCGTCGTTGTTGTGCGGGTGGGCTCGGGCGCGGGCTCGGGGTCTTTCGCTGGTCGGGGTATTGTCTCTTCGTGGCTGGCGCTGTCTCTCCCGACTTCAGACGAGCGTCGCGAATCTTGGCTCTCGCTCGGGGTGGGCATGATGTTTCCCAGCAGGTCCTCCTCTGAGCTCCCCTCGTCGTCGTCGTAGTCTGCCGCCAGCTGCGAGTCTGTCAATGCCTGCCTGCCTGCCTGCCTGCCTGCCTATCAAGTCTGTATAGACGCCGTTGACATATGGACCGTGGTGCGCACCTTGTTGTAGTCCTCTAGCCGATCGAACAGCAGCTCCAGGACCTCCCTCTGCGCATGCAGGTCGACGGGCGGCTCGGCTCCTCGTTTGCCTGTGAGCCGACCCGTCGACAGCTGTTCGAGATGATGGAGCGCCGACCGCGCGAAGCGCAAGTTCTGCCGAGCAGCGCGACAAGTGTCAGCCACCAAGTCAGACGTTCGGTCGGGTAGGAGAAGGTGGACAGGCGCACCGATTCTACCCTGATTCTCTCATACTGGCTCGTCCGCAGCCTGCGCTCGTCCTCTTGGGTGGGATGGAGGATGGACTGCTTTAACCGGGAGAGGAGGATCGCTAGTTCTCGGGGTGTGATGTCTGGCGAGCCGTGGGCGCCATCGTGGGCGAGCGAGTCTTGCGCAAGGGTCGCCATGGCGTCGCAGGCTGTGGGCGCGATGATGATGATGATGATGATGATGATGGAGGAGGTATTGGATCAATTGATCACGGGAAGATTGATGGCACGTTGAAGCATCGATCGTTGGAATTACAGGCCCGTCGTGCGTCATGGCCTGGCCTGTGGCTGAAGCTCGAGACGCGCCACAGTGACAGTCTGTGATGGAGACATTGATCCATTGATCCATTTGATGCATCAAGCTCTGTTTCTACGCCTTGAATGTCGGTCTCGGGGACGAAATGTTCGTTGCAGATTGTTGAAAGTATGATTGATCCTGAATTCAAACGATTCCATCTTGATCCATGTGATGAGAAAGCCATGTCGACTCCAAACGCCGTCCCATGCAAATCCAAGAAAACAACAACAGCGAACGACGACGGCTCATGGCCACCTTGACGACAGGACCACAAGCATTCCATGGGACAAACCGAGACTAGGAGAGTCCCCGTTGATACGATGGCCACAGAACCATCTCAAGGCCGGGCCATCCCAAATCACTTCCCCTCGTCCTCCTGTTTCTCGGACGGGTATTTGGCCTTTTCTTCCTGCCGCTTCCAATGCCCACCCTCCTCGTAGTTTGACGAGATCTTGAGGGCCCTCCTGAGCCGCTCGCTCTCCTTGATCTTGGCGTCGGCCATCTCGTGGACCTGGTGCTCCTTGAACGTCTTCCTCGGCCCGCTGGCGCCCTTCTGGTGCGAGTTCATCTGGGCGAGAAGCTTTTTTCGCAGCTCATCGCATTGTTTCTCGATCTCCTCCTCGTCGACCCTGGAAAAATATATAAATCAGCAACATGTTAACCAGCGCACCGCAGCATCGGAAGTTGGCTTGATCAAAGGACCAAAGTCTCGAGTCTTTCTGCCACTCACTCCTCCTCTTCCAGCTTGTCCCTCAGGTCAAACACCTTGACCTCGATCTCGCGCTTGCGATCGTGCTCGAGGATCGCCTTGTCTGGCTGGCGCTGCTTGTGACGCAGGGTGTCTGGGTCCTTGGGATACGGGGCGCCGTAGTCGCGATGCCGAAGCTGGGCCAGGTTGCGCTGGACGTAGCCCGAGGTGCCGCTGCCACGGGGGGTCGAGAGGCCGACGTTGTCAGACATGTCTGGGCGCGGATGGAGAACTGAACTGTCTCTGTGGAGATTGCGCGACGGTGGATCAAAGAGTTGACGGCAAGACGTCTCGACAGGAGGATGCGCTTCTCAGGGTCGCCGTCTTCTCGATTCACGATTCTGCTGGCAGGGCGAGTCTGAAGCACGAAGCATGAAGCATCAATGAAGGGATCAATCGAGATGACCTCAGCCCCAACTGTGGCTCAGCTGAACGAAAGAGGAAGGCGGTCAAAGGGTGGCTGCGATTAGAAACGGCAGAATTGATAAGGCATCTCGGCCTGGGTCGTTCCTGCATCGCAAATGGAATTTTCGATGGAATTTTCAAAGGAATTTTCCAAAGAATTTATTTGGGAAATTCCAACGGAGGGGTAAAATCGTCAAAAAATCAGCCGCCTCCTTCACCCCCACCTTCACCTCCACCTCCACCTCTGACTCGAGCCATCTACTCCGTACATTTCTTCGACTCTCTGCTGCTCATCTGCTTCCTCTCTTGACCGATCCATCCATCGCCATGCCATTCCTACCACCCGGCGATTCCAAAGACGGCGACGTCGTCTTCCCTCCCGTCGCTGCGGACCACATCCAGAACTGCTCGTACGACGCCTGGTTCCCCAAGTATCGAAGCTCATGCATCAAGTCGCGCATCATCCCCCTGCCGCCCTCCTTCGTATCCTACCTCCACGAGGACGGGATCCTCCTTGCCGACGAGGACGAGACAGACGACGATGACAACGCCGAGGAAGAATGGACCGCCTCCGCTGCAACGAGACCAAGGCCCGCCGGTGATGCCTCCAGCGACAACGACGACAACGACGACGACGATGACGACGGCGATGACGACGAGGAAGCAAGCCAGAGCCAGTCCCGGCTCCCGCCGAACAAGAGGTTCCCCGAGACGCACAACCTGATCAAGGACACCATCGCCGAGCTCGGCGGCTCCGTCGCGCCAAAGCTCAACTGGTCCTCGCCCAAGGACGCCAAGTGGATATCGCCACACCAGAACACGCTGAAATGCACCACCCCAAACGACATATACCTGCTCCTCAAGTCGTCCTCGTTCGTCTCCCACGACCTGCTCCACGCCTTTGACGGCTGCGTCGGGACGCCCTCGCGGCCCCTGCAGCCCGTCCTAGTCCTCCGCCCCTTCTTCAACCCGCACGTCGCCCTCGAGTTCCGCTGCTTCGTCAAGCACCGCTCGCTCGTCGGCATCACGCAGCGCGACCTCAACTACTACGCCTTCCTCGACGACCTGCGCCCGGCCATCCGGCACAAGATCCACGCCTTCTTCCGGCACAAGCTCAGGCGCACGTTCCCGGACCCGTGCTTCGCCTTCGACGTCTACATCCCCGAGAGCTACACCGACGACAAGGGGCTCGGCAAGGTCCGGCTCATCGACATCAACCCGTGGGACCTCCGCACCGACAGCCTGCTCTTCAGCTGGGAGGAGCTCCTCGGCATGGACGTCCGGTACCCCTTGTCCGGCTCCGCGCCCGCCGAGCCAAACGCGGCCTGGAGCAGCGAAGAGACCACCGCAGACGACCTCGATAACAACGACGACGACGACGACGACGACGGTGACGAGGGCAGCCCGAGAATCGGCCGCCAGCCAGAGGTCAGGTTCATCGAGAAGGACGACCCCGCGGCCTACAACTTCAGCTCCACCATGTACTCGGCGCACAAGCTGCCCAAGGAGGTCGTCGACGCGAGCCTCGCCGGCGAGGGCGGGCTCAGGGAGTTTGCGCAGCAGTGGAAGGACATCACCGAGGGCAGGGCAGGCGGGATCTGGGAGCAGCCAGGCACAGAGCGCAGCTGAATGCAGCAACGGACGAGAACGCGGCTGCCCTCTCGGCGAGCGAGCGTGCGAGGCTGAGGAACCGGGACCGGCACCGAAACGCCCAAAGGCTCTCAAGTGACCCTGCGTAGAGTCACCCCCGGCTGCCACATTGAAACATGAAACGTGAACTCGACGACGATGATGGGCAGCTGCGAGCTCCACCAAGAATATACAAGAACGCCATCCCTGGACGCACACCCCAACGCGACCACGCGCTCAGCGCTGCCCGGCTTCCCGCCGTGATTTGGAGCACTCGTGCTGAGGTGGCGGGAGCCAAGCACGCGCCGGCGGAGAGCCATGACAGCCAGGCCGGCCAACGCTGCGAGATGCCGGCGCCCATCCCGTTTTCCCGGCTGTGGCCGATCAGCCTGCCGTCCGGCCAGGGCTCTCGGAGAGCATCCAGCGCTCGTCCATCGAACCACGCGCGACACCGCCGCGTGCTCGAAGCGGGACCGCCAGCTCGCGAGGACCGCCCAGGCACGCGCACGAGGGCATCACTTTCCAGGGGGTAGATGAAGATGGTGCGCGGGGTCGTCGACGGGCTGGATGACGATTTCCACCCTTCGAAACCAGCTTGTCTTTGGAGTCCCATGTCCAGTCCGACGCAAGGCATCATGTTTCCATCTATCCGGTCCATCACGGCCTCTAGTATTTATCCACACGAATAATGACATTGACCCATCTCGCTGCATCAACCGCCATAGACACATCACTGCCATGTCGAACAATCTAGCCCTGACCAGTGATCCATTACGGAGTACAGCACGGCTCTTCCTCGAGCTGCTCCCCGAACGAATAGCATCAAGCCCGCCCCGTGCCGTCCCAGCCGCCTCTATCTCCCATCCAGCCCGCAAGCCGTCCAGTCCGCGCAGTAGACTCACATCCGAATCCTCTGAAATCCTGCCACACGCCTCAAACCCATCGTCCATCCTCCATCCTCCATCCTCCATCCTCCATCCTCCATCCTTTATCCTCCATCACGCACATCTGCTCACACCACCCCCGTGGACGACAGCTCGAACCCGACCCATATGTACAATCACTTCCTCACCCTGCCCTGCCCTGCCCTGCCCTGCCCTGCCCTGCCTCGCCAACAACGAGTCACCGCCAGCACCGCAACCCCGTCATCACCAACACTTCTACGCCGTACAAATCCATCCATCAACCAATACATATCAGTACCTACTCGTAGATACATCAATCAAATCAGCATATCAATGGTGCATACGAGGACGGCGCACCGCACGCACAGACAAACACCCACGCGGGGGCATGCACCGGAACGCCCTCGTCACCAACAGTCTAACCCGTACCTGTAACAGCAACAGTCCGAGTCGAGCAGAGCCAAGCCAACCCAGCCAAGATTCAATACATACGAGCGCACCTCTACCAACTACCAACTACCTACTACCTACTACCTACTACCTACTACCTAGTACTCTTCCGTATCCGTACAAAGCCCCATCTGCTGCTACTACTGACATCAATACCATACTATATACCCTTTCCCCCGAAGAGCAATGCGATGATGATCCCCCTGGCGGTCCAGAGGTGCATGAGAATGAGAATGAGGATGATGATGATGAAGCTCAAGACCAAGATGAAGATGAAGATGACGGCAAAGATCAATAGGAAGGAGGAATTCTAAAACCCACGAATAATACAAGACAAGAAATGTATGTAGACTCCAAAGTAAACAGCAATAGAAGAAATAAGTGGATGAACCGAGAAAGGCGAGATGCGGAAAAGCGCGGCAAAAGAACAGGACAGGAGAGAAAAGGGCTCGAGACAGGCCGAGAGAATAAGGCTTTCATAATTAAACAAAGTAAATGGCCGCCGCCTGTCGCGCCATCGCGTCAGGTGTATCAAGTTTTCCTTTCCTGCATCCGTCTCTCTTCCCTCTGCCTCTCGCAAAATCCCACCACCCCCCTTCCTCAGGCCAGAATATAGATATAAAGAAAAAGGTCCCTTCCATATTTTTTTCGGCGGACAAAGTCTCCTCCCTCTCCATTCCCATTGCCCCAGGCCGACTTCCCGCCCTGCCTCGCTTCTTCCCCTGTGCATGTCTCCCCCTAAACGCTGTTTTCCCGGAGAATAATGCAACAAAACACTGCTGAGGATTTGTCTCCCCATATGGTGATACACGGGGGGGATTTCGCCAACCATCCCCCGGAGACATCACGACAAATGATGCGTGCCCCGATGCGTTGCGAATGCAGATCGCGAGTGCGAGTCGATGCGCCGAGTTTGCGTGGTCAAGGGCTCCAAGGCCCGAGCAACAGCACAGAACCTTGTGATCCAAGAAGCAAAGGTCCGGAGGAGCAAGAGCGAGAGAATGAGACTGCGGATGAATCGCAGCAAAAGCTTCCGGGGCAGACTCTAATGTCGCTGGCACCAGGAGTTTAATGGAAATTCGTGAGCCATCACCACCCGAGGCCCATCTGGTGGTCATCGTAATTCGAAGTTGAGGGTATTCGTGCGTCTTAAATAAGAAAAAAATAAAAACAGAGAAAGAAGGAAATCATTTAGATTAAACCACACAAGCGCAGGTTCTCTTGGATGATGATGTCTGGACCAGGTCTCAGTCAGTATCAAGTCTCTTCTCAAATCATTTCTCGGCATGCATGCATGCAAGGCCGCCAGGAAGCAAAGGACGGAGCAAGGCTTACCGTTGACCGCCGCCATTACGAATCTGATTTGTGTGGTGTCTGTGGCGCAGGTGAAGTGGGTGTAGATCTGCTTCGTCTCGTGCTGGTTCAAGCTGACGAATCGGTTAAGGATGTAGTCGCAGGCCGCCGCGTAGTCGTCGCCTCCCTCGTAGTCGGGGAAGTAGTTCTTCATGGGGCTGACGGGCAGCTTCTCCTTGAACCTGTCAATCTTGTTGAGGAAGAGAATGATGGAGGTCTTGATGAACCATCTGGAGTTACAGATGGAATCGAACAGCGTAAGAGCCTCCTGCATACGGTTCACCGTCTCATCCTCGAATAGCAGCTGATCGTACTCGGAAATGGCGACCAGGAAGAGGATCGTCGTGACGTTCTCGAAGCAGTGGATCCACTTCTTTCTTTCTGATCGCTGACCACCGACGTCGAACATCCGGTATGTCAGGTCGCCAATGATGAATGTGGTCTCTGTGATACCAGTAGTCTTGACTCTGGATCGGAGAACGTCTTGATCATTAGGCATGTAATCCGGAGCAGAGATTCGGTGGATGTTGTCGAAGTAGCTGGTGAAAGGATGTGTTAGCATTCTGCCAGAACAAGTTCTCGTTCGGTTGTCGTCAGTCACTTCTCCTCCTCCTCCTCCTCCTCCTCCTCCTCCTCCTTGCCCTCGTCCTCTCTTCTTATTCTTCTCTGCCTCTTTCTCCATGTCCCTTTGCATCTTCATCTCCCTTCGTTGCCATCTGCATTCCCTTTCGGGGGGGGGGGCGACCATCCATCCAGGGAAAGACCTACTATTGCGCCGAGTCGTTGAGTTGGTACTCGCGAGATCGCTTGAAGCACTCCTGCACGCCATGGTCCTTCCACAGAGACTCGATGGCGTTGCCGACCTCCGGGGGGAGCACGTCACCCTCGATCTGTGCGGGTTGGATGAAGATTGTCTGGACGTGATATTCCATTCGGGAGTCTTCGAGGGGTAGCTCGAGGGATTCCATGGCTTCGAGGATGACACGCATTGACTGGACGGTGTTGCTGTAGATGATTTCCTTGAAGGATTCGCGCTCGTCGCGAGAGTAGCCGCCCTCGTGGATCAGCTTCATCTGCTTGAGGATGGTCGATTTTCCAGATTCACCGGCACCTGCAGAAAGAGAAGAGAAGAAAGAGGTGCGTTAGACAATTTGTTCAAGATGCTGATGAAGTGAGGAAGAGGGTAGAGGGGGTGCGGTAAATGCGGCCAGTGGTAGCCCATCCTGTGAAAAGGGTTCGCGTGGTCGGATGGTACCAATCGGATCGGGGTCGGCGACGTACCCAGCAGCAGCATCTTGATCTCGTTTCGCTGCATCATCTTGTCCCTCTTGAGCTGATTCTCAATCTCCTCGTTCCGGGCCTTGCCCTCCTTTTCCTCTGTACTCATTCCGCAACCCATCTTGACTGTCTGTGGCGGACGACTGCTTCACGAACGGATTGTACTGATCAATTGAGCGGACGCGGCGAGGATGCGAGTCGTGTTGGTAGACGCGCCACGCGTGCAAGGGGTCGGGATGACGAGTTCTTTTTGGGGGTTGTATCGTTGGTTATTCTCGGTAGTAGGAGGTGTCAAAAAAAATCGCGGACAGCCAGCTGCAAAAAAACCAACGCGATATAATTGTTAGTCAAGGAGCCCCCCATGTGACGACGGCAACGAGCGACAAGAACGACGACGATGACGGTGACGACGATTGGATCGCGAATTGATGTGAGAAGACACACTGGCTGGGTATGACGGCTGGATCGGAAGGCAAGTGGTGTCGGAAGGCAACGAGATCACACGCGTTGGATCTGGATGGGATTGGACAGGCGTGGATGTTTGGGACGAAGGAGGGAAAAGAGTGTCCTGACATCCACAGACGCTTCAGATCGCTTGGTGGGAGATGGCTGGGAAAAGGAACATCCATGGAGAAGCAAAGAAGCGAAGGTACGGAGTACAGTGAGAAGAACAATTTGGGGGGGAAAAGGGGAGGGAGGGGGGGGAGGAAGAGGGAGGGGGGAGGGGGTGAGGAGAGACAGAGAGGAGAGGGAGCCGGCGAGAGGGTAAACGAGGGACACGGAAAAGGGAGCCATTTCTTTTCCCATTTCCGTTTCCTTTTCTCGTCTTTCCCTTCCTCTTGCCTTCGATGCTCCAAGTCCTGCTCCTCGTTGCTTTTGCGTTTGTCATCTACTGCCCCATGCTCAAATCACGTACGTACGAGGAATATCTCAGCTCGGCGAATTTCCCCGGCGGAGGATCGGGTCGCTCCCGTGATATCGTCGCGTCGGTTCTCGAAGCACGAAGGGCGGAAAAAGCAGAAGCCAATGGAGCTTGACCTGACGCAAGGCCACGATTCGACGATGAACACTAGGTAGTAGTACGGAACGGCGAGTCGGTCGGACGCTTTGACGATACGCGACGGCTGAAGAAGGAGAGAGGCCGTGGTAGAAGGCGGCTGCGGTGGTAGTAGTAGTCGAGTAGTAGGTCGTAAAGAGGAGGTAGGAAGAGTATAATGCCAGATAGCAGTAGGTAATCGTAGAGAAAGAAGATAGAAGGGAAGAAGAAGTCGCGGGCAAGGGAGAGGAAATTAGCAGAAAAAAAAATTAAAGGAAAAAAAATTAAAAGAAAAATCAATTGCAAGAAGCACTGGCTCAAGATGATACCAGGCAGACCGTCTCAGGAAATGGAATTCCACGGATTGTTCTCTCGATCGATCGATCGGGAGAGGAAGAAGAGAGAGGAGGGAAAAAAAAAAGAGAGAGAGAGAGAGAGAAGAGACAGACAGAGAAGGGGGGGGGAGAAAAAAAAGAGAGAGAGAGAGAGAGAGAAGGAGAGAAGGAAGGAAAGAGAGAGAAAGAGGGAAAGGAAGGGGAAAGAGAGACGAGAAGTCAAGCGAGCGGCCAGGTAGGTAGTAGGTAGGGAAAGACGGGAAAGAGGTACGGAGTACTAGAGGAAAGAGAGAGGGAGAGAGGGAGAGGGAGGGAGAAGGAGCGAGGCAGAGGAGGAGATGGAGGTACGGATACAGCGCGGTACGGAGAACAGCCTGCCAGTGTACTCCGTAGGTATGTAGAGGAAGGTATTCCGTACTCGTACATTGAACACTGGCCTGTGAGGCCGGCCCAGGTACGGCCTGCATTCGAGACGAAGTGGCATTCAGGCACAGCATCAATTGATCTCTGGTGCTGCGAACATCAGCCAAAGCTGAGCATCTGGCGCCGAGCCCACCTGCGCTAAGGCACCCCGGAGCTTTCCAAGGAGGAGGTACCACCCCGTACTACTACCAAGGCGGAGTAGCGGCTCGGAGGGTAAGCAGGCACCTTCAGGTACAAGTACGGACTTGGCCGTGGAGCTTGGCCGGGCGGACCGCTGATTGGCCCGCCGGGGGCTGGAAGCAGGTCCCCTCCTGCCCCCCCCCCTGGGCCCGCGCCGCCTACGAGTAGAAAATCCAAAGGGATATTCAGCGCTTTGATTGCTCACGCTTTGATTGCTCATATCGGGCGCCGCGGGCACGGGCCACCCTGCAGAAGGCTAACCTGGAATGGCTCTACCCTGCAAGGCTGGTCTTGCAGCAGTTACGAGTAGTACAGCCCGCACGGAGTACAGAGTACAGGTAAGAGGAGCTCGTAGTATGTATGTACGGAGGATCCATCTCTGCACGCAATCAATCATCCGTGGATCCATCAACTCATGGCCGAAAAGGGATCATCCCCGGGCTCATGGCGGACCTGTGAGGATGACAGACTCTGGGATTCCAGTCTTTACCACAAAGTCTGCCAGCCCCTCTGCCGTCAAGTTGCGTCCGCGGCCCATCCACCAGACAACTGGAAGTTCAACCTGTCCTCCGTACTCCGTACTCGGTACAGTACGAGTACAGTACGAACTCGTGGCCCCGTGACGATGCCGTGCGACCTGTCTGCCAGCGTCAAGGATTGATATCAAGATTCAAGCATCTTCCGTATGTACGGAGTCTTTACGATACTGTGTCTCCTCGAATCCATCTGCATTTCATGAAACGCTCCCAGCCATCCAACCACCCTCCCTCCCATCAATCGTCATCTTCGACTTCCTTTTCGTCACCCTCAAGTACCGTACGGAGTACGGAGTACTACTCCGTACCGTATACACACACACACACACACACACACACAGACAAAGCACGGCAGCGCCCTGCTCCTCGTTTCATCCTCCTCCGTCTTCCAAACCTTCTGGCCTGCTTCTGAAACTTGGCTCGGCCATCCTGCGGGATCGCTTTGCTGCCGCCTTGCTCGCTTCCCCGGCTGTGCCCGACTCGGCCAATGACATCAAAGACATCCTCAATTACCGTCCGTACGGAGAGGCAGTACCAGAGATTCTGTAAATATGTAAGTGGTCATCTTTCCCTCTTCCACCCATCCTTCCTGCGTGCAACCAAAGGTCGTCGCCCTCTCCTGGATTGCCCGCTCGGCCGCCACCAACCAGCCAAGTGCCCCCGCGGCTCAGACCAGCACACCACCCTTTCAGAAGCCGGCCCACGTGTGAGGAGGGCCCGTACTGTGCATTGTACGAGTGCTCCGTACCAGCTACTACCCCGTATGTAGAATCGGGGCGGGTAAGAACAAGGAAAGAAGGAAAGAAGGAAAGAAAGGAGAAGTGAGCCAAGAGTCGGACCGTCTGGGGAGTTGGGAGTACTCGTCCGTCCGCACAGCAGTCTCGGGCATTCGACTCCAAGGCAACGAGCGACATCAGACTGGTCGTGATCGCCATCAGGCTGCGGGCACAGCTCCTCCTCGCTGCGACGCCGCAATCCCACCACGCGCCGAGTCCTTTGTACTCCGTAGGGTACTCCGTGCTCGAATGAGGGAGCGAGAGAACTCTGTCGTCTTTTGTTGTGGCGCTTCTACATATGTACGTATGTATGCTCCACGGAATCAAGGTGAAACAGAGAGACGCGATTCCCAGAAGGAGGCGACCGCATGCTGACGCGCGGGAATCCTTCGAGATCCATACGAGTAATACCCCATCCATCTCAATCTCCCCCGAGCCCGGGATGCAGCACCGAGTCCGGCGGCGCGTCAAAGCATAAAAGCGGCATCGGGGCCCAAGTGCTGACGCGCGATGTACGGAGCACGGAGTACGGAGTATTATGTCGAGCACATGCTGCTCCTACTCCGCCTCTCATCTTGGACCGCGGTGGTGCTGAGAGAGCTCGCGATGCCCAACGCACCGTGTTGCGAGAGGCGTCCGAGTACGGGGTAGTGGAGGGGAGGGGAGGTGAGGTTGACGTCGTCGTTGCAGTCGATCACGATGCATTGCACGTGCCATGCCATTTCCACAGAAAGCTGAGCTGCGGGCTTCAAGGGCAGGTGCGGACAGGAGCCCTTCCCTGGAATTGAGGTTGAAGCTGCTCAACTGCAGTCTGCAGGTCCGACTCTGGCATGCAGTCGGAGTCTCGCCTTCCCTGGATCCGACTTGAGAGCCCCGAAGCCCGTACTCCGTATGCAAATGCCACTTGGGCACGGTGTGGAGGCATGGAGGCTTCAAGTTGTGGCTCTCGGGCGCAAGTGCGCGCCGACGCGGCACTGAGCACCAGCTCTCGCGTCCGGCTTGGCCAGGCTGATCCCGGCTGGTCCATCTGGCCACGGGCATCGCCGGCGGAGTGAGGCACGGGGCGCATTGATCGATTGATTGATCGATTGATCGATGATGAGCTCGAGTTTCGCCGACGACAGCGCTGGGCGTTGGCGTTGGCGTTGGCGTTGACGAGACAGACGCCGAGGAAGGATCAATTGATGTGAAGCTCCGCGTCGCAAGAGGCCTCGATCAATGTCGTGCTGCTTGCACTGTGCGACACCACCGGGCGACGAGGAACCGAGTGTCTCGCCGTGCTTGCGGTTGGCACGACCGACGGCCGACTGACTTGCATCGCGACAAACCGCCCAGCGGAGCTCCAGCTGTCCTGTATGTACTATACGGAGTAGTAGTAGTAGTATCAAAAGTATCCGAACGGTATGCGGAGGCCTGGAGCAACCTGTACCGGTAAGGGTCTGGTCCATCTGCATCCAATCTCGCATGCTCGTGCTGGAAATTCGGGTGAGACAATCCTGGGCTCCGCTCTGGCGCGCGCAGGCCCGCGATTGGCCGCCGGGCGCGAGCGCGCGCGTCTCCCGGCCTCTGAGAGGTGATGCATCACCTGGCGGCCTCGGTCTGATCTGTCGCGATGTCAGGATCTGAGGAGAAGACTATGTGAGTCGGCTGGACAGTGGTTTCAGAAGAATGATCAACACAATCGAGACACATTGATACATAAGGTAAAATAGGTACTCCGTAGTATCGAGGTGATCGCATCAGTACAGGGTAGGCGATGTAGTGTCGCGACATCAACCGGAGCAGGACCCGCGCGGGAAGGAACGACTCAGGGACCCAAGTTCCAACGCCCTCAAGTCTGAAGGCAGGCGCAGGCCGCCTTCAGCGATCCGCACCTACCCTGATGCCGTCCAGACTTGTATCTGTCGATTCTCCACCTTAATCCCCCCCTCGAGATGCATCATCGTCTTTCTCTCCTCTTTTCAACTTCTTTTCTGTGCCAACTTCCAGTCCGTCTACCATGGCAGCTTCAACGTGCCGACGAGGATGCCCAGCAATCGCCCCCCATCCAGCTCCTGCGGCTCTGGCGGCCTGCATCACCATCTCGAACCCATTGCTCCAACCCACGTCTCCGCCCCGTCTGCACGTCACCAGCATTGCCCTCACGCTGGATTCGCGAACCACCACACCTCTCCTCGTTGTTACTCGTACGAATACGGAGTACTCGCTCCAGCTACCTACATATGTACGAGAGGCTTGGGCCAATCACGGGGCACATGGGTGTCTTTCCCCCCCGGGGAAACCAACGGGCCATCCAGGTCCATTCGCCCTCATTTGAGAGCGCTGTTATTGATCCCCCACGTCTTCCAATCCCCCCCCAACACAGCGACGCAAGGGGCCCCGAACCAAGGAGGGTTGGTGGCCCACCCTGGATTCCCCCAAGCCCTCACAAGCTTCTCGAAGCCCTCCGAGTCTGCAGTGCCTCGCCGGGGGGGGGGCATGGATTGCGCCGCCGAGTTGTCGAGATGAGCTGCGTTCTCCGGACCATAAACACGAGCACGAGCACGAACACAGGCGTCAACAGATGAGCAGGCCGCGATCCCCTGGCCCGCGGAAGGGTTCTGGAAGACGCATCGGGGCCTGGGGTCCCGCGCGAAAAGGAGCTCGAGCAATTTTCATTGGATCTCGTGGAGCGGCTCTGCGCTGCCGGCATGCAGAAGCACACCACAACCTGGGCATTGATCTTTTCTCCCCTCCTCCCCTCCTCCCCTTCCCCCCCCTCCCTCTCCTCTCTCTTGCGGTCTTGACGTCCATCTTTTTTCCGCAATGGCTGATACTACAGTAGATGTAGGTCCGTCGGCTCCCATGTCTTGAATTCACGTAGTAGGTTCCTGCGGCTCTTGGCGTCTGCTGCGATCCGGGAGAATGACAGATCAACCGATACCAAGACCGCGCAGGGGGCTGGCACGCTGGTGCTCATTTCCAGATATGGAGAGAAAAAAACCTAACAGAAGAATTGCAGATGAGGATGTCCACCGCCGTGCCCTGTCAGATTGTTGGCAGGCGCCCCTGTCTGCTGCCCTCCCGCGAGGCTGTCGACGGAGGCCGGGCCATTATGCTGGTATCAAGATGCCATCTCGGATATCATGGTTCGAGAATCATTGATGGATCATCGCCGACGCGGGAAGATCGTCCCTGAGAGAAATCGGCCCCTATCCCCGTACGGCCGCAGGAGGCGTGTCGTTTGGGCTCAGGGCGGGGGTCAGGGTCGCGAGATGCCTGTCCACTCTTTGTCCAAGGAGTCAGGACTGCGGGTTCAAGCACTGAAGGGATGAGATGAGGGAGGTATCACGGAAAGCCGTCTTCAAGACAGGAGGCACTTCAAAATCTCCATGCGAGAGAGGCTTATATCGCTTTGAAATGTGACATCGCTTGAGGAGGGCAGCCTGCAACGTGCGCCCGTCACCATGGACTCCCCTTTCCGCCCAATTTCTCCCGTCAAATTTTGGACTGGCCGATATTGTATGAGACTGGCCATGACCTCTCGAGCCGAGGCTTTTCTCTCCTCATCTATCTTGAAGTCGTGGGAGGGATCGATCTTTACATACATGTAGGTGTCAGGAAGGCATGTGCATTTCAATTTCTTGAGATGGTGTCCGTCATGCTGAGAAGCGGCTGTCCTTTATAAAAAAAAAAAGAAGACACTTTGCCATCCCTCATGCTCAAAGAACAACCTCAGTACACAAGATAGATATGAATCTATGAGAGACACAGCGGGAGACCCGGGACGACTGGACCTGGACTTCAAGGCGAGATGCCATGACTCCTTTCTGAAACTCGACAATAGACAAGTGTTGGTATGAACAAGAGCGAACCAGTAGACTACATATGTAGTTCATAAATTCGCATGCCCTGCTGCCACCAGTCGTTGTCATCTACAACTCAACAACACGTAGTCCCTTACAGCACGACTCGACATCACAACATCACAATCCCCAGACAGGTCCCGAACCAGGCCCAGCCCGTCCATGTCCCCGCCGACGAAGGAGACTGTGCGCCACGCAAGCCGGTGGCAGTGGTATTCGCCAGGCAGTGCCCGCCAGACAGTGCCTTGTCCGAAGCGGCCTCGCAGATGCGGTCTCTAGTCCCTGGACGCCGTGGCCGAACAAGGCCCGGCAAGTCTGTATGGCTCATGCTTGGTGGCCGGCGAGATGGGAGGTTGGAATGCAGACTGCGGCTTCTGGCGTCCTGGAGCGGCTTGCTAATGATTGAGGGGGGCGAGAGGATTGGTTTTTCTTTTGAGACCGGCGCGGCTTGCTTACGATTGAGGGGGGCGAGATGAGGCCTGTGGTCGATGGGGGCGGGCTACATAGCCTCGAGTCCTCGTTTCACGTCTGGATATGTCTGCTGGCGGGTCCTCAGCGTCCTGATGATTGAAGGGGGGGTCTCGTGCCTCATCGTTCTCAAGACCCTTGTGATTCCTGTATAACCACTCCTGTGCATACTCGAAATCTGTCCTCCATGAGCACCCAGCTGACTCCATCTCGACCGTTTCATCGAGTCCGGTCCAAGATTCAACCTCGAGAAACACGGTATCGTCCATCAGCGCAAGCCCAAGTCCAAGTCCCAGCTTTACCCCCGCCGCGTGATTGACAGAGAGAAAAGGCAGACCGTCTCGCCTCCCCTTGGCCCTGAAAACCCCGAGCCCGGCGGCCGGTACTTGACGTCACTCGGCAAACGGCAAACGGCAAACGGCAAACGGCAAAGGGCAGTCGGCGCCGGGCCGGGCCGCGGCTAGCGCGCCGGATGCGGGAGACGCACATTGTTGTATCCGCCGGTCGACATGACGTTTGCGAGCTCGGCATCATGAACATCGAACATCGAACATCGGCCTGGGCATGGGGGAGCGCGCACCTGGTGTGGCGGACCGTTTTTGTTCTTCTTTGAGGCTGTGCGAGTGGCTCGCTTGCTGCTCCGGACTGCCTACACTTTGGGACCTGCGTGGATACTTGTATGCGGAGATGATCAGTTCCCTCTGGAATGCTTCCTGTCGATTTGTGTACGGTGGATCTATTGTGTAGGCTGAGGAAAAAGGGGCGAGATCAAGAATTGCGTATTGTGTCTCCTTTGGTCAAGTAGTAGCAACGACCGAGTCCCAGACTGAGGAAGAGAGAGTGCTCTTCATGACTGCTTCCTGGATCGATCCAGTGATCTTGTCTCCCCTCCACCATCACCTGGTCTGCCACCCTCGCCGCCTTGCCTCGCATATCCGGCAAGATTTCAAGAGAGTAAAAAAAAAAAGGGGGGGGGGGGGGGG
>NIGB01000003.1:152795-163678 GCA_003055145.1 Escovopsis weberi | reverse complement strand
TTCCCCCCCCCCCCCCCCCCCCCCCCCCCCCCCCCCCCCCCCCCCTCCCCCCAGCCAGCCCCAGCAGATGATACTCCGGGTCACGGCGGCTGGTCATCCCGGGCGGCCGTCTGCCTTGGATGTACAACGAGTATGCGTGTACATACTGTACATTCGGGGCTGGACGGAGCTGTATCGACTACCTGATCTGGCATTGCCGGCATCAACGAGGCTGTGGTTTACCATACCCGTGCAGTTAGTACTTGTCATCGTGCGTATGTACGCAGTGGCTCGGGAACCCACTCACCGTGACACACGCCGGACATGGAGTCAGCTTCGCACATCATCACTCATGCAAGCCCCTGGGACCCGTCGACCCATCATCATGGGCGGCCAGGAGGCGCCCTCAATTGATCAATGTCTGCCCGTGCCCGAGTCCATTTGTATGTACGGGAATGTACAGTGTGACCAAAGGTGATAATGTCTTCTCCGCACACATGACTCTGCTTCTTGCTTTTTGATTCTTCTTCTTCTTTTTTTTTCCTTTTGTTTTTATTGTCTTCTTTTGGTGCTCTGATTTCCTTTTTTGTCCCCCCTGCCGACTGTGCAGGCACCGCATCTCAATTGCCACTTGCACCAGAGGGGGGCCGGGGGAGAGGAAGGGGGGGGGCATGGGCTTTTCGACCAGTCAGATTGTGCTGATCTCGCTTGGTTCAGTCACTCGACGAGGCTGCCCACGGCCTGTCGAGAAGGTCTCAGTCTGTCAGCCATCCCGGGGCCCGTCCCGGGGGTCGGGCGACACGAGGAAGGAGGCTCAACTCTGTATGTATGAATGAATGCTCGAGCATTTATACCCAAGAGGCCGTCATCTCCCGGGACTGGGAGTCGGAGATCCTTCCACTCGGACGCCTGTACGAGTCGTTCGTAATTCTGGGGGCCCTCATTTCTTCAGGCCAAGATGGCCAAGAGAGCCTGTCGCGCCGCTCACGGTCCATCGACGCTCTCTGCCATGCGGGAAATAAAGCAAAGTATTTGCAGCTCCGGAGCGCAATCCCCATACATACCTGTTCGGAGTATGTATGTACTCGTACAGGTACGGGAGCAGACAGGGGACGCATTGGCAATCTTTATCCCCAACTTCCTGACCCCGTATCGCCGTCGAGCGGGCAGGAGGAAATCCTCATCTCGGCCAGTGCCTCGGATAGACAAGGCTTCTTCCGAAAGACATTTGCGCCCGTTGGCCGCTTTGTCCGTTTGCCGGCAATGAGACAGCTGCAATTTGGAAGCTCATGTCGCGAAAATCGTGCTTGTGTATGTGCGGAGTATGTGTATGTACGAGGATGTGCTCGTCCGTATGAAGTATGGATACCGCCCAGAAGGATCTTCGGTTCCCAGACGACCTGTATGTACCTGTGCTTGATCCTCACCCGCGTCAGGGGAGGGGGGAGGGAAGATCTTTGCGATGGGCGATCGCCGTGCTGGCTGGCGCCCCCGAGTGTCAGCTTCACGAGCGTGATCCCAACTCCCACGATGGATGACAGCGAGCCGATGCAGACAGCAGGACGCCGTATGTACATACGGTTCTTCGCAATTTGTATGTATGTATCAATTGATGCACCAATAGATGTACATACCGTTACAGCACCGTGCTCGGCAGCCCATCGGTGGTCACAGCCACGGAGCATGATGATGAGTCCGGAGATGTCAGACCCTCCCGAGCATCTGGGTAGTATTATATCACACCTGCTCCAGGGCTCGCCGTCGAATGGCAGGCCCCCGTGGCCGCCATTGCCCCGGCGACGCGCCAAGATGCGCACATCCTTTTTTTTTCCTTTCTCGCTCGCCCTTCTCCTCTGCCTTTGCTTTTCGACGAGTCTGATTGCTGCGTTGGCACCCCGAGTTTCCAAGACTGCAAGCCTCGCAACAGGAAATGCGGAGCGAATGTGCAGTGCGGGCTCCTCCGGACAAGGCGTGTCCTGTTCTCCGATGCCAGGCATGCCAGGATGCAGCCCGTGCTCTGTCTGGAGGCAACTGTGCTGTGCTCCATGCATACATACATACCTGGAGCTCTACCTACCTGTACTCGTACGAGACCTGTCCCTGGTGAAGACGGAGATGCTGGCTGATATCACGGGCGGCAACGGCGCGACCATGGCTCGGTGGGGACCAACGGAGCAGGCGGTGTTCGTATGAGTGTGTACTCGTATGTACGAGTGTTCGAGTATCCATGACTCTGTATGTAGTATGTATGTATTGGAGAAGTTAGGGACCCTTGCCGTAATTCTGAGACCGGGACGGCCTGTGAAATGCACTTTGCATTGCGATATTCCGTGTCTGCGTCGAATATGCGCGCTCTGCCTCTTCGCCACCGCGATGCAGGGCGAGAGTTGCGGCTGGAGGAGGAGGAGGAGGAGGAGGAGGAGGAGGACGAAGAGAATTGGAGAAGAAAAAAAAACAAAAAAGAAGAAAGTGAAAATCAATTCCTTCTGCGTCCTTCGATTCGAGTTCGTGCCAGAGTCATCGGCTCTTTCCTTCTGGCCACCAAAGGAAGGCCCGGCCGGCAACGCAAATTGCCCAATTTGCTTGCGACGAGAAGAAAAGGAAGTACCGGAAGTTAGAACGGGCCCCTGGATGGAAAGAACCACCCAAAACGGAGTACGTACGGAGCACCGTCGGAAGGGACTACGGAGTACGATACGGTGGCGGGACCTGCTAAACCCACAAGGGCAGCACTTGCCTGCGGAACGACTCGGGGTAGGCGCGACACTCTCGACTGCCTCCCCCTGAATTTGGACAGGGACCTCCGCAAATCCTCACCCGCCTTTGCATTCATGCAGGCTCAGCGAGAGGTCGGAGGGTGGCTACAGGTACGGAGTAGTACAGGTACCTTAGTACTGCCACAGGTACCCTGAGGCAGGGTTCGACACATGACATGCCAGTGCCGGTCACTGCGCATCCAGGATCGACTCGGAGCACTGTCGTTGTGATGGAGGCCATCTCGCCTGTGCTTGCTGGCCCTCTCCCACGAACTTGGCATGTCTTAAGCCACGCAGCCGTCAGATATCGCCGTGGCCCAGTGCGCCAGCATCGCAGCGGCGCGGATACAGTCGGATCCAGATGCCCACTGGTCTGTACTTCAGTACTACTTACTGCGTACTCCGTACCAACTTCCGCTTCAAAACGACTCGTACAACAGGCTCCCGCCGTGCAGGATGTACATCAGCACGTCGATACTTCCCGCACCGGTGCGGCGCCGCACCCAATCGGCATGACATGATGGCATGATTGCCCCCCTTCTGCGGTTCGTCAGACTGCCCCTTCCCTCTTGTTGCCTCATCCCCGATGATCAATGGATCGCCATGCTCTCCGCCAGTGCAGTGAGAGGTACTCCGTACCTATGTATGTACTTCAGTTCTCGTAGATGGGCCGTGTCGTGCCTGCCGGTGAGGAAAGATCGGTGTTGCCCTTACTCGTACTAGCTGGATGTGTCGTGCGTCTACTCCGTACCGCCAAAAGCTAGATCCAGGAAGGGAAGGAGAACCCTTCTTGCTTTGCGTTAGTTCTCGCAGGCTCGAGTCTCATCCCGCCGGTTCGATCAGTCCATGCTCCGTTTGAAATTTTGCGAGAGGCCTGTACGGAATACTCCGTACGAGTAGTACTACCGGTACTCGTAATTTTCTCGCCCAAGTACATACATACCTGTAAGAGAGCATTGAATGTGTGAGACTGGAAAGTCCCCTCGCCAAAAGGAGTCTCTCAGACAGCGAAAACAACCGAGCCACTCAAGCTGCCAGTGGGCTGGAGCCACGCGCGGGCACAGGCCTCTTGCCGCCTGGGACGTCCCTTCCCCGTCCTGATCTCCGAGGTCCTCCTTCCGCGGCCCAGCGCCGCTCTTGCCTTGAGGATGTCCAATGGATCAACCGCCCTACCTGTACTCCGTAGTACTGTAGTAGGTAGTTACTACCAGTTAGTACCTGCCAGATCCAAGGCAATTGATGTATGCACATGTATCCAGGGCTGCTGGGATACTGCGCGCGCAGGCCGCCGGGAGGTTGCGAGTACTGCGCGCCCCTTTGCCCTGCCGCGCTGCGCCCTGTACCGCATACGCTGGGGTGGCGGCCAGCGCAGGTCCCTGTGGGGTCCATGTCGACGCCAGTAGTCGTACCAGTACAAGAAGTTCCAATTTTCAATTCCATTAAAGGTTCTTTCCGGACGGCTCAGCACTGGTGCTCTTGACTCAAAGCGCATTACTAGTAGTACTAAATTCCAATGCGGGCGGCTTCAAGTTCTCGGATCAAATGGATCTTCTCGATAGATCAATCAATCCAATCCAATCCAATCCAATCAATCCATTGATCAAATCAATTTGTTTTCCACCTTCTACTCCATTAGTACTCGTACTGTCTGTCCCGGCCATCCTGGAAATTTCCCTGGAACCTGGTTCTGGTACGAGAAGCACGCGCTCCGTACGAGTACGACTCAGTCACCACAGCTCGTCGTCGACACTGCAATCAGCGATTGGAAAGTTGATGATGGATCACAGTGATTGATCCATGGATGCATTAATCGGTACTCGTACGGAGTACCTCATACATAGGAAGACCGACAAGCGCAGACGACAGGCTAGAGAGCGTGCCTAACGCAAGCCGTGGCCACGATGCATCAACCATGTCCCGGCAGCAGCAGCAGCAGCAGCAAGCAGCAGCAAGCAGCAGCAAGCAGCAGCAGCAAGCAGCAGCAAGCAGCAGCAAGCAGCAGCAAGCAGCATCAGCATCAGCGGCATTGATGCGTGGCATTGGATGGATCAACAGACACATACATCAATACATACATACACCCATGGATGGATCTCCTCGGCCTGGGAGAGCGTGAGAATCCCAATCCATCCATCCATCCATTGATCCATCCATCCATCCACCCATCCGCCTATCCGCCTATCCGCCCGTCCGCCCATCAGATCCATTCATCCACCCATCCAGTCTCTTCTCGCCAGGCTGCCGCGGGGACTGGATACCTTGTCCCGCCGCTGGACCCCAGCAGCCACTGTCCAGTGATCCAGTGCTAAGATCAATCAAATCCATCCACCGCCGCCTCCACGAAGCATCGATCCATTCCTACGACCCTCCCTCTCGCTCTTCTCCGTCTCTCCCCTGCCTTCTTCTCTCTCTCTCTCTCTCTCTCTCTCTCTCTCTCTCTCTCTCTCTCTCTCTCTCTCTCTCTTTTTCCTGTCTCCCCCTCTTCTCGCTGCCGCCGCCGAAAAGAGCGGGACTGTTCTACGAGTACGAGTACGACGAGTACGACGAGTACATCGACCCGATACCTGATTTCTCGCATCGACGAGAGGTACCTACTAGTACTATTCATCCTCCGACACCAGCCTGGTGAAGGCGTCAATCTATTATCCCAGAGCTTGGGGATACAAGAAATCAAACATTTAAAAAAAAAGACCACCCAGGTAAGTGGAGGACAAAGAGGGACAAGGAGAAGAAGGAAAAAAAAAACATCCATTTTCGTTTACCGTCGCCTTTTGATTAGCACAACCGCACCCATCGTTTCGAATATTCCAGGGGGTCAGGATATCAGTGGGCTTCGACAAGCCAGCACCCCCAATTCCAAGTTGCTAATTACACATTCATGTCCAGGATCACCTCTCAGGATCACTCTGCCATCAGCTGGCCGAGCTCAGTACGAGTACTCCCACGAAGCCGCACCGCACCGCACCGCTCCGCTCCGGGTCAGCATCCATTCACTTCCAGGTATTGGATTTCCACGAGTACTACCTCTACCTCTACCTCTACCTCTACCTCTACCTGTATCCGTACATACGGTACGGTTACTCGTACGGGGGGCATCCCATCCATCACGAGTTAGTACCTCTTGTACGGAGTACCGACCGTTACTCTTCTATTCTCAGTCGCTGCCGGCACCAGGAAGGGAAAAAAAAAAGAAAAAAGAGCCAAGCATACCCAAGTTCACAGACCCAACCCCCCCCCCCCCCCTGGCCTGGCCTGGCCTGGACAATTGGCGAGAGTCCTCCTTTTTCCATAATGTCGACGCATCCACTTTTGATTTCACTCTCACCTCAGTCATTCCTTACACCTCCTGCTATGCATTATACCACCCCCCCCTCCCCTAAAGCTTGACCTCTTCTCACTTGTCGTCTTCGTCGTCGTCGTCGTCGTCGTCGTTCTTCGATCCCTCGCGGCCTTCTGATATCTAATCTTTGCGCCGTTAGCACAGCTTGGAAGTTGGTCTCTGGTCTTGGTCTCTCTCTTTCTCTCTCTCTTCTTTCTCTCGCTCGCTCGCTGTCTCTTCTCTCTCTCTTTCTTCCGCCCGCCCCCCCACACACGGCTCCGACACCGACATCGACACCGACACCGACACCGACAAGTCACCCCATCACCTGCCCCCCGACCGACTCGATCCGGGTCCCTGAACCTGCAATATCCATCACTCAGGTCGGGCGCCATCATCTGAATGCAACGGTAAACGGCTCTTGGGCTCTGCGACAGAGCTCCTCCGACAACTCTCGGTTCAGGTATCTACTTCCTGCCTCGTCGTCGTCGTCGGATGCTTCCTTGGATCCATCAGCCCGATCCCTGACCGAATCTTCAGGATTGCCCGAGTCTCCTCCCACCTCCTCACCTCGGCATCCCCCCCCCCCTCCTCGTTGCTCCAACGAGCCCCGTTTTGCCGTTCGAGCCGAGCTTGCAGGACGAACCAAACAAAAAAAAATCATCTTATCGACATGACTGCCTCGACGGAAACGACCCTCCGGGGGCAGCCTCACGGCAACATGGCCCTTGAAGACCGTTTCGAGGTCATGAAGGAGATTGGCGATGGTAGCTTCGGAAGCGTCGTCCTCGCCAGAGTACGGTCCGCGGGCTCGAACATTGCCAGACGTGGAACTCTGGTGCGTCTTTCTCCCTTTTTTCTTTCTTTCTTTCATTCTTTTTTTTCTTTTCGGTCTTTCTCGTGATCTCCTTGTCCCCAATTTCATCAACACCGTCATGTTCAACTTCAATGTCTCTCCAATGGCGGTGACTAAACCATCCTGCAGGTCGCCATCAAGTCCATGAAGAAGAGCTTCGAGTCGCTCGCGCCCTGCCTTGAGCTCCGCGAAGTCGTCTTCCTCCGGACACTGCCTCCCCATCCCCACCTGGTCCCGGCCCTGGACATTTTCCTGGATCCCTTCACCAAGAAGCTGCACATCTGCATGGAGTACATGGAGGGCAATCTCTATCAGCTCATGAAGGCGAGAGATCACAAATATCTCGACAACTCGAGCGTCAAGAGCATCCTCTTCCAGATCATGCGGGGCCTCGAGCACATTCACTCCCACAACTTCTTCCACCGCGACATTAAGCCCGAAAACATCCTCGTCTCGACCTCGGCCCACCAGGAATCTTCAAACTCCTTCCGACGCTACTCTGCCCTCGTGACCCCGCCATCAACGCCGCCCACCTACACCGTCAAGCTCGCGGATTTCGGCCTGGCCCGTGAGACCCACTCCAAGCTGCCCTACACCACCTACGTCTCTACCAGATGGTACCGCGCGCCCGAGGTGCTCCTGCGGGCCGGCGAGTACTCCGCGCCCGTCGACATCTGGGCCGTCGGCGCCATGGCCGTCGAGATCGCGACCCTCAAGCCCCTCTTCCCCGGTGGAAATGAGGTCGACCAGGTCTGGAGGGTCTGCGAGATCATGGGCAGCCCTGGCAACTGGTACAACAAGACGGGCGCCAGGGTCGGCGGTGGTGAGTGGCGGGAGGGATCCCGGCTGGCCTCCAAGCTGGGCTTCTCGTTCCCCAAGATGGCGCCCCACGCCATGGACACCATCCTGCAGACTCCCCAGTGGCCGCCCGCCCTGAGCCAGTTCGTCACCTGGTGCCTGATGTGGGATCCCAAGAACCGTCCCACGTCGACGCAGTCCCTCATGCACGAGTATTTCGCAGACGCCGTCGACCCCATGAGGCCAAAGTCCTCGGCCTCCAGGATCCTCGGCCGCAAGCAGTCCGACGTCAGCCGCAGCTCCAAGGAGGGCATGCCCTCGCCCACAATCACCTCCAAGCCGTCGTGGTTCCGAAAGTCTCTCATCGGCCGCAGCGAGTCCCAGGCCCAGACCCAGCTGCACGTCCAGGACTCCCTCGACGGCGCCGCCTCTAGGGCATCCCCCGCCCCTTCGTCCAACGCCGAGCCTCCTGCGAGTGTCAAGCACCGCCCGAGCATTGGCAAGCGAAGCACCTGGACCAATGGCTTCTCCAGCGCGGCGCCCATCGCCATCCTCCCCTCCATCAAGCCCATCTCCCCGCTCTCCGACGCCGTCACCGCGCGGGCCAGCAACGGAAACTCCGAGAGCGAGAAGACTAAGAAGCTCGGCAGGCAGCTGTCCGTGGCCTCCAGCACCAACGGCTACACCGACTTGCACCGCGCACAGGCCGAGCGAGCCCTCAATGGCCAGTCCACCCTCGCGGCGCCCCCGAGCGGCCACAAAGAAAGCTTCTTCTCTCACCTGCGTAAGCGTGCGAGGCGGTTCTCGGGTAGGCACCAGACTCCCGTCTCTCCCGGATACGACGAAATGGAGGCCCAGGTCGGATGCAGCCCCTGGAACAGCAACCGATCCTCCGTGATGGCCGACCAGGCCTCGGCCAGCAAGACCGAGGTCTACGAATCCCTCGACAAGGCGCTGCGCGACGTGCACAACGGCGAGCCCCGAGCCCCCGTGCCGCCCGCCCATTCCCTGACCTCCAACAGCAAGCTCAAGAGGCACCACTCGTTGCCCCACCACCAGGCACGGTCTGTCGACAACCTTATCGGCGCGGCCCGTGCCGGCCCCATCTCTAGCCGGACGCGCCGGGCCCAAGCGGCGCAGGGGGTCCAGCAGTACGAGGCGCCCGACGAGGAGGATGAGCTCATGGACGAGGCCTTGACGTCAGCGCAGCGGGCGATGAAGCGACTAGAGGGAAACCAGAAGGCCCTGCGCCAGTCGGCAAGCAATATGGGCCTGACGACACCACAGCCGTACCCCAGCCCCTCCCCGTCGGCCAACAGCAACCAGCTCCTGTACTCGGACGGCAACGAGGCCTTGACGCCCAAGCCCCTTGATCTCAGCAAGAAGACGGAAAGCCAGTACAAGTGGCCCACCCCACCCTACGAGGGCGGCAACGACTGGGGGGCGTCGGCGTCGGCGAGCATCTGGGCGGCCAGCAACAAGGTGTGAAGGTCAGCGTCACAAGAAGACCACGACGTCGTCGTCTTGATATGGATGGGCATCCTCCTGCTCGTTCTTGGATACGTTTTTATGTTTCTTGGCGTGGTAAAAAGTTGAGATTTTGTTTCTGAAACGTCTATCATCTCGCATGGACATACGGTGTTTTTGGTGTTGGTCTGCAGCACGTCTCTCCCTCCATCCCTCCCGACCTCCCGACCTCCCTCCTCCCGCAATTTATTTAAATCTACCACATCTCCGACTACTCCGATTTTTTTTTCTCGCTTTTCGTCTTCACCATTGGAGCGGCTTGGGGGTCTACTCGGACGATACATCGACTGGGCTTTTACGCTACAAACGCTCCCATTCTACATTATATTATTTTTGTTCCCCTTGTTGTGGACTTTGCTTTTGAGTTTCTATCCAAAGCAGCTTGGATGAATACCCGAGGCGACCCGTACTGCCTTCATATCAATTTTTGATCCATGTTCTGCCTGTTGCTTGTTTGATTGTCTTTTTTTTTCACCACTCCTCGGCATAGCTGATCTTCTTTTTTTTTTTGCTTGCTTTTTGCTTGTTCTTTTTGCTTTTTATTTTCGTACCACTTGCTGTTCTCTCTTCAGCGCATAACAGACTTGAATACCCGTTCCTCTCTCGATCATATAGACTGACTTGAGATTAAGGCGAGCATGGCCCTCCCTTTTTTTGTTGGCGATTTTTGTGTTTTGCATGCGAGAGACAAAGAAGACCTCACCCTAGCACAATAACTCTTTCATTTGTTAGAAATACTACTACTATTACTGTTATTTATACCAGGATCAATCAAGAATAATTGGGACATTGGGAGTCTGGCGTTTCTTTTTCTTTTTTTTTTCCTTTTTCTTTTTGCGTTTTTTCTTTTCACTTTTTTTCGATCTCGGTTTCGTTTCTAGTCCTTGGCCTTTTCTCGTTTCTGGTCTTTGTGCAAGACTCTAATGGATAGGGATGCGTGACTTGCATTTCGAACTCTTACTGCATTCTACCATTCTTCGTGGGCCTTTTTGAAGTCGAGCGGGATAAGTGAAGAGTGGAGAGCCTCAATGTTTGTCGTTGACGTGTGGTTGTTTGTTTGTTCGTCGTCTTTCGTTCTGAGAGCGGTCCGTTTGGGTGAGGTGGATGTACAGCTCGGTATTGATGTCTGTGAGAAAAGGGGGTTTGATGGTGGAGGACATTGTGGTGCCAGGCAGGGGAGAGCATCACTATGTAAAAGCCCGGGGTTTCTCTGTGTAAAAACAAGCCAAGCAGCAAAAGGAAGCAAAGTAACCACTTCAGGAAAAAAAAAATACGAAAAAAAAGGAAGCTGAGAAAACATGAAGAAAGGGATGAAGCCCTTTTTTTTCTTTGTCCATAGTCTGTATTGAAATAGTATTTTCTGTGATATGGCGGAATTATGTCCTCTTTGATGTCTGTATACTTGGTGTGGATATTGTAATGTAATGAGGTGGTAGGAGTTGGGGGGGGGGGGGGGGGGGGGGATTTGGGTTTTTGGGGGGGGTTGGCGCTGGAGATACAGAGTCGTTGGTGGGTGGATGGACTCTGGACTTGGGATTTGGATTCAGACCTTGAGAGCTGGTTTGGAAGGTTCCGACTCTGGAAGGTCATTACCAAGTGAGTTGGATATTCTGACTCTTTTGGGTTTGGGGGGGGGGGGGGGGGGGGG
>NIGB01000003.1:112449-145026 GCA_003055145.1 Escovopsis weberi | reverse complement strand
GGGGGGAAATACCAGGGCTGCGTACGGAGTACATACAAAGCCAAAGAAGTCAATACTGCTTGGAGCGAATGATTTTGTCAATTCGAAAACGCGAGCCTGAAAAGATTGATCAGTTGACGTTGTGAGAATAAAGAGCGGGATTCTTTCCTCACGCCGGGCTGCCTCCATCTATGAACAAAAATAAAATAGAATAAAACCGCCTCCACCACGCGGGGTCTCGCTCACCACCAAAACCCAACCATCGCACACCCTCACGGGCGCCGCCGCAAAACCAACAACACGCCCACCATGTCCCAATCCCTCCTCAGCCTCATCGACCTCGTCGACAAGTATTGATACCTCCCTGAATCAATCCATCCTCCCTCCAAGTGCCATCTGCTAATGTCTCCCCCCCCCCCCCCAGCGCGCCGCATACCTTCGAGGACGACCCCGCGCCCTTCTACCGCCTACGCCTCCTCCCCGACCCCCGCACCCACGGCTTCATCCACCCCGACACCCTCGCCGCGCTGCCCTTCCCGCCACCCTTCGCCGTCTCCCACGACGCCCCGCGCGCCGTCGACCTGTGCCCGGCCCCTCCCGGCGTGGCCCCCGCCGCCCACGCCACCGCCGCCCTGCAGGCCGTCGTCGACGCGGCCATTGCGAGCCCGCGCTTCCCCCACGTCGCCGCCCACAGCGAGCCCTTCCTGCTCGTCGGCGCCCGCGCGCGCGGCGTCACCGTCGAGCGCTTCGCCGCGTCGCTCCTCGGCATCGCCACCCGCGGCGCCCACATGACCGCCTACGTCCGGCACTCCCCTTCTTCTTCTTCTTCTTCTTCTGCTCAGCCATCCTCGGCATCTACCCCAGCCCACGACATCAAGGGCATCTGGGTCGCCAAGCGCAGCGCACACCTCCACACATACCCCGGCCTCTGGGACAGCACCGTCGCAGGCGGCGTAAAGGCCCACGACTCCCCCGCCCAGTGCGTCCGCGACGAGGCCCTCGAGGAGGCCTCCCTGCCGCCCGCCGCCCGCGCCCGCATCGCCCCCGCAGGCGCCCTCACCCTCGCCAACATCAACCGCGCGGGGCTCTTCCACTCCGAGATCCTCTACGTCTACGACCTGGACCTGTCGCCCGGCGCAGCAGGCCTTGAAGGACAAGGACAGACCAGCAGTCAAGGGGACGGAAGGCAAGGAATCGTGCCCCGCCCGGGCGACGACGAGGTCGAGCGCTTCGTGCTCATGAGCTGCGACGAGGTCAGGCAGCGCATGCTGCGCGGCGAGTTCAAGCCAAACGTCTGCCCCGTCATCATCGACTTCATGGTCCGGCACGCCGTCATCACGCCAGACAACGAGCCCGACTACGCAGACATCTGCGCGCGGCTGCACAGGAGGCTGCCCGTGCCCTTGGGCCCGGATCAGTAGATGTCGTTGTCGCAGACGTATCGGTAGGCCATCCATCCATGGATGATTTGCAACACCTGCCCTGTGCCAGTGGTCTCGGAAGCGCAATATGTAGACGTCGTATTCTATAAAAACGCTGTCTCGCGGCAAGGCAGCTTCGATTCGTCTGGGGACATTCGTGTCGAAAAGGACGCAGGCCCTGGGCGAGAAAATATGGTGAAGCAAAGGAGCAAAATCAATATTCATCCCAGCAAGATATCAGACCCTGCCGTTTGCCTTCCGTACAAACTCCCCGGCGCCTCGTCCATCCATCCATCCATCCATCCATCCATCAGCCTTCCATCCGTCCGCCCGTCCGCCCGTCCATTAGGCGTCCGTCCAACCCCTAATGCACCTCATAAAAGCCATCCATCATTCATCCTCAACACATCATCCGTGCCTCACCTCCCTACCAAAACCCGCTGTCCAGTCCGTCAAAGGTCATGCCCACCTTGCCCCGATCCAAAACCGGAGGTCATTGGTCCAGCCAGCTCGTTTCGTTTTTTTTTTCTGTTTCATTTCCTTTCCCGGTTTTTTTTTTCAACCCCAAGCCCCCCCAACCCTTTGCGTGAGACAGATTCAAGAAAGCATCTCATCTCGTCTATTGACTGAGTTCCATAGAACCATTGCCTCGTCTCATCCGTGGGCCACCGTGCCGATCGTGATGGACGTCCCGTATTATGATCGAACTGAAGGCCAATCAATAACATCCAGCCTTTACTCCTCCTCTGAGTCGGAGTCATCGCTCGAGTCTCCAGCAGGCGGCGATCCCGCGAGCGCACTTTCGGAGGGCTCCTGACCCGACTTGTACATTTGCGAGATGGCCGTCAGTTGCGCGATCCGCGCCTCTTGCTCTTGCGCGCTCATTGGCTTGTTCTTCTTGGGCTTGCTCGCCGATTTCGGGGTCGCCTTGTTCGAGGACGACTTGGTGACCTCAGGCGACTTGGCAGGGGCCAGAGACTTTCCAAAGCCGGGCAGGACCTTCTTGCAGAGATCCCACAGCTTGAGCAAGGCCTCGTTGCTGAGCTGGTCAATATCCAATTCGAGCTCTCCCTCGTTGTTCTCCTGTTGTCGTCGTTAGCACCCATGTTTCAATCATGAAAGGGGGGAATAGATAAGAGCGAGATCGATAGAGAGACAGAGGGAAAACATGGGGTACTTTGACATACATTTTGCCCCGTGTCGCGCTTGATGATGTCGATAGCGCGATCGAGATGGGCCGACTCGAGATCGTTGATGGCACTGGCAATGGCATCCTTGTCGGCTGCACTCAGTGACTTCTTCGGGGCGGGCTTCTTGGGGACCGCAGGCTTCTTCATTGTCGACGGGATGCCGCTCAGGGATTTGCGGTGGGTCGGTTGGCTGCTTGTCTTGTTCTTGCTCGGCTTGCTCGCCTTCTTCGACGACTTCTCCTGCTTGGGCTTGGCCTCGCTCAGGGCTTGCGCCGCCTTATGAAGAGCCCCCTGAAGCGCCTCAACGATGACCTTTTGGCAGTCGATGAGGCTTTGCTGAGCTCCCGACGCGAACAGGCTGTTGAGTTTCTTGCTCTCCTCCTCAAGCTTGGTGCTGTACTCCTGGACCTCCTTGCTGTAGTCCACGCTCGGGACAGCCGGTTCCCCGCCGTCGTCGCTTTCGTCTTCCTCCTCCTCCTCGCTTTCGTGAGACACCGCCGGCGCCGGCGCGTTGGCCTTGGCGTATCGAGACAGCCATGCGTCCTTGCCCTTCATCTGCTGGACGTAGAGGTCCTCGAGCTGCTTGGCGGTCAGCGAGACCGGGTTCCCCTGCTGAGGTGGGCCGTTGAACTGGTAGCAGTTGGCGAAGATGAGCTTGACGCTCCGGTCAAAGTCCTTGAGGCTCGAGATGTCCCCGTTGGAGAGCATGCGCGACACCTTGCCCAGATCCATTGGCTTCTTGATGATGGAGTAGTAGTCGGGAATGTTAAGTCCCTCCGCGTCCACCGCATCCATGAACCACGTGTTGAGGACCTGATTCTTAGGGTGCATGAGCTCCGCCAGCACCTCGTCGCAGAACTGCAGCTCAGGCTTGAGCTTCTTGCGCGAGGGCTTGGTGTAGTCAATGTCCTTGGGCTTGGGCGCGCGCACGGTCCGCTTGGGCCTGTCCGGGTCAGTAGCCGTGGACCCGCGGCGGTCCGACGCGTGAGACTCTTGAGCTGGGGGCGGACGAGGCTTCGGCTCGGGCACCTCGCGAGGAGGGCTCGACGCGGGCCCTGAAGACTGTCTCCTGACGAACAAGTCAGTGCCTGTGGGAGAGCGGGGATCACGCAAAGGCTTTGGCTTAGCCACGGACTTTGGGCGAGTGGGTTCCTCGTCGGGGATGAGGAGCGCCTCCTGCCACACAGCGCGGATCGCGAAGAACGCCGACGATGTCACCTCGTGAGCGGCACCATTGAAGGTCATGGTGTTCTCGTAGATGAGGGACAGGTCCTTTCTCAAATCTCCAAACGTGGAGTAGATGCCGTTGGGGTCACGGATGTTGCGGTCTATTTGCGACAGGTCCATGGGCTTCTCGATCCTGGTGAGGTACGAGTCACCCAGCTGCGGCCAGAGCTTCATGACGGCATCCCGGAAATGACCGCCGTGCTTCGTCTTCTTCACGCGGGCGATGATCTTGCGGACCTCGCGGCGCTGGTGCACCGTGAGGGGCTTCTTATCGGTCTCCTTCTCCTCCCACTTCGGCAAGGAGGCGAGTCGATTCATGGCCTCGGGGCCCGGCGCCGGAGTGCCGACGGCCGAGGTGGCCGCCTCCTCATCCTTCTGCTCCGTCTTTGCCCTCTTCGCCATGGGCTCGTCGTCCAGATCCTCCTCTCGCTCTCTGGAAATCTTGGAGCTTGGCGCGTCGGTCATGGCCACTTCGGGGGAGGTCTCGGTGGGAGGTGTCGGGCCCTTGTCTGCTTCAGATGTGGAGGGGGCATCTTCCGCCTTGACGGCTTCCTCGGCTTCCTCGGCAGGCTTGTCGTCCATGACTTGGTCGGAGCTCGGCTCTGCGGCAGGCGTCGATTTGGCGGGACTCTTGGGCTCGGGAGCGGAAGATGGCTTCGAAGAATCGTCTTCACGCGGAGGCTCGGAAACATCATTTGCATCATTCGCGACGTCTGTCATTTGTACATCTTCGGACTGTGTTGTTGTGTCTGGCTTTGTCGCCTCCTCGCCCTCGACCTTTTCTATGGGTTTCTCGGCGCTCTTCTCGGTGTCCTTCTCGGTGTCCTTCTTGGTGTCCTTCTCGGCGTCCTTCTCGGCGTCCTTCTCGGCGCGCTTCTCATCCGCAGAGCCCGCGGATTTTTCCTCGGTCGGCTTCTCCTTTTCCTCTTGGGGCTCCTCTTTACTGGGTAGCTTGTCTTCAGCCGGCGTGGGAGTTCCTTCAGTGCGCTTGTCCTCTGCTTTGCTCATCGAAACGTCGCGGGACTCAGAGTCCTCCTTCTTCGACGGGCGGATCTCGTGCACGGTGACACCGTTGGTCGCTGTGTCATCTGAAGGTTTGCCGTTCATGACGAGATCGATGGTCTTCTCTTTGGATTCCTCAGGCGCGTCGGCGGCTTTCGGTTTCGACTCGGCTTCGTCGGCCTTGGGGGCTTCGGCATTGGACTCTTCTGTGACCTGGCTGTGACATCCGAGTCGCGTCAGTCGCATTCACGCTAGCAGTGGTTTCGTGTGAAAGACTGCGCTGAAACCAGGCGGTCGGACGCGCGATGGCACGCGAGAGCGCGCGCACGCGCGCGCGCGCAATGCAACTCACCCATTGACAGTGTCTTTCTGATCCTCGACAGGCGCCGGCTTAGAGTCGAGCGCGACCGCGTCTTCAGTCGGCGATGCCATATTGACGATTCGCGACGGCAAATCCTGGATAGCGAGCTCAGGATGGGAGGCGCGACATCAAATTCGGGAAAACCTAGTGGCGACAAGCGGCAATGGACGAGCGTTGGGCAGCAGAGGCGCGCGGCAGGGATGGCGAATCGGTGTCGGGAAAAAAAAATAATTCGGACAGCTGCGCTCAAAGAGAGAAATGGAGTGATTCGTGCTCTAGCCTCGTCTCGATCGAGAAGCGCGGGTTTGGAGTGGAATGAATCGCGAGGATGGCAATTGATGCGCGATTGCGACCGTGGCGAAGAGTCGGGGATGCGACGCGGATTTTGGCGGGAAGCTTCAAGTCGACCGTGTCCTGACTTGAAGAGATGCCTGAGGCGCGCGGAGTTGTTGGGCAGATTGATGTATGTGTGCGATGAAAGGGCGACGCCTTTTGTCAAGATTCAATTAGAATGGAATTGATGAAGACTGGCAGCAGCAAGACATTCTAGCCGTCGGAAAGCACCAGTGGGAATCAATGGAGAGGAGAAGGGAAGAGAGAAAGGAAGAAAAAAAATAGAAAGACGAAAGAGGGGGAGGGAAGAAGGGGAAGAATGCGCAGGGCGAGAGATATGCAATTAGAAGGTGGGAGGTGAAGGTGCAGAGAGTGTGATTTGAAAGCAGCGCGGTGGCGATGGTGGTGGTGGTGGTGCCGCAACCAAGGCTGTGTTGTGTGTGTGTGTTGTGAGGTGTATGACTTCCAATCTATGATGGGATTTCCGGTGGTTGTTTTTCTTCTGATTTCGAGCTGACTTTTGGGGAGGAAGAGGTGAAAAAGATGTTGGAAAAAAAAGAAAAAAAGGAACGCAGGCCAAGATTGAAAACAGTGAGATGCGAATATGCGACAGGGCGGTGGTTGGCCGGAGAGTTTTCGCAAGAGAGATCCCGATGCAGATCGACGAGATCGATTGAACTCTCAGGTGAGCGAGCAACCTGTTGGGTCGCGGGCCGGAGACGCTCAGAGGGCAGAACAAGAATTGTTCCTTTTAGAAGGGAAAAGACAATGAGAGGGAAAAAGGGAAAGGAATGAGGTTGATGGAAAGAAAAGAAGAAATAGAAAAGGAAGAGAGAGATTGATTTAAAAGAAAGAGAAAGAGAGAGTGAGAGAGAGAGACGGGATAGAGAGGGAGAATGAGAAAGAACGAGAGAGACGAGTCTTGACTGAGAGAAAAGAGAAGGAGCAGCCTGAGCAAGAGGTACCTACCAGGATGTATCTTTTGGAGTCGGACCTTCAACAGGAACTTCAATGGTTGTTGTTCGATCCTTCCTCAGTGACTCCGACGTTGTGAGGGCAGTTCCTGCTTCGTGTGGAATTCCCGGGGGGGCTCTCTTTCCTTTTTTTCCTTTTTTCCCTTTTTTCCCTTTTTCTTTTCTTTTTTTCCCTTCGTCCAGGGCGGAGGAAATTCCCGTAGGGTAGCAGGAGCGAAGGAGGGAGGGGAGGGTAAATAAAAAAGCAGGAAGGAGGGTGGTGGTAGAGCACAAGTCCAGAGGTGCTTCTTAGATCAAATTGATTGATCTCTGTGTGTGCAGTGGTTGGAGGGGGGGGAATTGGAGAGGAGGGGGGGGGATGGAGGGTCTGTTCTGCTGGCGGTCTTGGGGAGGGAAAGCGTGTCCACGTCAGACTCGGAGGCAGTTCCTAATATTTATGAGGGAGGGTTTTGCTCTCTGCCCAGCTCGCAGAAAAACCGCCGTCCGCGGGCACGGCGCCTAAACGGGGCGTTAGAGCTTACCGGGGCGGTGGTGGGAGATGGTGGGCGCGTGGGCGGCAGCCCGATAAGAGACGTTGCGAGGGAGCTGTGCGCGCTCTGATTGGATGACGTTGCCTGTGGCGGCCTGCGCGGTGGCTAGTGATACGGTCTATGTGCATATCGCTCTCGATCTGCGAGGCACGGATACAGGACTATCCGACCCCGGTATAACAATTGATCCATCCATCCATCAATCCATACCTCCAGCGCGGGAGTCTGGCAGTCTTTGCGGCTTCTCGCCTTGGGCGCTACGAGTGGCACTGGGTTCAACAGGTACTCCGTCCTCGTACCTGTATAAAGTCGCTGGCAGGCAGCGCGAGGCTGGAGGCTGGGAAGAGAGAGTTGGCTTCAACAAGACGGGGACCGGGACCCCCCCCCCCCTTCCCCTCCCCCTCCTCTGGAGTCTCTTCCCCCCCCCCAATCGCCTCCCCTGATCTCGGGCCTGGGGATCCATTGGGTTGGGTGCAAGGACGGTGGACCATTCTGTTTCCGGCCAGTGGGGGACTGTGGACAAGCGGTTCTCGCGAGCCTGCTTGCCTTGTTGCTGACTGCACGCGACGTTGGAAAACGGGTCGCGAATCGAGAAGCAGATGTTCCTGGCCAGATAGATGCACCGAGACTCACAGGTATTAGTCAGATTCTGGCCGGATGGATCAATGCAAGTGGGCTTCGTCGGCGGCAGGAAGTTCATGAGAAGAAAGAATGGAGAAGAAGGAGAAGGAGAAGAAGAAGAAGAAGAAGAAGAAGAAGGGGGGGTGGATCAGATCAATGCCGATGACATGTCGTCGACATGCAATGAGCCCCATGCGGTCAACAACACGGAAAGGAAGAGAGGGACCTGGAGAGGGAAAAAAAAATTCACGCAGCTCTCGCGAAAGACCGGTGAAAATTTTCAATTGAATCGCCCGACGGCGGGATACCCGCGCGCTGAGTCTCATGCAATTTGTGAGCGTGAATTGAGGCCTCGTTGAAGCCCACTTGACTGCCTGGAGACCGTTTGTTGGCCGGGTTCATCGCGTGCCTTGGCGGGAGACAGCACCAACTTTGGAGCCTCGACGATCGGAGGGACATTGATCCATCATGTGCCAGGCACGCGGATACGTGCCCGTGTCGAGGGGACGCCAGCGCCGGACGCGTGCGGACGAATCGCACCTCGTACATCCAAGAAGTGCGTGAGGAACGTCTTTTGGCGTCGGAACCGCGATGGCGAAGCGAAAGCGGACGAGGGAGCTCATCATGTGATACAGCATGTGACACACAGGCTGATGCTACACGTGATTCTATACCTTTGTATCTTATCAATTATGTCAGCATTGATCTTATCGGCGGCATCGGGTGGAGACGATCGTTGCTAAGAAAAAAAAAAAGTTGTCCTGGGCCAAAGTCGTGAGCGAGGCGTGAAAATTTCCCACCCGCTTCAGCACTGATACCATACTCGCAACGCATCTCTTCTCTTTTTTTTTTTCTTCTTGTTGTTTGGGGGGAAGGAATTGGGATCTCATCCTGCGGTCACGAGATTCAGCAGCATTGCCTTAGCCTGTCTCTATCCCCCATCTTTCCCGTTCGAGAAACCCGCCCGTTTTGATCCAGCATAGTCCTCGGCGCCCCCCCATCCAAACCCCCACCATCTCGCTCTGCAGAGCACCGCCCATCATCGGCATTTCCATCCCAAGACTCCTGGAAACCAGGGCAGCGGTCTCCATGACGATGTCGACCACCAAGAGAAGGGCGCCGGCCAAGCTGGCAGCCCCTGTCGTCAAAGCCAACGCGAAGCGGCCCACGAAGACGACAATCGACGAGACTAAGACGGCCGTCTCCGGGACAGAGGCCATGCAGACCTCGCAGATCGACACGATAGAGATCTCGTCCGACGAGGCCAGCGACGAGGACGTCTCCGACGACGAAGACGACAGCAACAACACCAACACCAGCAGCAAGAAGGAGGGTAATGACAGCGCAGAGGAGGCCGGCAAGGACGCGGCGACCCCACAGACCAACGGCAAGCCCGGCACGTCAATAAAAGAAGAGATGGCCGGCTCCGACGACAACGACAACGACAACAACAACGACGAGCCCACGTCCCCCTCCTTCGGCGAGCTCCTCCGCGGCACCGCCGAGCCCATCGACCTCACCGCCATGCTGCGGCAGCCCTCCGCCGCCGCCGCCGCCGCCGCAAACACCGCGTCCTCCTCCGCCGCCGCCGCCATCGTCGCCGAGCGCACCGCCATCGTGCCCCCGACGCACCAGTCCCTCGTCACCGTGCTCTCGCAGGCGCTCGCGACCGACGACACCGACCTGCTCGAGTCGTGCCTGCACACGACCGACCTGCCGACGATCCGCAACACCATCGAGCGCCTCGACAGCGCCCTCGCCGGGGCCCTGCTCGCCAAGCTCGCCGCGCGGCTGCACCGCCGGCCCGGCCGCGCCGGCACCCTCATGACGTGGGTGCAGTGGACGCTCGTCGCGCACGGCGGCGCGCTGGCGTCCCAGGGCAAGGTCGTCCAGAGCCTCAGCGGCCTGCAGAAGGTCCTGGCCGAGCGCGCCAGGGGGCTCAACAGCCTGCTCGCGCTCAAGGGCAAGCTCGACATCCTCGAGGGCCAGATGGAGCTGCGCAGGAAGATGCAGCAGCACGGCAGCGGCAGCGGCAGCGGCAGCAAGCAGGCGAGGCCGGACGATAACGCCGATGCCGATAATGGGAATGCCGGGGCCGCCGCCGACGACGACGACGACGATGACGACGACGACGACGACGCCATCTACGTCGAGGGCGAGGAGAACGACGCCAGCCTCGCCGCCAACGGGGCCGGCTCGCGGAGGAGACACAACCGCGGCATCGACAGCGAGGACGACGACGAGGACGGCGGCGCGCTCGCAAACGGCGTGGTCGGCATGTCCGAGGACGAGGAGGAGGGCGACTCGGACGACGGCGCCGAGGACAGCGACGGCGCCGACGAGGAGCCGCTCGACGAGGACGAGGTCAACTTCGACGACGTCGACGAGTCCATGGGCGAGGGCGAGGACGAGGAGAGCGACGCCGAGGCCGCGCCGCCCGCGAAGCTGCAGAAGGTGGCCAAGCCGTTTGGCAAGAAGAAGTGAAGTGAGCGGGGCCCGACGGCCTGACGATCCGACTTGATTTCTTTTCGTGCTTCTGTTTTTGTTCCGCCGGGAACGCGAGGCAGAAACGGGAGAGCACTCATTCAGGGGAGAGGTTCAGAGCGCACCTAGAGACCAAAATTGGAGACAAAGGAGAGGGTGTGGGGGGGGGGGTGTGTGGTTGTATAGCGAAATCCGTGGCATGGCAAGGCTCAGATGGTCCTCCACTTGCTGGCGTTTGGTCCCTTTACGTTACGTACATATTGTAGATCTACATTGCTTTCTCATTGACTCCTGATTTCATTCATCTCAGTCCGCTTCGTGCCATCTACATATCCCGTGTTTTACGAGGGCAGCAAAAAGCATCGACGCTGGCATGCGGTTCTCATCAGGGTGAGACTGTCCACATACCCACGCCGCCAGCGAGTGCAACGGACTGCCTCATGCCTTGTTGGACATCACTTTCACAAAATCCGCCACGCCTGTCAGAATATATACCTATCTTTTCACGCTGTCTGCCGAGTCTTTCATGTGCAGACTCTCCGTCGCGATGCCTGATTATGTCAGGCGCAAATCGGAGCTTTGGATCATAGTGGATGCAATGGAAATGGGAAGACACCGCATCGAAAGCCTGGGATGCAACATGAGACTCAACGCATGGCCTCGACGGCCATTACAATACTCTAAGAAAAGGAAAAGAAAGAGAGAAAAACATCGCCGAGCTGTGGGACGCAGTCTGGAAAGCCAGGAATCGCTCGAAATAAGAGTCCATAAGAAGAAGGGGGAAAAAAAAGAGAGAGATTGAAGAGAAAGAAAAGTACTATGCCGCAGGAATGTACGCATGCATATATATATATGCTATTCCAGAGCCAGATCCGCCAGGCCAGGCTCCAGGAAAAAGAAAGACTCCCAAAAGGGACCCATGATGATCCAAAGAATTTCCAGTATACTTCCTAGATTAAAGCAATTTTCAGAACAAGGACAGAAAGAGAGAGAAGAATATGGAGTGCTTTTTTTCAGATGGCCCAACTGCCGCGCCGCTCCCGCACGCCCCAGGCCAGCGGGTCTAGGCTGTCCAGGTCGGGGTGCTGCCGCGCCCACTCGGTGATGTAGATGCGCAGCGCCAGCCACCGCGGGCAGCGGTCGTCCCTGTCCGCATCGTAGAGCTTGACCTCGAGCATGTGGCCCTTTGCCATCTGCTTGGCGTCGTTGCGCCGCAGCTCCTCGACGCTGACGCGCGTGATGCGGCCGAGCTCCTCGTCGAACTCGCGCGCCATGGCCGGGTAGCCGAGCGAGAGGTAGTTGTAGACCTGCGTGACGAACTCCTCGCCAAACTCCTGCGAGATCTTCTCGTCGCGCTCGGCCTGCGCCTTCTCGCGCTGCAGCCGCTCGTTGAGGCCGCTCAGGCCGTGCAGCTGGTGCAGGCCCATGGGCTCCGCGTTCTCGTTTCGCTTCTCGGCGGTCCAGAGCGAGGCCGCCGCGACGCTGCCGCCGCCGCACGGCTCGGCCGAAAGCAGCGACAGGGACGACGACGCGAGGTAGCCGCTGTCGGCGACGTCGGGGCCCCATATCGAGGCGGGCTCCTCGATGATGGTGTTAGCGGCGCACGCGCAGCTCTGCTCCAGCGGCGTGGCCGGCGTCTGCGGCGTCATGAGCACCGCGGAGTCGTGCAGCTCCGCGGGGACGATGCATTTGTTGGCGGACTCGGACCGGCAGCAGTATCCTCGCCAGAGCCCGCTCTGGCCCGACAGGTCGCGGCATCTCTCGGCGGCGACGTGGTGGTCGAAGGGGTGGTCGGTCTCGAGCTTGGTCAGCTTGGGGGACGGGCAGGTCCGGAAGACGATCTCCTTGCCGAGCATGGGAGGGGTGGGGAGTTTTCGCAGCTTCAGGAGCTCTGCTTCACCGGCGGCGGGAAGGGGGACGTCGCCAAAGGGCCTGCCGAAGGGGTTGTGCTTCTGGCGGCCGGCCTCTGGAGACGTGTGAGACACTGGCGCGTGAGACAGGCCGGGCGTCTCCTCGACCGGCAGCCCGGCCAGGGGGTCGCCTCTGTCCATGGTGGTTCGAGCTTTTGTCGTCGTCCACATCGGGTCCGGGGGCAGGTCGAAATCCATCTTGTCGAGGTCAGAGTCGGTTCGATAGAGCACGGGAGAGGTTGTCTGATCATCGACCGCCGCCCCCGCCGCTGCCGCCGCTGCTTCCGCTGTTTTGATTGTTGTTGTGATGTTTGTTGTTGTTGCTGGTTTTGCTGATTTTGCTGCTGCTGCTGCTGCTGCTGCCGCCGCCGCCTCCTCCTCGCACTCCTGTTCGCCGTTGCCGCCTTGGCCATCTTGTTGGTGTTCCTTGTCGTCGTCTCCTCTGTCGTGGGCCAGGTGCATGGCATGCTCCTGCATGTGCTTATGCCACCAGTTCAGGCCGAGATTGGACGACTTGCGCCGGGGCCTTGGCATGATCTGATGGTCCTCATCAGGGGGCGTGCCTTCAGGGGAATTCTCGCTCCCGGAGCCGTCTCGGAAGTAGAAGTGGGCCACGCCACCCTCGCGGGCGCGGCTGTTGGGGAAGGCGGCGAGGGCGGCCTCTTCGAGCTGCCGCTCGGCCTCCTTGGCCGCCAGGTCCAGCAGGTATCCATTGAAGTCCTCGTGCTCCGTCTCGCGCTGGGAGGGGGGAGGGCGCGCGGCGTGCTCGTCCTCGCCGAGGGTGCAGCCAAACTTCCTCCTCGGGTGGCGCGGCTTCGCCGAGTAGATGTGGTTAGTGTAGGGGGTGATGTCTGTCTTGTCTGTCGGCCGCGTGGCCGGTCCATGGTCGCCGACTCTCCGCGAACGTCTCGACGTCTCGATGAGTTGGGGATGAAATCTGCGTCGCTCGCGCTGCTGCTGCTGCTGCTGCTGCTGTTGTTGTTGTTGCTGCTGCTGCTCTCTGGCGAAGGCTGGAGAGGGGGTTCGGGGCGAGGGTTCGGGAGTGAGCTCCGGGATCGGGATCGTCTTTGGATGCGACAGCTTGCGAGATTTGCGGTTGGAGGAGAAGGTTGTCTCTATCGGGATAGGAGCGAATCGCGCCCGCGGCTGCCCGGGATTGCCCATGTCTGCGATTGGACTGTTTGTGTCCTCGGTGACGACGACGACGACGATGACGACGGACGATGGAGGGAGGAAGAGAGAGAGAGAGAGAAAGAGAGGCAGAAGAAGGGGAGCGCAGCGTATGAGGAGAAGAGCGAGAATGGGGGAAGGGAAAAAAAAAAGAAGATTTAAATGATGAACGAGAGAATGCTGGCAATATCAGCCAAGCGAATTGGAGAGAATGCTCAGCTCGGCATGCGCCCTGGAAAGAATGGATGGGTGGAGGGACGGATGGGGGTGTCGTGAGAAGGCCGTCCAGAGGGAGGAGGATGCAACGCAGCCGGGATCGTGAGCGTGGGGGGAATCGTCGGTCGCAGAGAAAGTTGGATTCGATACCTACCTCCTCCCAGTGAGGCGGACGAGAAGGTGATGGAGGATGGGGTTACATGCAGTTCTTGGAGCCCGATGATGAAAGAAGAGGGAGAGAAGAAAAAAAAAAGATTAAACGATGGAACGGTCCAGATCGTGACTGGAAACCAAGATGGTGGGCCTCGAAGGTGGATGAGAAGAGGAGGAGGAGGAGGAGCGAATGACTGGAGATGGTGCTTGGTCTTGATGACAGATCTGAAAGTGCGGGTGCGCGGATCGTCAGTAGTAGAGCCGCTGCGGTGCGCGGTGCGCCTTTCTCGGGTCGATATGGGGTTCTCGTCCTATGGGTGATGATGCGATCTCGGGATGTTTGGGCTGCAGACAGTCTTCTCGGATGGATGGACGATGGACGACGAGGGATCGACGCCCTTGCGATCGATTGATTGATTGATTGATTGATTGATGCCTTCCAGGTTCCGTCTTCGGGGCGCCCAATGAATGATGGATGGATCATTCGAGGGTAAGCAGACGTGGCTCAGACCGTGGCTGGTGCACAGTGGATCGAATCCGTCCGTGGCGCAGGGCCGTCGCCTACAGGTATGAGTACTAGTACCTAGTACTACTAAGTAACTGCGCATGTGCAGGCGGGGGCTCCGTACTCCGTAGGTCCGTCCGCAGTGCCTGGCGAAAGCCCCGTAGGGACAATGCGGCGGCGCGAGATAGGGGCTGCGGCCGCTCGGGCGAGGGTTGCGCCACAGTATCTGAGGCTGGAGATGCACCGTGCACCGCCCCTACCTCGCATTTTCGACAGCAGGGCAATTGATCAATGTCTACCTAGGAAGTATGTTAGTACTATTCTGGCAGTCCTCCGTAATTACTACTACAGCATCAATCATGGATTCTCCTATTTTCATTCCAGGCTGTTCAATTTCAGAGGTAATGGATCTGGATGTCATCCTACCATGGATCGATCCATTTGATCAATCAATCCGTGCAATCAAAGCGCAGCAGCCTCAATCAGGGGCAGATCGGGTCGATGGACCACGAATAGCAAGTCGATGCCCCTGGACGCCTCTCGACTGACCCCCACGCCTCCAATCTATCCGCTGCCCTCCGCATGATAGTATCGAGATCAATCAATGACAATTTGGCTTTCATCAACATGTTGATTTCATCCATCATCTACGGAGTACGGAGTATCGACCAATCCATCGTCATCACCGGCCGAGCGTCAACCTCACCACCTCCCACAGAGACCCATACATAACTTGAAGGTACTTACATATCGCCAAGCACAGCGCTGCACACCCAGGTCCATCACGCCATTCCCGCTGCCGAGAGCGCTCCCGTCTGTGTCGCCCCTCATCTCCTTGATCTCCTCATTCGACGGGGTCGCGGCAGCGGGAGCGACAGCCAGTCGACTTCGCCTCAACCACATGTCGGCCGGGCTGGCGTCGAGACGACGATCAAATTCGAGGACTCTTCCAAGCAGGCAAGTACCTCAACACTTCTCGATCCTGTGATCAAGGCCGTCGGTGGAGGGGCCAAATTGCCGCAATCTATCAATCTGCTTCGGACGAGCAGGATCGGCACCATCAGGTTCACAGCAAAGAGGGAAACTCCTCGAGAATTCATCATCAGTCGTGGGCAAAATCATATACATTAGTAGTCCGCAGTCCGTACGGAGTACAAACCGCCAGGTCCATCTTCACAGGGCCAGTCATCACCATTCACCATGACCGTCTACTGTGCCTGTGCAGGTATTCTAGGCAGGGCTGAGAGCCATTCCTGCATGGGAAAGCCCGAGGACCCCCACGTCGTCCTGCGAGCTCCTCGATCCCCTGCCCTGTTGAGCACAGACGAGGCTGCCTGCTCATGCCCCTTTTTGCTCCGGCCGTGATATGCCGGCCCGTTCCACGCCCAGCTCCACCGCCATGCACACACACATGCATATACATACATACATATGCGTGTGTCCTTCCGGAGTGATCGATCCGCAGGCCGGTGCTCCACTGAGCTCCCCCCATGCCCCGAGGCTCGTAATGTACGAGTACAGACTTGATCAATATGTACTCGTACACATGTGAAGGCGACCGGCGGCAGACTCGCGTGTCAACCCATCTATGGATGGACCATCGCCGAGCGATCGACAGCTCCCTTTGATAAGGATGCCGACGCCGCATTCATTCAAATGCGAGGAATGGAGCGACGGGCACGAAAGGGCAGGGATCATCGCCGGAGAGTCTCGTGTGTCGTACCCGTACTGGGACGACCTGGTGGCGGACGCGGTGCTCGCCGGCACCTCTCGTCTTCCAGGCCAATCGCGGGCGCGCGAGGGAGTGCTTGTTGGAAAACGGGGGACTTTGCCGTTCGTGCAGCCACAATCTGAGGTACCCATCTCCATCCATAACAGCAACGTCGTTGCGTCTCAGCACCTCCAGGCTGAGTGCGCCGTGCCCCCTATGTACTTCTCCGAGCAAGCAGTATGGCGCTGGTGCGATGTTGCGGTGAGAGGGGTGGTCCTGGGCAGAAACGGCTGTTTGACGTTATTGGAGCGCGCTCGTCTGGGGTGGAGGACTCAGCTGTGTTCCTGGCCTGGATCCTCAAGGCCTCAGGTTTGCCTGTATTGCTCTGCTCCGGATCATGATGAACGACCTGTGCAATGCTGAGGTTCTAGTAATGCCCGAGTCCCTTCGTAATGGATGTTGTGCCTGGCCGTGACCGTCGTCATCGAGCCTACGATCCGGTACATCCGGGAAGACATTGGTCATTGTACACTGAGGTCCCCAATACCAGGACCAAGTGCCCGTCCTCGAGGCGGTATAGGGTATCGGCACCTTTCCAGTACCAGGCCTCGCCATTTCCACAGGTTCCCGCTTTCCACAGCGACGAGGCCCGCAGAGCCTGGGCCTTGCAGTGCAGTGGGGAGCCGCTTAAGCTTAAAAAAGTGGGATTCGGGGTGCCGGTGGCTCCTTCCAGAATTCGTCAACTCAAGACGGCCTCCTCCCATCTCCCATGCAGTGTGCGCCGGGATGCAGCTTCCCTTTCTGTCCTGTCCTTGACTTCATTGAAGTGGAAGTTCCAAGTGTTGGCAGGAGAGGGTGACTTAGTGGTACGAGTACGAAGCTCTTTCCATGCCCTGCCAACTCCCGTGAGATGGAACTTATACGAAGCTCTTTCCATGCCCTGCCAACTCCCGTGAGATGGAACTTATACGAAGCACATGCATTTCACAGACGGATGCGGAAATCGGACAGCGCCCTAGGTCTCTTATCTGCTCTTTCCGTTCTATTGATCACTTCAATGTATGGAGCAGGTACCGAGTAGTAGTACCTAGTACTAGGTACGGAGAAGATGCTTCGAATCTCGTATCAGCCAAACGGATTGGCAGCGTGCTCTGGTTGCTCCTATCGTGCATGTGCCTGCGTCGGCAGCTCTGCAGCGTCCAGCACAGCACCGCGGGGGTCAACGCTCAACGGTTGACGGTTGACGGTCGACGCCTCTGCAGGACGCCATCACCGCTCTTCTGCCTCGTCATCGGATTATTGCTTGATACTAGATCAATGCATTTCGGTGCCTGGATCTGATGGCTCCCACGTAGCACATCCGCCTTCGACATGCACGACTTCCTACCCCACTAGTAGTAGTGCCTGTTTATTACTTGTACGGACTACGGAGTACGAGTACACCCACTTCGATTTCTCTTCTTATTTTTAGTAAAGAGGCTTGAAGCCTTTCGAGACCACCTCTGCTTGGCACAACTTGTCCCTGAGTCAGGAACCGCCATCTCCGTATAGGACAGGTATCTGTACTAAATAGAATCTAGTAGGTACGGACCGCTTCTCAGACGGTGCGGACTTGGACTTGAATTCAGAGCAGGCGCTGCCCGTGATGCACCTTCTCACCTTCTGACGATTGATCTGTCCCTTTTCGTGATTTTGTCAAGCGCTCCTTCCGTCAAATGGTACTCCGTACATAGTATATATCTCGTATGATGATTGGCTACTCCTAGGTTGAGCTTTCCTTGTTTGTCCATCTCCTGTTTCCCTCTCGTGATTCGCTGACCCGAGAGTTCGCGCCACGATCAGCCTCTTGCGGTGCCACAGGCTGCTTCTGAGTTTTGCGTCTTGCTTTATCCAGGCTCTCCAATTCTTCCACTTTGTCCCACTTCCAGACTCCTCTATCCCGTTCTGTGCTCTGTCTGTAGAGTATCAACTGGAAGTCATTGATCCTCATTCCCCCTCCTTTTCGCCATCGTCGTACCGGTGCTCCGTCCTCGCCGCGAGCTTCGTGCTCTTCTCCTCCCCGCCAGAGCACATCCCATCACGGATCCCCTCCATCTTTCTTATCGGGACGCCGGGAAGGGTGTGGGCCGCGCTTCTCCGCATTCTCTGCTCCAGGGATCAATGATCCTGCATCCCCGCGCTCTCCCCGTCACGAGCTCCCCGGCTATTGCTGGGACGAGGCGGTATCCGTAACTCTCCCACAGACGGAGTAACTGAATATGTACGGAGTACGGAGTACGGATAGTGCCATTCTGATCATCAGCTGATGGATGTTTCTCTAGAACGAATCGACCAGCTCCGAAGCTCCTCTGCCTTGAGGGAAGCCTGCCGTGGCGGGAAGCGCCTCTCAGACAACGCCCAAAGCGTCCATCGAGACAAGCCGCCCGCCCATCCACGAGGTTATCCACCCACCCATCCCGGCCGAGATCCATCCATCCATCCATTTTCCATGCCCTACAAAGTCAATCGCCCTCGGTCCTTGGTAGCACAACCAACATACTACCTATTCCGGCCGGTAGCTCTACCTCTACGGAGTAGTAGTGCAACAGACCACCACGGCCCAACCTGCATGGTGCGCTCGCTCTTGAGGGTCATACCCGTGCGTACAGTGCCCAGTGTGTCTGCACGGATACAATTGATAGCTCTCTGGCGGAGAAGAGAGCGCGAAACAAAGGGAATAAGGACGAAGAACAAAGAAGACTGCGAGTTTCAGATCAAACTTTTAGACGCACGCGCGCACCCGCGAAGATGTGCCTCTCCCTCTCTACTATTCTATTCTTATTTTATCTGTTCTTCTTTTCTTCTTCTTCTTCTTCTTCTTCTTCTTCTTCTTCTTCTTCTTCTTCTTCTTGGTCTTCTTCCTCTTCTTGCTCTTCTTCCTCTTTCTCTGCCCCTGCTTCGTCTTTCTTCACTCTTCGGGACATGTGGAGGCCTTCCCGCCATCTCGAGAAACCTACTACTATATACTACTATCGCCCTTCCGGAGGTGAGCTGGCCGACCCCGCGACTCGACATTGACCATCGTTGCAACCTCTTTCCCGATCCGAGCTCTTAAACGAGGTGGAGGTGTTTCGCCCGGCTGCCGGGCCCACGCAAGGCTTTTGTTGAGAGACTCGAACGCTTCGCCCTCCCTCTCCTTTGACGGGTTCGCTCGGCCCCCCCCCCCCCTCCCCCCCTCCCCCCCCCCGTCCCCTCCCCCACCCCCCCCCCCCCCCCCCTTTCAACGGTGCCTGAGCCGCCGCCATCATACGAGCACTCGTTCTGAGATCGCCCGTCTTGCCGGACACCCATCCATCAACTAGCAGACGGACGGTTCCAAAGTAGCATTCCAGTGAGCATATCATACACCGTACTATCCACAAGCCGGCGGCGGGGCGGTCGCGAGTGGGACCCCATCTCCGTCGTCACCATTTCGCAGGACTCTTCCCTTTCCCGTCGAAGCAGACGCAGACCGGCGGCACGGTCACAATGATGGCCAACAACCTCTTCAAAGCGTCTACGTCAATGCCCCCGCGCGTCCCCGGGACCAGAGGGGGCGGGACATGCTGTGATGATGATGATGCTGCCTCCACCGCACCAGCTGCGGAGAAGAGCCGCCCGGCTGCCAACCACTTAAGCCGGGCTGCCCTATGTCCTCCTGCTGGTGTTGCCCCGAGTCTCCAATCCCCATCCCCATCCACTCCCGCTGTCTCACGTCCCGACACAGAAGTTGGAGTCTGCGTTTTCGGGCCTGCTGCAAGTCCTCCAGCTGCCCTATTAACCACATTCCTTCTGCCCGTCGCAAACCGTGCCTGCACCCCTCTAAACCTGAGTCTCTTTGTTGTCGACTCTGCCGACCCGGGTAGCAATAACAAGTCGGGGCGCAACGACTCCTCCTCCTCCTCCTCCTCCTCCACTACCATCACCACCACCAAGGCGGCGTCGGCAACCTTGCGCTTCCCCAAGCTCTCCTCACCGTTTGCTTTGTCGTCACCGTTGTCGTCGTCGTCCTCCTCCTCCTCCTCCTCCTCCTCCTCCTCTGCTGCTGCCTCCTGCTCCTCCTCTCCATCGTCCTCGCCCTCGTCGACGGTGCGCTTATCATCGACCTGCTCACCCATGTCCTCCGTCTCACCATCCGCCCCGGGCCGCACTGCCTCGACGGCGGTCCGACAGCGCTATTCCAGCATGTCGCCTGTGGCTGCGGCCGGTGAGATTACGGGTCTCGATGCAGCAGCGGCACCGAGACCTGCAGCACATGCCACTGATGCTGCCGCTGATGCTGCTGCCGCTGCCGCTGCCAGAACGACTGGCACCGCAGCCTCCACTGCCGCTCTCATGCCCACTTTCACGGCCGTCTCTTCTGCTGGCGACTCCCCAGCAGTTCCTGCGAAGAACAGGAACCCGAGAATCTTGGACCAAAGTAGGTACCAATGCTGTGCAGCACCCTGTCCTTTCCCCTACCCTGCCAAATCATGCCCATTCGACCCGCGCGGGACTCCAGTGGGAGGATCAATAGCTCAATCCGCCTCAACATTTAATCCATACTTAGTATGGATGGATCCATCCGCCGCCCACTCTGTGTACCCTCCTCCCCCCGGAAGAAGAATCAGGAGCGAAGAGCAAGAAGCAGCTGCAGCAAGAATCAATAGAAGGACACGAGAAATTCATTCACACTATCAATATATACGAGTACGAGCATGATGTGGAGAGTTGATGGGTCTAATCAATTTTATGTGTCCCTATAGCAGGCCCGGTCCCCGCGAAGCGCAAAGGGTCAAGATCAAGATTGCTGCGACCCATGAATGGCCTCTCCGAGGGCTTCATTTCGCTTCCGGCCTGGAAACGCAATCCCGCCGCGCCGGCCAGGGGTCGCGGTCAGCAGCAACACGAGCTCCTGGACGAGCACGGGGTCGAACACGAGCACGAGCGCCTCCAGGATTGGGCGACCCCTCGGCCTCGGTTGGATGATCAGCTGCATCTTCTGGATTTTCAGCCCACGCTGCCGTCGCAGCCATCACAGCACGCCTTTTCCTTCTGGCCGCCACAGGCGCAACAAGCCCCCATTGCACCGGATTCTCCACCAATCTCCTCCATCGCATCCCTACGCCAACGAGTCGAGTTAGAATTCAACGGCATTTTGCTGCAACAGCAGCAGCAGCAGCAGCATCAGCATCAGCATCTGCAGCAGCAAAATCCTCCTCATCATCATCATCATCATCAACAGCATCAAGAATATCGAGAATATCAAGAACAGCGCCAGCCGCAGTGGCAGCGTCAGCAATACGACGCCTTCTCCCAAGCATCGCTGGCCCAGCCCCATCTCCCGCCCTTCGCTTCGTCCGGCAGCACGCCGCCCACCGTCATCGCGTCCCCTGACTTCGGTCATCTCAGAGATTGCGCAGAGCCCATCCCGATCCCGATCCCCCCGGCGTCGGAGCGCGGGCATCCGGAGACATTCTCCCCCCTCTACCATCCCAAGCCCCAACTCCACGCCACTGTCCGGGGCATCAGCCCTTCCGTCCTTTCCTCTGTAGCGTTGCTCGAGGCCACTGCTGAAAGACTGTCTTCGGGCGGATCCTACCTCGGTGAAGCCATCCGAGAGCTGCACTGTGAATTGAAGCGTTCCGACAGCCAGCGATCCGTCGTCCTCGCCGCCAGCTGCCGAGCAGACCCCACTGACCAAGTGAAGATCAGCTCCAAGTTCCGCCCCAGAAGACTCCCCTCCGTGTCCGCGGCTTCCTCCTACCCACACTGCTACGCGCAAGAGATCGCAGCCCACTCTTCGGCCGCGATCGAGGCGTCCTCCGCCGGCTCCTACACCAACTACGTCTACGCCCCAGAGCCTGCCGTCCCCGCTGCCGAGTTCGAACGCTCGCAGAGGCTCTCGCGCTTCGGTCCCGGCAGGAGCTCCGTCGGCAGCGCTCGGTCGGTCAAGTTCACCCTCGCCCAGATCGGCGAGTCGGATCCCGTGTCTCTGGACCAAGACGCCTTCGACCAGGCCGACGCCGTGTCCCTCTCGCTGCTCAACGACGACGAAACCACGCGACAGATCCTCGAGTACGACGCCATCAACATGCCCAACACAGACGAGTTTCATCAGATCTTGGAGGGCGGCTTCGCCCACCAGCCCCAGAATCTGACTCTGTTGGAACCCGGTCAGTCCTACCCCGAGCGGCACGAGCCCTCTCGACCTACCACGGCCAACTCGGCCAGCACTTACCAGCAGGCCCAAGAAGCATTCAGCGATTTTGATGGGGTCCACTGTCCCGTCAGTGAGAATCCCCTCTCGCCCGGTGTCGAGTCGCACCTCGCTCCGCCGGCCGAGGGCCACCCGAGGCCGCCATCCGCCGATCACTCTCATCATCATCAGCAGCAGCAGCAGCAGCAAATCATAGATCCCGCGACTGGTCAGCCCATGATCTTCTACCCGGCGCGAGTGCCCGCCATGCTGAACCTGCCTCCCAAGCTGTCCAACAAGCCCAAGACCGCCCAGCGAAATGCGCGCCGGTCTCAGATCCTGTCCGTCATGATGGAGGAGAAGAGCCCGGACGCAAAGAGAAGGTCGGCCGCCTTGGGCCCTGCTGAAAAGTCTTGGCTGCCTGATCCCGTCTCGGACCACAAGAACTCCTTCGCCGGTCTGTCCATTGACCACCTGCAAATGGTTGGTCAAGGGGCTGCCGCTCAGACAGAATCCACTCTGGCTGGGCAGGTCGAGAAGGCCCCCGCAGCCACACCGCTCAGGCGTCCGCCCAAGTTGAACAAGTCGGATCCGGAGAAGCGCAAGTCCAAGGTCACGCAACAGGATCACATTCCCGCGGCACTGCGAGCAAGCGCCTTCTTCGACTTTCCCGCCGGGGCCCACGAGTTCGAGATCAAGGACGGCTCAGCCATGGCCACTCTCGACAGCATACTCGACGCCTCCGCCAACGCCCCCGTCAGCGCCTTCACCGATCACGTCTACGCTGGAAAATTGGGCGCCGAGGTCTACGGCAAGGAGAGGAGGCACAGGGCCAAGAAGTCATCATCGTCCGGCAACAATCATCGCACCCTCAGCGCCACGGGCTCCGACGCCTCCGCCTCCGCCGCCGGTGATCATGCTGTTCGCCCCAGTGGAGACGGTTTCGAGACTCCCGAGGGCGAGATCGACGACGGCGACGAGGACGGGTCCGCAGAGACACACCACGGCCTCCCGACCACCCTCCTGGCCGAGCTCCAGCTGAGGAAACAGCAGCAGAAGCAACGGCTGCGCATCCCGCAGCATGGTCAGGCCGACGGCATGCGGGCTACCCTGCTCGAGATGGATGCCGTCGCCGAGGTTCAGCGCAGGGCGCGCCAGACAAAGCGCGTCAATCTCGCCTGGGAGGGGGCCGAAGGCAGCGCCGACAACAACGGCTCCGACGACGAGGATGTTCCCCTGGCGATCATCGCGGCCATGCAGCAGGGCGCCAGGAACATGGCAGACGTGGACCGGCCCTTTGGCTTGATGGAGATCCGCCAGATGGAGGAGAACGAGCCCCTCCGGGCACGCCAGGCCCGACTGCAGGGCAAGACCGCGTCGTTCGCCCAGACCAAACGCGCGAGCGCCTTCCCCCTGCCAAGCACCAGAATGGGCGAGGTGCAGCCCCCGGCCGGCATGCCGATTGTGGTCCCGCCCTCGGACGCCAGCGACGAGGAGCACGAAGGCGAGACACTCGGACAGCGCAAGAAGCGGCTGGCGGAGACGGTCCTTCCTCAGGCGCGGCCCGTCAGCAACGCCTTCTCGGCGGAACTCCTCAGCCACTTTGGCGACCGCGACGAGCCAGCGGGATACATCACCTCCCAGATGCCCGGGGCCAACTACACCCCCAACTTCGACGGAGAAGAAGAGACGCTGGGCCAGCGCCGCCGCAGACTGCAGTGCGAGCGGGAGGCTCGGGAGCGCGAGATGAGCTACAGCAACCTCGTGGGCGGAGGCGTCCCCGCCGCGAAGCCCACGAGGAAGGCGAGCTTGGCGGACATGCTGAACGACCAGCGGAGGGACGAGATCGATCCCATCACGCAGCAGCAGCTTCGGATGCAGGCGGAGCAGAATCGCATCTCGATCCAGGAGGCTCAGATGTCGGCCCTGCGGGCGCAGATGCCGACGGTGCTCGTCACGCCTGAGGCGTACCGCTGCGGCGGCTTCATGGGCGGGGCATACAACGACTGCTCGGGAGGATTGGGCGATGAGCACGATCGACTCCAGAGCTACGACCCCTTTGCGGAACAGAAACGGCTCCAGGAGGAGCAGGACCGGCTGGCTGCGCAGGACGCCAAGATGGCGGCGATCCGGTCGCAGATGCCGGCTGCTCTTGTTGAGTCGCCCGTCGGACGTGCGGGAGGGTTCCGGGGGGGTATGTACAATGACGGGAGCGGCGGCTTGGTGCTTGAAGTCACTCGATCCGGTACTGACCACTACGACCAGACCTTTAAGCAGGATGCAGTGCCCAGGAAGAGGGCGAGCATGATGATACTGAACAGCTCACAGGGCGTCAACGGCAGCAACAACGCCATGCACAACCTGAACCGCCGGCAGTCATACTGCGCCATGGGCACGTACGACAACGCCAGGATGCTCAACACCCTGTACGGCGGCGGCGCTGCCGGCAACGACAGCCACGCGTCGCTGGGGGCGTTCAACGCCATGCCTCAGGGCGGGTTCCTCAGCGGCGCCAGCATGGACCGGATCGAGAGATGGCGACAGGGCATTATGCCTTAAATTTCGTCTCGTCTGTCTCTTCAACTCCTTTTTTTTTCCTCCTATCCATGGGCAGTCAGTCTATCCGCTCATCACGACATGCATCAATGCGTCTACGCTTCCCTTGTCACGCCGCTCAGCCAATACGTCGAATTTGGAAATCTCATCATCATGACCAATCTTTCTCGAGGCCTGCTCCGCCTCGTTCTTCATCTATTCTCTCTCAACAATTCTTGTCTGATTTCTTTTTATTTTCTTTTTTTTTGTCTCTTTGGATATTGAAGTGAGCATTTACGCGGCGCTGGATTTGGTTTCCTTCTAGAACTCTCGTCCTTTTTTCTTTCCTTACTATCTATACTAAGGCATATCTAATGGAGAGGAGGGAAAGGGACGGCTCAGACGAGATGGACCAGCGAGCCGCAACGGCCCTGATCGTTCTGCCTCAGAAGACTGGAGACCGGAGACCGGGATCGCGCTGCGAGGGTTTGGAGAAGATTGGAAGATGGGTTGCGGCAGGGGAGTCGGGGATATCTTGTGGTGGGAAGGGGGGAATGGAATTAATGCGATTCTGCTTCAATGGAGATTGCTTTCTTGCTTGCTTTTTGCTGCCGTGCTTCGTTCCGCTTTGCTTTGCTTTGCTTTACTTTGCTTTGTTTCGCTTCGATGGTTGTTCTCGGGGGAGTTGAAGGGGGTTTGGGGGTTTGAAAGGGGACTTGATAAAGGTTGACCTTGAGGCGTTACGGGAGTCTTGGTACAGGTACCTTATGCTGCGACTGGCTACGCGTACGCGAGGCGGGATGCCGGCCATCCTGTCGCTTGTTGGGTTGGCGTCTGGGTTGCTCATGATTTCGATAGACCCCGCGAGGGGATATAATAGATAGCATCAAGCTGTTACGGAGTGCTCTGGTCTGCGTTTGTTGCTGTTCGTGACTGCAGAGGGTTGGATCTTGACCTGGAAAGATGGGCATATATCTGACCGTCAATGATTCAAGAGCAATACTTGACGAGCGATAATTCACGAGCAAGTCAAGAGGCTTTTGCCACTTGTGAGACGAGCAGTCCTGCTCTATAAATGATGCCATCGCTGTTTCCAAGAAGATCAGGAACATGTAGTAGTAATGTAACAAGTATCCAAACGGGGTATATCGTTAAGGTGTCCCACCTGCGCCGCCGAGGTCTATTCTATCCCTATTGTTGAAATCAGACAGAACCGAGTCGCATGTGGTATACACGATGCAGAAGGATGAAAACGCCATGAAGAAGAGAAGAAGAAAATCGAAAAAAAAAAAATGAAGACGGAGGTGAGGAAGAGATGAGGGTATGACTATATATGACTTTTTCTGGTCGAGATGGAATCATCAAAGTCATATGACCTTCTGGTCGGCCTGCTGGAATGCCGCCTCGAGGGGGATGTCCTTGAGGGAGACGAATTTGGTGCCCTTGAAGTACTTCCAGAGGAGGTAGGCGCACAGGACGAGGGGGATGTCGAGGTAGGAGGAGACGAACTGGCTGGCGTCCCAGTTGCCGCGGGTGAAGACGGAGAAGCCGCTGGTGAAAAGGATGATGATGCACATGGCGAGGCCGAAGTAGGAGGTGTACACTGATGGATGTCAGGGGGTTGTCAAGATTTGAGAAGAGCTTGTAGGGAAGACAAGAGAAGGAGGGAAGGGTCTTTCGAGGAAGATGGGACTTACGAGTCCAAGAGTTGTGCCACGGGAGGCGCTTAGTGGAGATGCCCTGCAACTTCATGGCCTGGAGCAGGCGGATGTGGTTGAAGAGGATGGAGATCCAGGAGACGAGGACGCCGGCGGCGGTGAGGTCCATGAACCAGTAGAAGACGTTGAGGGCGCTGGCGGAGAGGGTGAGGAAGGCGAGGAACATGAAGACGGTGAAGAGGCCGACGCAGTAGATGGGGACGCCCCAGGAGGTTGTCCTGAGGAAGATGCGGGGCGCCTGGCGCTTGAGTGCGAGGCCGTAGAGGGTGCGCGTGCCGGCGAGCAGGCCCTGGTTGGAGGAGGACCAGGCGGACGTGATGACGACGGCGTTTACGACGGAGCCGACGGCGCTGTAGCCGGCAGCGTTTGCGGCGATGACGAAGGGCGACTGGGCGGCGGTGGAGGCGTCGCCGAGGTTGGGGTTGTCGCTGCTGACGAGCATGCCGACGACGAGGACGGCGAGCAGGTAGAAGACGACGATGCGGATGAAGACGTTGCGGCAGGCCTTTGGGATGGCGCGGCGCGGGTTCGCGGTCTCGGCGGCGGCCATGGCGAGGGACTCGACGCCTGCGAAGGAGAAGACGGCGCTGGTCATGACGCTCCAGTAGCCGAGGAAGCGGCCGAGGGGCCCGGCGGCGACGTACTCGACAAAGGGCCCCGGGTGGCGCCAGTAGCGGAAGTAGGTCGGGGGGACGCCGGGGACGCCGCCGAGGCTGACGACGAGGCCGAAGACGATGAGGAAGACGACGAGGCAGATCTTGAGGATGGCAAAGACGTACTCGACCTCGCCGAAGACGCCGACGAAGGCGACGCCGATGGCGACGGTGAGGACGATGAAGACGACGATCCAGACGGACGGGTTGACGTCGGTCCACAGCTCGAAGAGCACGCAGATGGCCGTGATCTCGGAGGGGATGGACAGCAGGTTGCCGTAGACGAGGTTCCAGCCGATGGCGAAGCCCCAGGCCGGGTCGACGAGGAACTCGGCGTGCCGCACGAAGGACCCCGTGACGGGCAGCAGCGCCGACGTCTCGCCGAGCGCGAACTGCACCGCCGCGACGACGATGCTGATGGTCGCGTAGCCGAGCAGCGCGCCGAGCGGGCCGCCGACCTTGATGCTCTGGCCGAGCCCGAGGAAGAGCCCCGTGCCGATGCTGCCGGCGATGCCCAGCATGGAGAGGTGGCGCTCGTGGAGGCCGCGCTTGAGGTCGCGGCTCTCGGCGACGGTGACGAGGTTACCGTCGAGGTCGTCACCGTCGTTGTCTGCCCCTCCTGCCCCTCTTCCTCCTCCTCCCGCGCCCGTCTCTAGGTCGTACGGCCCGGCCCCGGCCGAGGACGATACGTTGAAGCCATGGGCCTTGGCCGTGCTTGTATTTGTGCTCGAGGCGACGGTGGGGGTGGTGGTGGTGGTGGTGGTGGTGTTGTAGCCGTCGAGGCGGTTGTGCTTGCTGACGGCGTCATGCAGTAGCGGGGACATGACGCTTAGCGAGGCGTTTGCGGTTCCTGAGCTCGGCATGCCGTGGTGGTGACCTTGGTCCTCCCCTCCGCCTCGGACGTATTAGATTGATCGATGTGATTCTGGCGGGCTCAGAGGATTTGCTTTGTCGCGTTCCGCCGTACGGATGCGGAGTCGGGATCGGCGCTCCTACGGTCGTCAAGGGCGGCGGTGGCTGCTTCTGCTGCTGCTGTTGCTGGATCGGCGATGATGGCGGCCATCAACGGGATCAACCAATGCGAGCCAAACTCTGACGGGCGCCGTCGGTCGGTTTCTGGCCTTGCCTGGCAGGCAGACAGACAGTCTTGTTCTGCGATGGAGGCGCGGGCAGCGAGGGAAAACAGACACGACGCAGAGAGGAGAAGAAAAGAGAAGAGAAGCAGGATGGATGGAGAGAAAAAGCTGAGGCGGGCAGGATCGGAATGGCGTCATTGACCCCGGCGGCGACGATAATCTCCTCCCTAAATCGTGCTGGCTCGGATGCCTCTGGGCCTGGACTATCAAGGGCCGAGACTGTGTGACGAGTCGGTGCGTGTCGATATGCCTCTCAGTTCCATTGTGGGGAGGAGGTATCAATCACAATGAATCGAATCAAAGGTAGGTATCTGTCTCGGCCATCGTGATGCGACCGACTCGCGACGAATATTGCGCGATAATTTTGGGCGATTCTCGTGGGTTCGTGATCTCGGTTACATCGATCAGTCAGGGCGAATTTGCCCTATATAGTGCTCAACTGAAGACATCATTTCAAGTCAAAAGGCAAAGTGCCAGAGTGGTTAATGGGTGTGACTCGAAATCACATGGCTTCGGCCGCACAGGTTCGAATCCTGTCTTTGTCGACTTGTTTTTTTTTGCGTCTTTTTTTTTTTGCATTATTATTATTATTATCATTATCTCACATCAGATCCATCCCTTTCTCTTTTTGGCTTCTCTCTGCGCACTCGAAATACATTTTGACTTTGGCTGCTCCGTACTCGTAAGAGTACTTCGTATTTTAAACAGACTCTTCGCAAGGATGCATGTCGAGGACCTGCTCTGAGCTTCTGCATCTGATGCCTCTCAATCGAGGCCGCACGGTTGATATCAATTGCACGCTCCATCCAGCCATTGAATGCTCGAGTCGAAACACCATGAGCTACCCTATAGCACACCATTTTCCATCATTTTTACAGCCTCGAATTTCCAACTTCATCTTCCACTTCCAACTTCAACTCTACCGTCCACTTCCACACCACTTCAACCTGACCCTCCATCTTTGCGGCCACGATCCTTCGACATGAGCTGCTCCTTTGCTTCTCAACCCACTCATAAGTTCACCGCGTTTTGAGATGCTTCACTTCAAGCCTCTTGTCTCTTCGCTCCCACCATCAGTCACGACGAACCTTCCACGTGGACCCCGACTAGCTGCTGGTTGGAGGCATCATAGGATCATGGAATGAACCATTTATGGAGTACTCCATACCTGTACTCCGTACTCCGTATACTAAATCGGGACGCGACCCTGGAGCTGCATTCGATGGCGGCTCCTCGTCGACTGCCGAACCGACGTTGAACGCCTCTCGTTCCCCTTGCACCGATATCCCGGTAAGCTTGGGCATCATCATCCAGGAACCCCCACTGAGCCATTCGCACAGTCAGCCTCGGCGTCAGCACTACATTTGGACGGAGTGCGGAGCACGATCCCCCATAACACGACAGAGCGGCATCTACGGAGTACAGGTATACCTGTCGATCCACCAACATCAATAATACGAAGGGCTCGTACATACTCGTACGAAGTACTGCTACGAGGGCTCCGCACATTCGGTCATCCTGCTTCACCACCAGACTACCGGTTCGAAGTAGCTTCTTAGTGAAAGATGCTGATCGGATTACTGAGCAGGAGTGGCGGCCATCTCCGCCGTGCGAGCTCACCAGCTCCCAAGGTCACCAGCTCACCAGCTCATCGGCATTTCGCTTCCCGGGCTCCTCTCTCGGCTTCTCCTGCTCTTCCCCCGCGAGAGTGGCATCAGGATGCTCTACTGCCAACCTCCCCTCATGGGCAAAAGATCATTGATGTTAAAATAGCACTCCATCATCGGATTGGGATCTTTGAACAAGAACCCCCGCATGTCTCGCTTCCGGTCCAGATGCATCTCCGAAGCTTGCTCAAGCACACCCCTTGGCCTCGGCGCTGGGAGCTCGAAATGGCCCTCAAGGTGCAACTGTTGGCCCGAGAATATCCAACGTCTGCTGGCATCCATCTAGGGCCACGTCTAATAGAGTTCGAGTCTTGCTTTTGATCACTCTCTCACATGCAGGACATGCAGTAGAGTAGACTGCTCTCCGTATCGGACAGTGCAACTCAGGCGTCGGTCTCACGCCATGTCTCGATGACGAAGGGCATCTTGGCGAGAATAGGAAGGCAGAGAGCGAGTTAAGTCATCGTCAGACTGCGAGGGCCCTTGCGGGTTGTCGAATGGACTTTCGATTCCATGGCCCCCCCTTCTCCCCCCCCCTGACTATGAGCTCGGCTACTCCACCCTCATCGGCCTCGTTGCGTTGTTTGGGCCGAGCAGGTGGGATATCACCGGTCTTTGCCATCTATAAAAGGCGGCGACTGCTCCCCCCCTTTCTCGACTTCTCATCATCAGGCAGATCCTCAGACACATCACCACTGGCATCCTCCTTCACCACCTCCCCCCCGCCTCGTCTGATTCACAGCCCCGGTCTCATCATCGAACTCCGAGAATGGCGCTCAAACGCCTCCTCGCCCTGGGCGCTCTCGCCCAGCTCGACCTGGCCTTTGCCTCCAGCCTGCCCAAGACCAGCTCCTCCCAATGCCCACCCCGCCCGGCAGACCTCCCCGTCGCCTTCGACGGCACGTACCTGAACCCCCTCCCCGGCCCTGACGTCCCCGGCTTCGACTGGTACTGGTTCCAGGCCATCGCCCCGGAGCCGACCAACGGCAACATCGCCTCGGTCGAGGTCGTCTTCTACTTCAACTTTGCCTTCACCCCGTTCCCCACTGACCCGCCGTACCGCATCGACGTGTCCGGCGTGTTCAAGAACGGCAGCGACTTCATGGTCTCCGTGCCCGTCACCACCACCCCGGAGATCACGACCAAGGGCCAGTCCGTCAGCGGCAGCTGGGGAGACGCGGGCTCCTTCGCCATCTTCAACGACCTGCAGGACGCGGCCATCATGGTCAAGGACGCGGCCAGCGGCCTCGAGGGCAGCCTGATCTTCAAGAACGCCGGCACCCCGCCGCACGGCCCGTGCAGCGACTGCACCACCGTCCCGCCGTACTTCGACCCGCTCGCCGCCGGCCAGTCGCTCAACGACGCCGAGGCGCAGCTGTACAACAAGGTCGGCTGGGCCACCATCATGCCCCGCGCCGTCGCGCAGGTCAACATCACCGTCGGCGGCGAGTCCCTCCTGCTTGAGGACGCCCTCGGCTACCACGACCAGACCTGGGGCCCCGCCGGCTTCGAGCAGTTCGCCTTCACCTGGCTCTCCGGCCAGGGCGCCTGCGGGCCCTTCGACATCACCTACGGCGAGGTCCAGGCCATCGGCTCCGGCCGCGACAAGGACATCATCAAGGGCTTCCTCGCCTACGACGGCCAGATCGTGCAGAACCAGTGCTCGCGCTTCGGCGAGGGCCGCGACAAGGACACCCTGTCCGTCACGCTCACCGGCCAGACCACCGACCCCTTCACCGGCGAGCAGGCCCCCACGGGCCTCGTCCTCGAGTTCACCCTCGCAAACGGCACCCAGTACGTCTTCAACCTCGAGAACAGCAACGAGAACCCGGCTCAGACCGTCTACCACCGCTGGAGGCTTGGCGGCAAGGGCGGCCGCGTCGGCGGCGAGCAGTACGACTGCGCGCTCATCGCTGACTGGCTCAACCCGGGCGGTGCTGTGTACTCCGAGGGCAGCAGCATCTTCGACGAGCAGTAAATTGGGGATTGAGGGGAATTGGGGGCATCTGGGAAGGGATATTGGGAAGCGTTTGGCTGAGAGCTTAGAATTGCCCGAAAGATGGGCGCTCTTTGATGACACGGCATTCTGGCGACGCTCCCTTTTGTAACCAAATAAAGACTCTAAAGAAGAGATGATACTTGAAATTGATGATGATGCTCCATTAGTGGCCAAGAAATCCCACATATTGAATCCTGAATGGTAATACTCAATTTGTTCTTGGCCATGGTGTCCATTCCTCAAAATCAATCATTTTCCTTGGAATATAATCAGTAAGCCACTAAACGTTCATGGCTTATTTGGATAAGGGGCATCGTTATCGAACGATCGCGCCAAGAAAGGGGCAGCCGCGGAGACTCATCATGTCCGTGAGGACCATCACTCGAGGATCCTAAAAAAGCGAGAAGAAAGGTCGTATCCATCAATGATACTTATTGACGGCATGCATCCCCTGAAAAACTTTTTTCCTCTGATCGCTGACGACGACTCCGCCGCGAGTGCTTAATCGTGACGTCGTGAGTTTGTGACGCGCTTTCTAGCCATCACACCTGAGGCCACGCAATGAACCCGGTGCGCAAAGCCACCGGAAGCTTCAAGTCGCGCAGGGACTCGCGTCATGACCGTGACGTCTCGCATCCTCGTACTTCGTATCTTAGCAAGAATCGCGCAAGTCGCAGTAGCTTGGTTTTCGCGCTGCGCGGATCGCTGTGTCGTCGTCGTGATCTGGTCATCGCGGGTCACGATGCGCGAATCCCGCGGGACCTTGTCATCGCGAATAGCTTCGCTATGACGGCCTTAGCATGAGGATGACGTTCTCGAGTTGTCGTGCAAGGCCAGGCAAGCAAGGTCGTCATCCCTTCGTTTCGGTGCTTAAGAATCGGCCGTC